>JANAVB010007047.1:0-369350 GCA_029216955.1 Iris pallida
AGGAGATCTTCCGCATCAATACGGATAAGGCTCCTAGTCGTTTTGATGATTATGAACATGATATTGCCAACTACCTGTCTTATTCTAACATTTTTTCGAATTATCGAGCCTTCATTGCATCATTAGACTCTACTTCGTTGCCAAAAAGTTGGCAGAAAGTAAAGAAAGATCCAAGGTAGAAAGCTGCAATGATGGAAGAACTTGGGACACTGGAGAAAAATAAGACGTGGGAGCTGGTTCCATTACCCAAAGGGAAGAAAACTGTGGGATACAAATGGGTGTACACAGTAAAGAAGACGTCAGAAGGAAAGATGGAACGATACAAGGCGAGGTAGGTTGCAAAGGGATACACACAATCATATGGCATCGACTATGATGAGACGTTTGCTCCAGTAGCAAAATGAGTACCGTAAGAACTCTGGTCTCCATTGCAGCAAACTATGGGGAAGCTATACCAATTAGATGTGAAGAATGCCTTTCTCCATGGGGACCTACAAGAAGAAGTGTACATGGAACTCTCGCCAGGGTGCTACGCTACAGGAATCAGACGGAGGGACGTCGCATGAAAAGTGTGCAAACTAAAGAAGTCGCTATATGGGCTCAAGCAATCTCCTCGAGCCTGGTTTGACAGATTCAGAAAAGCTGTTACAGGACATGGGATACCATCAATCAAATGCAGATCATACGGTCTTTCTTCAGCATGCAAGAGGCCACATCACTTATACTTGCTGTATACGTAGATGATATAGTAATCACAGGTAATGATGAAGTCGAGATCGCTAAGCTGAAGTCAAAACTCGCGAAGGAGTTTGAAGTGAAGGATTTAGGAGCGATGAGGTACTTTCTAGGTATCGAGGTGTGTGAAGGCGAACAAGGAATTGTTCTCTCACAGAGAAAATACACACTAGATCTGATGAAGGAGACATGGATGCTGGGATGCAAAGCAGCAGTCACTCCAATTGACCAGAAGTGCAAGTTGGGAGCAGAAGCAGGAGAGCCAGTTGATCGTGAAAGATATCAACGACTTGTAGAGAGATTGATTTATCTGGGCACACTCGCCCTGATATCTCATTTGCGGTGAGTGTAGTAAGTCGCTACATGCATGATCCAAGAACGGGTCATATGGATGCAGTGTTTCAGATCTTGAGATATCTGAAAAGGACGCCGGGGAAAGGGCTATGGTTCAAGAAGAATGGATGTATAGAAGTTGAGGGATACTGCGATGCAGACTGGGCGAGCTGCATAGACGATAGAAGGTCTACCACGGGATACTTTGTCTTTGTAGGAGGAAACTTGGTCTCATGGAGAAGCAAGAAATAGTCAGTGGTAGCACGATCTACAGCTAAAGCAGAATATAGAGCAATGGCCTTAGGAGTGTCGGAATTGCTGTGGGTGAAAGCATTGCTGACAGAGTTGAAGCTGGACAAGGGAGCACCGTTACGTCTTCTGAGCGATAGTCAAGCTGCAATAAGTAGCTAACAATCCAGTTCAGCACGACAGAACGAAGCACATCGAGATCGATCGATTCTTCATCAAAGAGAAGCTGGAACAAGGGATACTGAAAATTGATCATATTCGCTCAGAAGAATAAGTGGCAGACTGTTTGACTACGGATCTAGTTCATTAAGTCTGTCAAAGCTATGTAACAAAATGGGAATGATTAATATCTATCGTCCATCTTGAGGGGGAGTGTTGAGAACTAATAAGGATTTAGTCCCACATTGGAAAAATGTAGTATGAAGAGGAGCTAGACTCCCTATAAGTAGTGGAGTAGCCAATCAATAAAAATACAACAATTATTCTCTATACCATCATTTCTATTGGTGTTTCTAGAAACTTTAACAAAAGTAGGTTGAGTACACATTCTTGTATCCACCTGTTAAAATTATGACTTTCAACAAAATTATAAGCTAGGCTGTCAGCGGCGGCTGTCATCACTGCCAAACCTTCTCTCATTCTAGTTTGGCTATATATAAAATTGGCTAATTGGCCGGAGCCCCCTACTAGACTAAGATGGGTTTGGCAAGGATCATTGCCACTATAATGTTTCTCATAACATTTTGAACTATGCCGA
This sequence comes from Iris pallida, assembly GCA_029216955.1. Lineage (NCBI taxonomy): Eukaryota > Viridiplantae > Streptophyta > Magnoliopsida > Asparagales > Iridaceae > Iris > Iris pallida. The sequence continues at coordinate 2,075 of JANAVB010007047.1, forward strand.
GTAAGGTGTCCAGTACCACCACCACTAGTGCTAAAACTATCATCTCAATATTTGCAAATTGCTCTTTTAATACCCTACTCATTAAATATTTTGTTGAAATGCTCCCAGGCGACTTCTTTCACTACCAAAATACATGGATTTATCGACGGCCTTATCCGTCGGTATTCCGTCGCCAAAAATAAATACCGACGGATTATCGACGGATATTTTGGTAAAACAGCCGTCGGGAATAACCTCGTCGCTAAAACATATCCGTCGCTACTCCGTCGCTCAGCGACGACTTAGCGACGGAATACCGTCGGCGCATTTAAATATATATAGCGACGGATTACCGACTAGCTTTCGTCGAAACATGTATCAGGATATAGGGTTAGCGACGGAAAACTCCGTCGCTAAAGAGTCGGCAAAACCGTATCAGTGATTTTCTGATACGCAATTTCCGTCGCTAATCCGTCGTAAATTTGTCGGTAAAAGCGTATCAGAGATTTTTCCATATGGCAGGTCGTCGTTATGCCGTCGCTAATCCGCCGAGGTTTACGACGGATTAGCGTCGTATTAGCGACAAAGCATCCGTCGCTAACTGCAAAATTTATGGACATCAAACAGAACCATGTCGACGAATATTCCGTCGCTAAACCGTCGCTAACTTTAAAATTCTCCAGGTAGCGACGGATATTCCGTCGCCAATCCGTCGAAAAATTGAATTCCTACAGTTAGCGACGGATAGTCCGTCGGGACGTTGTCGCCATTTCGCCGTAAGTTAGTCCCCAATCCGTCGCTAACTACAAAATTTATGGACATCAAAACAGAACCAGGTCGACGGATATTCCGTCGCTAAACCGTCGCTCAAGGTAAAATTCTCCAGGTAGCGACGGACATTCCGTCGCCAATCCGTCGAAAAATTGAATTCCTACAGTTAGCGACGGATAGTCCGTCGGGACTTTGTCGCCAGTCCGCCGTAAGTTAGTCGCCAATCCGTCGCTAACTGCAAAATTTATTGATATCAAACAGAACCAGGTCGATGGATATTCCGTCGCTAAACCGTCGCTCAATGTAAAATTCTCCAGTTAGCGACGGTTTTTACGTCGCCAATCCGTCGCTAACCTCAGTTTCTCCAGTTAGCGACGGGCTATCCGTCGCTAGGGGTCGCCTGTCCGTCGCTAACTTTTAATTTTTGAAAAAAAATACAGCAAACAGACTCTTTCCTGTTTATACAACACATCCAACACAATATCAAACATGCCAAATATCCATATACAACACCATATATCCATATCCAACACGAATATCCAACGTAGCTAATATCGAACACCATATATCCATATACAAAATATCCATATCCGACACCAATATCCAACGTATCCAATATCCAACAAAATATTACCAACACAATACATCCAATATCCAACATTAAATTATCCAAACATAAAAAAATATCCGATCATTCAATGTATCCAAATGTCTACAAAACCAACAACATAAACAAAATCAAACCCCGTCCGTCGGATCGTCTCGTGCTCGTGCCGCCGCATCCGCTTTGCGTATGTACTCCTCCACCGTGTGTACCGGCACTTAGGACAAGACATGGTCTGGAAGCGTGCGTAGCTGCTGTGGCGACAACATGTCAAGGAACGTCAAGATGGTGTTATCCGATACGATACGGGCATCCGCAGAGCGGTTAAACGAAAGCCGTCCGGGGGAAGAAGGACCAGGTCGATCCGAAGCACCGGCAGCAGCAGTAGACGGACCGGGAGCAGACGGATCGGGAGCAGACGGATAGCGCCCCAACACTATCGCCCGCAAATCTGACACCGCGGAGGTCAGAGTCTCAAGCTGTGCCCTCACATCGTCAACCGGGGGCGCTGGGGGAGGCGGTGGATATCTCGGGGACGGCTGCAACGAGGGCGCCATGGAACCTAAGCCGTAGACGCGCCCTTTCCTAACGCCGCCGACGGATTCTACGAACACGTCGTCGTAGCGAGCGGCCATAGAAGAGTGCGTCTGGGTGGGCGTCGTTTCGCCGACATTCTCGGAAGGGGGCTCGATCTCAAGCCGACTAAGTGCCTCACCATACGCAGCCTATCCAATGAATGTGTTTGTACTATAAGTTTTCCTAAGTTATAATATAAATCCTATGTTTCCCTAAGTAATAGTCTGAATCCTAAGTTTATCTAATTAACTTAACAATAATTATATTTCTAACATAAATCTCATGAACGTAAGTACTTACATCAGTCTCCTCGGCCCTCGCGTCGACGAAGCTCCCGTCCTTCCGCCTCTTGTGCGTATGCACGAATACATCGTGAGCGGTGACCGTCTCCGCCTCTTTTCCCTGCTTCACCGCCCGTCAGACCTGCATACGTAGAATTTAATTAACTTCGTATATTAAGAGTACGAAATTAAATAATAGAATGAATTTGAATTTGCGCTATCTTACCAAATCTGCACGCGTCGATGCGTAGGGCCTTGATCCCCCCGTATGCAGACCCGCGCCCTGTCGATTAGCCTTAGCTTTCTCCGATTTCAGCTTAAACTACGGAGTATCCATCTTCTCCAACATCTGCTCATAGTACTCCGCCCGGATCCAGTCCTTTCTCGTATGCGCCGTACGAAGGTCGTACACCGCATCCCGTATCTTCTTCCCGGCGGCGGCTTTGTAGGTCCTGCGGATCGCCTCCTCGCGATGGGGGGGCCACCAGAACGTCCTCTGACATACAAATTCAAATATCACGTAATAAAACATTTAATAATTTAAAGAATAATTAATAATTCACCGACGGATTTATACCCTCATCTCGTCCAGCCAGACGTACTTCATATCCTGAGGCACCTCAGAAAAATTGATGTAGGGGCCATGGTAGTTATCCCGGATAATGCGCCCTAGAATCCGGGCAGCATCCTACGGGAAAAACCTATAAAGAAGCAACGACTGGATTATTAACTTGAATAAATGAAACAAATTTAATAAATTAACTTAAATTTACTTATGATTCACCAGCGGGCCATAGCTCTCGTCGGAACTCGCCCACCAGCCTCTCTGGTGGCGTCGGGGGATCCGCGGGTCCGCGAATGTACTCCCCGGTATCAGGATGAAACTGAATCCCGGGGTACTCCGAGGCCCACCCTGCAGTAACTGCTGGGCCCCCTGCTGCATCTGCTGCTGCATCCGCTGGTACATCCGGTGGCGGAACGGATCCGCTAGCGGATGGAGTCACAGGCCTCGACGACGATGTCGGTGGCACCGAGGAAGAATGACGGCGGGAAGAGCCTGTGATCGGGCTCTCCAAGTCGGGCTCGGAGGTCACATCCGGGGGAATGCGGCTGGCGACCACGACCGCTACCACCACGCCCACGCCCACGCCCACGACCACCACCACCACCGCCGCCGCCGCCGCCACCGCCACGACCACGGCCAGCACCACCAGTACGGGTGCTCGCAACCATGCCCTGTAAATAAAACACATAAACAAAATACCGACAACATAGATTTATAAATGAATATAAACCTAAACATATCCATACCAGCAGCAGGGCGATGAGTGCCGTCCAGACGAGTAGGCCTAGGAGTGCCATCTGCAAAAAGAAACTCATACAATAATACGCAAATATCCCAAACTGAAATAAATATTACAATCAGAAGTGAAGTACGAATAAAAGCTAGATACACAAAATCTGATAAAATCATGCACCAATACAACAAAGTACAATTCTTGTAACTTTTGATGAAAGGGCATCTTGTGTTCCACTAGACTTGTAATTGTAAATCCAAATGTAATAGGGTAATTTAGGATTCGAGACTAGATATTGGGTGCTTCAAGATACAACTGAAATATAGCGATATTTAATCATCGTCATCGTCCTCTTCCTCGGCCTCGGCCTCATCATCATCATCATCCTCATCGTCGAATTCATCTGTATCCTCATCCTCATAAAGTTCTTCTTCTTCTTCTTCTTCTTCTTCTTCTTCTTCTTCTTCTTCAGTCTCAATACTTGGGACAAGATGCCTCTTTCTCCCTTGGTTAACATCTAAGTCTTGTATATCAACCTCTTCCTCTCCTCTATTTTCATCAGCAAGAGGTATATCAACCTCTAATTCAACATCCATGTCACAAGACTGTTGTCCTAAATATTGGGACTTTTCGATCTGGTCCTCTTGGTATGCTGGGTCTCCAACGTTGAATATATTTCTAGATTTAATCTTGCATACTGCCCACCAGTCAAAGCGATCTCTACGACGCCTTGGGTAGCTTGTATAGTAGACTTGAACAGCCTGACTTGCTATCGCAAACGTGTCGGACCCTCTATACCTCCTACGATGATTTATATCGACGAATCCAAATTGTTTATCGATTCTCCAACCGATATTTGGTGTCGTATCGAACCACTCACATTTGAACATAACAATATGCATATCAAATGGGGTACTATATTGTAATTCTACAATATCCCGAAGCACTCCATAATAGTCAAAGTCCGGCTCGTCGTCATAGATTGTGCCTCTTATGCAAACACCAGAATGCTTCGTACTGAAGTCGTCATTGAGAAATTCTGCATTTATAGGATGTTGAGTTGTCTTAAACTTGAAGCCATTAACGACATAGCCGGGCCAAGTCTTTGCATGCTTCTTCGGTCCCAATGACAAATAACGGATGCTCTCATTTGTGAGTGTACTTGGTTCAGCTAATAAAACCTGTAAACTTTAAATGTATTAGTGGCATATATATATTTAAATGGTAGCCGCATAACATATTATCTCAGTTACTTACGTAATCTCGAAACCATGACGGAAAGGTAAAATCAACCTCTCTTTGAAGTCCCTCATCGGTAATATCGGGTGTCCTTATTTTGACTTCATCTCTAAATACACTGTTAGAGAGAATAAAAATTAGTGTAGTCACTTACCTCACCAAATTAGAGATTATAACGAGGTGTAGTCACTTACTTCTCCAAATCTCTCACTTCTTGTATGTCACAATTTAACAAGACATATCGGTGAGCGGCATCATACTCATCGTCACTCAACCACCGTTTCTTACTAGCCCCAATAGGCTTGCCCCTTAAATTGAATATACCTCCTTCCTCAACGTCTTCGTCATTCCTTTGAGGTCTATTTCGATTTGTCTCAACATGAGTATCGAAATAAATGGAGCAAAAGTTTGACACCTCCTCGATAAGATATGCTTCGCATATCGAAGCCTCTATATGAGCCTTGTTGCCAACTTTCTTCTTTAGATGATGTAGATACCTAGAGAGACAAATTATCTTGAGAATTAACAATGAATTGTAAAATCCACTTAAATTATATCGATTTTTATTTACCTTTCAAAGGGGTACATCCATCGATAATGAACAGATGCACCGACACGGGCTTCGTATGCTAGATGAATCGGTAGATGCTCCATACTGTCGAAGAAACCCGGTGGAAATATTTTCTCTAACTTGCAAATTGTTAAGACAATCTTCTCCTCAAGTTGTATCATATGTTGCACCGTGAGCTTAGTTGAACAGATATCCCTGAAGAATGTAGACAGCTCGGCCAACGGAACCCATACAGCAGAAGGCAACAACTCTCTCAACGCAATGGGCAGTAATCTTTCCATAAACACGTGGCAGTCGTGACTCTTCATTCCTGTTAGCTTGCGTTCATTGAGATCAACGCATCTAGACAAATTCGACACATAGCCGTCGGGAAATCTTAAAGTAGATATCCACTTGCAGATTATTAATCTATCTTCCTTGCTCAATGCGTATGGCGCTATCGGCTTAGTTACTTGTCCACCAGCTCCCCTTTGTATCAAGTTTAGATTATGACGTTTGCATATCTCGGCCATGTCTTGTCTTGCTTTTGGATTGCCCTTCGTCTTTCCTTTAATATCCATAACGGTATTGAAGACATTATCGAACACATTCTTTTCGATATGCATGACATCAAGATTATGCCTAATAAGATTATCTTTCCAATAAGGCAAGTCCCAGAAGATACTCCGTTTGGTCCAGTTATGGCTTTGTCCGAACCCCTCGACACGATTGTTCGATGGATCTTCCATTGCGGTGGGTAATTCCTTTACATCTTCCCAAATATCGTATCCCGACAATCTGGCAGGAGGTTCAGAAAATTCTTGTTTTCCATATCTGAACGCGTCCTTGTTCTTTCGCCAAGGATGTCTCGTTGGCAGAAATTGACGGTGACAGTCAAAGAAAGAAGTTTTTCCTCCATGTCTAAGGCGGAACGCTTTACTATTTTTCATACATATCGGACAAGACATGTTGCCGTGCGTACTCCATCCCGACAGCATACCGTATGCTGGAAAATCATTGATTGTCCACATGAGTGAAGCTCTCATCTGAAAGTTTTGTTTTCTGGAAATATCATAGGTCGTGACGCCGATCTCCCACAACTGTTTCAGCTCATCCACCAACGGCTGTAAATATATATCGATGTTCTTTGTCGGATTTTTGGGACCGGGTATGATAGCTGTCAAGAACATATAAGGAGTCTTCATACACATCCATGGTGGCAGATTGTAAGGGGTAAGAATGACCGGCCAGCATGAGTATTGAGATCCCGACTGTCCGAAAGAGGGCGAAGCCATCAGAACATAGCGCCAGGCGTACATTTCTAGGCTCTGCAGCAAAATCTGGATGACACAAATCAAAATATTTCCACGCCTCCCCATCCGAAGGATGTGACAATTCTCCTTCGTCCTTTATGCGATCTTCACTGTGCCACGTCATGTGTTCTGCTGTATTCAGAGACATATACATCCTCTGTAAGCGCTTCGTGATCGACAAGTAATGCATATACTTGTAAGGACGTCGTTTTCTAGTTGACTTTCCTTTTCCCTGTACTGTCTTGTAACGATCCGCATTACAGAACCAACAACTTTCTAATACGCAATTCTCTTTGTAATACAACATGCATCCGTTGCGACAGCAATCTATCTTCTCGTACCCCAGTCCCAGTTGTCGGACCATCATCTTTGACTTGTAGAAGTTTCTTGGGAGCTCTTTTGATTCCTTCGGTAACACCTCATTAGTTAATTGTGTGATCCGATCATAGCAAACTTGTGGCAAGTTAAAATCAGACTTTATGTTCAACAACCGCATCGTCACTGACAGTGCGGAATGAGTCTCACAACCAGGATATAGAAGAGTATCTGCGTCCTTAAACATATCATAGAACTCCTTTGCCTCGGGATTAGGATCCTCCGGATCAAAATTAGGCCCTGCCGCAGCATACACCATATCTCGTGCAAGGTTCTGCATGTCTCCATAATCCACAGAGCATCCGTCGTCTTCGAGGACATCCGTTGCAGCATTATCATCAAAAGCATAAGTACCAGCTTCTGCAGCCTGTCTTTCTGAATATAATTCACCTTGCGATGACCACAGGCCGTAATCACGTACGAAACCCTTACGGGTCAAATGATCTCTCACAGTCATCACTTCTTCGAAACGTCTATTGTGACAATTAACACATGGACACTTGATTTTGTTATCGTCCATGTACTGAGTTTTGCTCATGGCATACTTAAGAAATACTTCCACACCTGCCTGAAAATCGTCACTCACACCAATTCTGCTCTCGTGTTGTCGTTTGTACATCCATGTACGATCAACAAAGTAACGATTCATGCTCGATTTGATGTGAATATCTGTATCGTAAGACAAACTAAACATAAGAATTAATAGCCCGATACCGATACTCATATCGTAAGAAAAACTAAACTTGTGGATAACACGCTAGGCCTACGACGAGGCTACTTAGTATCACAATCTAACATAATTAGTATATAATCATGTAACTGGTGGATCCGCTAGCTAGTAAGCCGGATGTACTTAATATCAGAGAGTAACAGATTAGTATCAGTATATAGGTTAGGTAGACCGTATCAAACGCATATCGGAATAGTAGGCCGAGATAGTCGAGAAGAAGGGAAGAAAGGAGGAGCAGATGTGTCCAGAGCCATGGTGGAGGAGGAGAAGTAACATGAGAGCAGTTTCCGCCGTAACATCTCCTGGCTCTGCTGGCAACTGAAGTCCAGATGCTACAAAGGACGATCCTTCGCTGAAATCGACTACAACACCCATCAGTTCAAGTTCATTCCTATATGAGTAGATTCCAATGCCATAGAAGCCATCAGTTTGTTGACCTTCCTCTATGGCATTGGAATATACTCATATACTGATCGATACTAATCCGCTACGCCCGATACTAAGTATATACGGTCGATACTGATAGCGATAGTCCGATACCGATAGCGATAGTTCGATACCGATAGCGATAGTCCGATACAGATACACATGGACCTACATATCTATATATTACTAGTAGCCATACTCCTCTACATACTACTCTACACTAGGATCTAGTAACCATATACTACTCTACACACTAGCTACGTAATCATACTCTAAAATAAGGTAAACTAATTATGCCTATATATAGATATATATATAGGCATAATTAGTTTACCATAATTAGTTTACCTTATATATATAAGGTAAACTAATTAAGCATCTTAAAATTATGCCTATATATATATATATATGTCTGTGTGTGTATCCGTGTGTCTGTGTCCGTGTGTGTCCGTGTGTGTGTGTGTGTGTGTCTGTGTGTGTGTGTGTGTCTGTGTGTGTGTGTCTGTGTGTCCGTGTGTGTGTGTGTCCGTGTGTGTGTGTGTCCGGCCAGCCCCCCTCCACACATACCCCCCCCCCGCACCCCGCGGCCAGCCCCCGCCCCCATCGTACCCCCCCCAACGCTGCCCGCCCCCTCGATCCCACCGCCCCCTCCACACCCCCCGCCCCCCGCGCACGGCCAGCCCCCCTCCGCAACCCCCCGCACCCCGCGGCCAGCCCCCGCGCGCCCCCATCCCTCCAACGCTTCCCGCCCCCTCCCACCGCCCCCTCCACACCCCCCGCCACCGCCGCCACCGTCGCCCCCCGCAGTCGACGCCGCTCCCGCAGCCCCCGACGCCCCCGGCCCGCTGCACCCACGACCACCGCGCGCGCGAGAGAGAGAGAGAGAGAGCGAGAAAGAGAGAGAGAGAGAGAGAGAGAGAGAGAGAGAGAGAGAGAGAGAGAGGGAAATACCTTTGGGAGAGAGAGAGGAGAGGGGGTCGCCGATCACCGCCGCGGGAGAGAGAGGAGAGGGGGTCGCCGATCGATCACCGCGGGAGAGAGAGAGAGAGGAGAGAGAGTGAAATTTGGGGGGAATGAAAAAGTTCCCCCCGTCGTTTCAACTTAAGTCTGGAACGTAAATTTAGCGACGGAGTAGCGACGGATTATTCCGTCGCTAATGCGTCAGTAAATCTCGCGCGAGTAGCGACGGATTATTCCGTCGCTAAGTCGTCAGTAAATCTCGCGCCAATATTTTAGGCTTTTGCCGCCAAAATATGCGACGTTCTAGCGACGGATATAAAACCGTCGCTACATGGCCGACTACCTATCGACGGCATAGCGACGGATATGGACATAACAAAATAAAAAAAATTGTCCACTGCTTTCCATCGGTATTCCGTCACAAATCCGTCGGAGATCCGACGGTCATAGCGACGGAAAATTTCCGTCGCTAATTTGCCGTCGCTAAAGTACTGTAATTTGGTAGTGTTTTTTGATTTCGTTATAGGTGTAGTAGTAGTGGCAATAATGTTTGGGGGTGGTTTATTGGAACTTCTAGAGATAGGAAGTTTTTCACTAATTGTCATAATTGAAATGTGATATGAAAAGGGAGATGCTATTAGAACTCCTAAAATGTCATTCAGCACTTCTCTTTAATTTTTTTAACATTCAAATTATAAATCTATCCCTACATTAAATATAGCATTAATTTGTGTATGTATGGAGAGAGGAGTGTAGAATGACATTTTAAGAGTGCCAATAATGTTAATATAAGGATAAATTTGGAATTTGAATATTAAAAAATTAAAGAGGAATACTGAATGACATTTTAGGAGTGCTAATAGCAGCACCCTATGAAAATAATGAAACTAGAGAACATATATTACTATTTATAGAGAGAAGAAAGAACTTGGCAGTAACTTACCGTTTAGGAAGTTCAAATACTATTACCACTACTACTACTACTGCTGCTATAATAACTACTAGTTACCGTTTGGGCTAGTTATGACTAGTTAGGCACTAATAGGCAGTTACCGTATGGCTCGTCAGTTACATAGGATTCAGGATGACTGTCTTTTCAATCTCATTTTCTGGCCAACGGTCAAAAATAAACTTGCACTTAAACACTTCAAAGAACCGACATGAAAAAAAATGCACAACAATAAAATAATAACGGAACCTTGTTCGTAGTGCCGGAATCGACTGCACAATGTTCTTCTTGGAGCACTTGTCGGACTTTTACTTCTTTTTACCACAACGCTTCCTCTACTTTCTTTCAGTCCTGGTGAGGTGGTCGAGAGCACGGCAGGGGTCGTGGTAGAGGAAGAGTAGTAGATCCATAGAGATCGAGGTAGAGCCAGAGCCATGGAGAGATGAAGGTCTAGACCGTCTGGTCTTCTGGACTTTGAAATTTATAAGAAGTTTGATTTGGAAAAAAAAAATGAGGTAAAATATTGTCAGAGCAATGGAGAACCGGAGATGGAGATCTGCTTGAAATATACTTAAAATATGGAGAACCAGAGATGGAGATCTGCTTGAAATATGGATTTGGTATTTAGAGAGAATTTGGTTTGGACTTTGGAGAAGAGGAGATTAAAATATACCGTGTGCTGTACCTTGGTCTCGAGACTCGGCAGAGCACGTGAATTTAAGGGTGGTCAATAAATTTGGCAGCTAGATCTCGACTCTCTTTTTTTTTTTATTTTTTTTTATTTTTAAGATCTCGACTCTTTGAGTCTTGAGAAGTTGGGACACCCAATAAATTCTAGTGGTGGGGGAGGTGAGAGTGGACCGTGGGCGGGAACAGTGGGAGGGAGCCGCTGCCAATGTAGTCAAACAATATTAGAGCATCTCCAACTCTATTGTCTTGTTAAGTGTTGTGAATCTTAGGTGGCTCCTATGTGGCATGAGCCACAAGACAATGTCTTGTTTATGTGGCAAAATTATATCTCAAAAGACAATGAGATAGAAAAATTCTCTCCAATGCAAAAGTATTGAGGATAAAATAAAAAATATTTTTTCCAACTTCCAAGGCAACTTTTAAGACAACTACTCATCTTCTTTCTTTTTTCTAATATTTTTTATTCATAATTGATGACATGGAAGAGAAGACATTGTCAAGTGCATTGTCTAGAACAAGACAATCAACTTCACAATGTCTTCTTTAATTTTTATAAAATAAGCTTCACAATTGACTTGACAATTGCATTGGAGAAGAACTTTTGAATAAAATTTTGTCATTCCTATGTGGCATTAACTTTTTTCTAAAGTCACAATAGGGTTGGAGATGCTCTTAGAGCATCTTCAACCCTATTGTCTTGTTAAGTGTTGTGAGTCCGAGGTGGTTCCTATGTGGCATGAGCCACAAAACAATGTCATGTTTATGTGTCAAAACTATATCTCAAAAGACAATGAGATAGAAAAACTCTCTCCAATACAAAAGTATTGAGAAGATAATAAAAAGTATTTTTTCCAACTTCCAAGGCAACTCCTCCACTTCTTCAACTTTTTTTATAAATATTTCTATTCATAATTGATGATGTGGAGACAAAGTCATTGTGAAGTGCATTGTCAAGATCTAGACAACCAACTTCACATTCTCCTTGCCATGTCATTGCCATGTCAACTTCATGTTTTATTCTACATTTGCATTGAATTTTTTTTTTTTTTTGGAATGAAAGTTTATCATTCCTATCTGGCAACCATTTTTTCTAAACTCACAATACGGTTGGAGATGCTCTTAACACCATCTCTACAGCTGTGAGCAATGAATTTGTTTGCTCTGAGGCATTGCATTGGTTGCTTCCCCATCTGCCTATCATTTTTGTGTGTGGTTTTTTTTTATTGAAACGTGAACAATGCTATTGTTCTCTAGAGGCTACGGTCAAGTCTTGAAATGTCAGCAACATTTAATCGGGATAAAATAATGGGCCGGGCCGGTCTAAACTTCGGACCGGACTGAGTCTGAACTTTGGGCCTGGTCGGGTCGGGTCTCCTTTGTGGACCTTTTTTCTAGGTCCGACACATTTTTATATATTGGGTCGGGCCAATTCGGACCCGTGCTTAACTGGGCCGGGCCGACACATGGACGTAATTTTTGGGCCTCCGGGGGCTGGGCCGGCCCGGCCCACATGACAGGTATACCCAACCCCAACACCTCCGGCCCGGCTCGGAGAGTTGGGTTGCCTTATTCGGAACTAATTTTAGTTGCCCTTGACCTTTATTTTGGGCCGGTCCTGGATGTCATCCGTGACCTCGACCTCTTGTATGGTCACATTAAGGCTGGGGGCTGTCATAGTAGATGGGGGTTGTCCAAGCTCAAAGTCTTATCATGCTTAGCCCCCGGCCGGCCCCATGGCCAATCCTTAGGCATCTGCCTCCCTTGTCCATATAAGTCAGCCTTTGGCTTTAATTTGAAGAAGAAGAAGAAGAAGTAAGAATACTTGTTTGTGCTGTAGCTAGCCATGGATATGGTCAAAATCTTTCACATGACACAAGGGCTGGGAGAGACGAGCTATGCTCAGAACTCTCGTCTTCAGGTCGTTACAGTACTTTACTTCTGCAACTACTTCGCGTCACATGAAATTCAATTTCATTCTTAAATTGTCTGTTTTTTTGTTTACTGTTGCATGCGCATCCACTTTCACAAATGTTTCAGAAGGAAGTAATTGAATCAGTGATGGATATGACCCTAAGTTCAGCAATGGAAGCTTGTGCTGACGTGGAGACGGTGAGCATAGCTGACCTGGGATGCTCTTCGGGGCGGAACACGCTCTCCGTCGTCGAAAATGTTATCCGGACGGTCTGCGAGAGGAGGCGCGAGGCCATGCGGCAGCTGCTGGAGTTCATGGTGTTTCTGAATGACCTTCCGAGCAACGACTTCAATGCGTTGTTTTCGCTTGTGCCGGAGTTTGTGCAGAAGCTGAAGGCTGAGCACGACGATGGCGGCGGGATATTGGTCTCGGTCGCTGGAGCTCCCGGAAGTTTCTATGGGAGGCGGTTCCCCAGCAGTAGCTTGCACTTCGTCACATCTTTTACCAGCCTCCATTGGCTCTCTCAGGTTGGTCATCCTCTCTTCATTCTATATATACTTACCTTTCTTACAATACAAAATAGTCCAGGAGACTTTATTAATTCCCACATATCTAAGGCATTGGATCGAGATCCAACGGTGAAAAAACACATGCAAGGGCTCTGTGTCAACTTAGAATAACAGTGGAGGGTATATATGTCATATATCGACGATACACCGGTGATGTACTGTCATCATGTCCCTTCGAGCCAAGGCCCCAAAGAGGCTTAGCTCGGGCCTGGACTCGAGCAAACTGCGCAAAATAGCACTTAATTTGCTAGTGCACTTTGCACTTCGCATCGAATAGTTGCGCATTAGCTTCGTTGGTAGCCAGCCAACGTGGCTAAATTGCAAGGGATTGACTGTTACAACCCTCGAGTCTGATCAGATTCGGGGGGTTGCTCCTGATTGCGTGCTATTGTAATTTCAAGTCTTTTCATTCGTAACAATGGATTGTTCAGTTTTCTAACTGACCAAGTGTTGGATCTCCTATATAAGGGATCACACCATCACTTAAAAAAGAGAGTCAAAGCAACAAAAAGGAAGAACTAGATAACTTAGAAAAAAAGATAGATAGTCAAGGAAACAAAAAGGAAGAACTAGATTACTTAGTAAAAAAAAGGACAGATAGGCAAATAAACGAAAAGGAAGAAGTAGAGAGGTAGCTGTCAGCTTTTGCATCAGTGCTGTTTCGATGAGGCAGGTTATACAAAGGAGCATTCCAGAAAGTTCGATTGCTAAGACAGTGCAATCAAAACTTGCTGGTTCTTGGGAACAAATCAACGAGAATAATGTCAAATATCGCTTCAAGCAACGATGGTTCTGATCATCCCAGCAGGTTGTTCTGCTAATATTAGCAACAATCTTATAGCGGTTCATATTGCTGACAACTTCTAAAACGGTTTATACTGCTAGAGTTAAATAGATCAATTTCTGACTTAGTCCTTTGGACTTGTACAAGATATTTTCCAACACTATGATCCCTCTACAATTTGCTCACTGACATCTAAAACAGTTGCAATAAAAGTGACAGTTTCAAGCCAATTTCAATACACTCTCACATATCCAACAGGTCCTTAATGAAATCGAAATGAATGTAGGTGCCCGCTGGACTTCTGAACAAGGGGGAGCCGATAAATAAAGGGAACGTCTACATGTCTCCAGCAAGTCCGCCTTCAGTAGTGACTCGATACTTTGAACAATTCAAGGAGGACTTCAGTATGTTTCTTAGGTCGAGATCACAAGAACTTGTTGTTGGTGGAAGAATGGTACTCTCAATGTTAGGGAGGAGGAGTCATGACATTCACAAAAAGATTAATGAATTTCCCCTTTACGAAGCGTTGAGCAAATCACTCTCTATATTTGTATCCCAAGTAAGTGCATCAATGCCAATAAATTTATTAAGTAATGTTATTGACACCTCCAAATTATATCTCCAAATATTATCTCCTTATGTGGCAGTTGATGTGGCGTGTTAAACAACATTATGTAGCATCTAAAGTGACAGTTAACATGACAAATTTAACCTAAAAAATTAATTACCATTTTTAATATTAATTTTAATATAATATTAATATTAATATTAATTTTAATTTTAATTTTTAATGTTAATTTCAATTTTAAAGTTAATTTTAATTATAACGTTAATTTTAACGGTCATAATAAAAATAAAAAAGGAAAACAAAAAATTATAACTAAAACTAAAACTAAAACTAAAACTAGAACTAAAAGTAAATTCAAAACTAAACTAAAACTAAAACTAAAAGTAAAATTAAAAGTAAAAGTAAAATTAAAATTAAAATTAAAGTTAATTGAAATTGAAGTTAAAACTAAAATTAAAATTAAAATTAGTGCTAATTTAAAATTTAGAATAAAATTATCATTAAAACTAAAATTAAATTTTAATATTTATATTAACATTAAAATAAGGGTTGTGTCAGCTGCCACAAAAGGAGAGATGATTTGGAGGGACAATTTGTAGGTGCAAATTACTCATATTTATCTTTTGGTAAGTTTTAAGTACATTGGATTGCCATACTTATTTTTTCTTTTCTTTTAACTTTTGCATTATTGAAGTAATTGCAAAGAGAGTCAGAATTCTGGTATCACCTAGAGACCTTTGAGTACCTATAGTGCAAACCTTGCTTAGAACTTGTTGATGATCATCCTTTCAACTAAATAGTGTTTGATATATGAAGATTTTGGTTAAATGTTGGGGATAAGGGCCCTGTTCTATAGAGTTGTGAATTCTTCATTTTTCTCTCTCTCTCTTTAATCGTGTAACTCCTCTCTACTAAAATATGCAGAAAATGGTCGCAGAAGAGAAGGTGGATTCTTTTAATTTTCCTTTATATACTCCATCTACACAAGAACTAGAAGACCAAGTATATAGAAAAGGATCTTTTACTATTGATTCTATGAAACAATATTACCATGACTGGATGTTTGAAAATGCTCCAAATGTGTTATCAAAGACCTTCAGAGCTGCTACCGAGTCGCTTATTTGCCACCATTTTGGAGAAGAGATTATAGATCCTCTCTTTGAGACTCATACTCGAGTACTTTACGAGAGATTGATGGCAGGGGAAGACATTGGATGGTGTCAAATTACAGTAGTTCTGTGCAAGTCAGCAACAAGATGATCGATATATAGAAAGAAACGAAAGATATTAAGATTATGGACTATTGCTCTGTCACATTAATTATAGAAGATAATAATATTGATCACGATTGTGTATCGAACTCTCTTGGTTGGAAGGATGAACATTTTCACTAGTCTTGGAAAGTGAATAAAAATGGACTCTTAATTGACTACAAAATTGTTCGATGATTTTGGTATGTTTATTAGCAATTAATTATTTGACCTGCTCTACTTTTGTCTCTTGGGATTCTTGTGTCCAACTTGGTTATGGATTTTTCGGTTGCTAATATTGAATGTTGTCCATAATTTCTTGAGAGGTTTAAGGCTGCATCTAGGCTGCTAATTCCCCCTCCCCCCCTCCTTTCACCCTAGGCCTCGTTTGGTTCGCAAAAAGGAAATGAAAGGAAATCAATTTCTTGTTATTTTCCTTTCATTAGGAAATTGCAAATTTTCATCCTTTTTTTTGGTGTTTGGAGAGGACAAGAAAATTAGAAGTAAAATTGAATTCTCTATAGTGGGAAAGTGAATTCTTGGTTGGATGGAGGAACCACTTTCCCGCTTCATTTCTTTTCCTATGGGAATCATTTTTTTTCCTCATATTTTCTTTGACATACAAAATATAGGAAATAAATGACTTTCCTTTCCCAACTCCCTTTAGTTAATTAATAATTGTACTCTAATCTACAAGGACACTAACCCTATACAATATGGTGACACAAACATAATGTTGATTTTGATGTATTGATGCATTTTGGAGTGCTAATCTTGTGTCTAGTTCGTGTCTGATATGACAGCACACTGACAGAACATAAATTCTAGAGGTGTTACTCCCTAAAATATAGAAAGAAGTGTTTGGAATACTTTGAGCTCAGAAACAGAGTTAATCCATGATGTATAATATTGACTTGTCTTATATAACATAGAAGGGAGATATCTTGTGAGGTTCAAGACCAACCACATATAAATATTATACCTTCTCATTTTCTATCTAATGGAAACAATACAACTCTCTTTATATTGTCACAAATTTGTAACTCTTAAATGCTCAATCGGGTGCAAGATACAACCTTACCTCGTATTCCGATGAGCTTGAGTAAATACGAGGTCCAACATATTATCATCACGATCCATTCGAACACTGAGCTAAATTCATATGTTTACCAAACAACACCACTACTAGGTGTGAACTACACGTTTTGCTCCACATTGACCCGATAGCTGAATCCACCTTTAAAGCCAATTCGTATAGTTTCTTTAACGTTAGGTCCCGTACCCGGACAATTTTATGTACAAACGTCACCTTAGGATTGAACCAATTGCAATATAAAATCCTCCACCTAGGTCCTTGGCTCGGACCATATTATGGAGAAGCTCCAGCTAGGATTTTTGTCTCGTCATATTACCAGAATTTCGAGAGCCGGACCATGTGGCAATGACCTTTAAGTATCATGCAGACTCCAGGCCACCTCAATACGTATGTTGTCTAGGATTGAGTGTTCTAGCAAGCATATCATATAATTGGCCTATTAATTCTATATCTTAATCCACATAAGTAAAGATAACAAAAATGGACATAATATATAGTTGGCCGCTGATGACGCATCTGTCCGAATAAATCCGATAAATAAATATTAGATTGCCATAATTCTCGTTAATGACTTGGTGCAATTTTTTGGAAAAAAAACAGAGATGAGCCTTCATTCTTGGGCATTGGTGTTTTGTCGGTAGATACATCCAATGAAAATGCCGTATATGTACTCTTTCACATAAGTATTTTTACCAAAGTCCAAATGCATTGTATCTTCAGGCACCAATATGGCCAGTATATGATGTCTTCAACTTCGCATTTGGGGCAATAAATATAGTAAATATTCATCAACATCCGAGTTTTCGCACATTAAAATGTGGTACACTATGGAGTATAACAAAGCTCTGCAAAAGATATTTGATAAATTTTCTATGACTACTTGTTGACACGACGTCAACCATCTTTATTACTGCTAAATTTCTAACCAATGTATCTATGAGCATGAGAGGGATATCAATATGGCAAAAAAACTAGGAGGTCAGCCGGGGAGGTTGATTTACTTTTTGGCTAAAATTTTCACATGTAAGATTTCCTAGACGCTACAAAAAGTCTATACAAATTGGTAAGACGATATAATTTTCTAAAGTGAATTGCATCTCTACAACACATCAAGCAAAGAATGAAGAGGAATGACAATTGCATCGTATAACAAAATCATGCTTCTATATGAATAGGGGGAGAATAGTTCAGAAATATCAAACTAAAGTCCATGAACATTATACAAACTACAATCAATTCATAAACTTTTCCATGTATAAAACAGAATTCACGTTACTGCCAACACAGACAACAAATTTGTACTCAATACCACCAAAACTTATAAAAAAAACTCCAGCCTTAAAATTAACTCCAAGTCTGATAAGCGCCTAAAAATTAATCCCAAGGTATCATGGTATTGGAAAGATGTGTGTGAAAATATAAATCCCAAATGGGTGAACATTCTGGTGCTAAATAAGAGATAGTTATCCCATATACCAAACCAATAATAGTTTAAGATTGAAAAAAAATACATGTTCCACATAAAGGATATATAATTTATATACTATATAATGAGAACAGTTCAGCTTCACCGTAGAACTTTTTTCCCTAAATATTTCCTTGCTAATGTTTACTGATTAAAATTGTTAACTAAAGTTAATAGAGATATCTAGATAATTACGAGAACTGTCTTTGGTATTCCTAAATAGTATACATGTAACCCGACTGAAAAGTTCAAAATGTACACAGACAAGATATTTTTACCTTGAACTAATAGATCCATAAAACCACAGATTATATGCTATGGTGGATAACGATGAGAAACTTGACTATATAATCAGACTGAATGGATGAAACATTTGATGCTTTTTGCTCGAAGTAGAAATTTGTAACTTTGAAGAGAGAAGTGAAGACTAGTGATGTGCTTTTGTTGGATTTTTACTATGCTCTTTGAAATGCGCTTTGAAACATGACCATCTATTTTATGTAACAAAGTCAATTTCTTTGGGTGCTAAGCTCAATTTCTGCTTACCATTATCTGTCTGCGTAAAGGAAGATATCTTAATTTGAGAATTCCAGACCAAATTATATCCAAAGCCTATAAACAAATCTATAGAAGAAAATCATAATTAAAATATATTCAATATTCAAATCATATTTAAACTATATATATCCAAAGTTTTAAAAACATATCTAGAACAAATTTCAATTATAATATTTTTAAATTATATAATTAAACTATTTTAATATAATTTAAATTTTAATCTATATTTTTAACAATATCAGACTAATTATTTTCTTTTCTTTTCTTGGTATACGCACGTGAATGTGACTAGTTGAATGTAAAGGAAGAAATCTTAATTCGAAAAATTTCAGACTGAATCATAATTGCTTTATGCATTATGTATTTATCTTTTTATTTTTATTTTTTTTGAAGGTATGTGTATTTATCTTCAAATTACTTATGAATGTGATCCTTTTGTTTCATACCAATTTATTGAATAAGCCTCAGAGTACTTATGACTTACTCTTTAAGACTTTTCACAAATGGTTCTGCAACTTTTCATGATTGACATCTGTGTAATTTGGAATGTAATTGTAATATTTATGGAGAAGACATGTTATCATGCCAAAATCAGACAGGTAGAAGCCAACTCTCGAAAATTATATAACACAAGGAAGACCGGATTCGTATTTTTTATGTAAATTAAACATGAACCTGAAAAAGCAAATTTTAGATCTAAGAAAAAAATATTTTACTCTTCTTTGCAACAACCCTTAAAAACATACTAGAATCAGAGAAAGAAAATATTTCATTGAGCATATGTGACAGAGACTCTTCCTAAATCAAAGCACTTTGCAAAGAATTGAACTCGAATTCACAGATTTGGGGAAGAACTAGTTTTTCCCCCCTATATTCAAACTACGAAGGCGGGAAAAGTAAATTTGCAAGTAATTGAACTTGACTTCACACAGGTTCCAGCATCAATCCTGGATGAACTCCCCAAGTTCACACAGGAAGAAAACCAAGTTATTTGAAAAATGGACAGGTCAACAAATAAAATTTTGAAAAAATCTTCCATCTTCTTCCCCAAGAATTTGGACGCTTATATGACACAAGCCTTCCTTGATATCCTTAATGTTAAACCCATGGGTAAATCTGATAGATATCTAGGCCGTTCTTTAGATCTTGCAACAATTTACTTTTCCCGCCTTCGTAGTTTGAATATAGAAAAAAAAAACTAGTTCTTCCCCTGTGAATTCGAGTTCAATTCTTTGCAAATTGCTTTAATTTGATTTAGGAAGAGTCTCTATCACATATGCCCAATGAAATATTTTCTTTCTCTGATTCTAGTATGTTTTTAAGGGTTCTTGCAAAGAAGAGCAAATATTTTTTCTTCGATCTGGAATTTGCTTTTTCAGGTTCATGTTTAATTTACATAAATGATACGAATTCGGTCTTCATTGTCTCATATAATTTTCAAGAGTTAGCTTCTACCTGTCTGATTTTGGCATGATAACATGTTTTCTCAATAAACATTACAATTACATTCCAAATTACACAGGTGTCAATCATGAAAAGTTGCAGAACCATTTGTGAAAAGTCTTTTAAGAGTATGTCATAAGTACTCAGGGTCATTCAATAAATTGGCATGAAACAAAATGATCACATTCATAAGTAATTTGAAGATAAATACATAATGGATAAAGCAGTTATAATTTGGACTGAAATTTTCAAATCAAGATATCTTCGTTCACAAAAAAAACTCTTTTTTTTTTACACACAGATAATGCTAAGCAGAAATTGAGCATAACCCCCAAAGAAACTGACTTTGTTACATAAAATAGACAGTTATGTTTCAAAGAGCATAGTAAAAACCCAACAAAAACTCATCCCTAGTCTTCACGTCTCTCTTCAAAGTTACAAATTTCTACTTTGAGCAAAAAGCATCAAATGTTTCATCCATTCAGTCTGATTATATAGTCAAGTTTCTCATCGTTATCCACCATAGCATATAATCTGTGGTTTTATGGATCTATTAGTTCAAGGTAAAACTATCTTGTCACTGTGTACATTTTGAACTTTTCAGTCTGGTTTCATGTATAATATTTAGGAATACCAAAGGACAGTTTCCGTAATTATCTAGATGTCTCTATTAACTTTAGTTAACAATTTTAATCAGTAAACATTAGCAAGGAAATATCACAAAGTAATCCATGAAATCCTCCTACGTTATCTTAAAAAAAATTCCTCCCTACACTTGGAATGGCCAGGCCCCATGGCCAATCCTTTGGAGGGCATCCGCCTCCCTCGTCCATAAGTAGATGCGTCCATATAATTAACAATAATAGTTCATGTTGGAGTTTTGGTTTTTCCTCTAGAAAACTTTAGTCCCACATCGGAAAAAACAAAGAGATTGTATCTCTATATATTAGCTTTGCTATTATTGGAGATGCACATGTGGTGTGGAGGTGCACATGGGTTTGCCATGTGGGGTTATTTTTCTAATGGGAAAAAGGCTAAAATCAACAATTAAAACATTCATGCTTTTTGCTCTTGGGAAATTTATTTCCATGGGAGCTAAGCCCCGTAGGGGCTTAGCGACTCGGACTCGGACTCGGACTCGGACTCGGGCTCATGAGGCGTAATGTGGCGTTTTGTTCGCAGGTTGGCACAAGTGGCTCAGTGCGCGGAGTGCAGGGAGCGCTGGGTGCGCGCAGTTGGCGCAACTTGCAGCAGAACGTGCGTTTGCATGTTCTGGACGGTTGCTACATGTTCGGGGTAGTTTTTACTAGGTCCCTAATTTTGTGGCAACCGATCAGTTGCTGCAGGGCCTATATAAGGCATCCTCTCTCTCTCAAGGCTTAGTACATATACAAATAAGAGGAGCCACCACAGAAAGTTTACGAAGTGTTTTTTAGCACAAGTAAACAGAGAATTCAGAAGTGTTCTTTAACACAGTTTTGATCTTCCAGCAGCCTTCGAGAGAGAGAGAGGAAAGGTGCCGCACCAGCGTTGCTTTTGCACGGGAGTTCGTGTCCATCCGAGGAGTCAGAAGAGCAGGAGTGTTCCAAGTTCTCCGACGAACTTGCTGGTTCCTGGAAGCTGTTCGTGTAGGGCGAATAAAGCTTTGAGCAACGGTGATTATTCACCCCAGCAGGAGATCTTTCATCTTTCGCCAGTCACCTTCTTCGTTGCTACCAGTAATTCTGATTGTATCTTCTTTTTAGAAGTACTACGATCTGATTGCTATTGATTACGAAATCTTTTTATATTCTCGTAATTCAGAATCACCTTCCTTGAAGTGTTGATTTGAAACATTATCTTTACAATTGTTTCATTTTTTCAGTTTTCCATCGAAAAATTGTGCCCCGGCACTAACAATCTCAAAGCTTTATTGCTACGATGGAAAACGCTAATGCTTCACTCCTCAATACTGACTTTTGTAAGTTAGAAAAGTTTGATGGAGAGCATTATCATGTCTGGAAGAGGAAGGTTTATCTCACTCTTCAACTCAGAGACGTTGATCATGTGCTTCTTGAAGAGGAACCTACTATTCCAGATACTGGGTCTGCTGCTACAATCTCTGCGGCTACTAAACTTCAGGCCAAATGGAGAAGGGAGAATAGCATTTGCAGGCTGCTTATCCTGAATGCTATGGAAGATTCCTTAGCAGAATCCTACAGTAAGAAAACTATTGCCAGAGACATATGGGAGTCTCTGGAGAAACTGTACGAAGAAGACAAGAACAGGAGCAAGATATTTGTGGTTGAAAAATATCACAAATGGCTCTTTGAGGACGAGAAGTCTATGCTGCCGTAGGTAAAAGAATTTCTGAAGCTGCGACAGAAGTTGGAAGACGAGGCGATGCCCCTCCCCGACAAGTTTGTTGTTAGAGGGATTGTCTCAAAGCTCCCCGCTGGGTGGAGTAAGTTCTATGCAAATATGCATAGGAAGAAGCTTGAGATCAGCCTTGAAGATCTCTTGCAGGAAATCTATGTTGAGGACCAGATGCGGGCTCAACTGAAGGTGGACGCACTGTCCAAGCAATTGGCTAACGCCAATCTGGTTCATACCAAGAAACCAAGGGGAAAGCAGGCGGCTTCCCACAGCAAGAAGAAGGACCCTAACAATTTGAACGTGAAGGGGACTTCCTTCAAGCAAAAGAAGGCAAAGTCTCAGATGCCTTGTTTCAAGTGTGGCAAGAAGGGCCACTTCAAGAATGAATGCAAAGCAACGACCAAGCAATCAGAGCAAGGAGAGCCTAGTAAGGTATCTATGATCACTGACGTTGTTGCTATGATTGCACAGGTTGATGCGGTAAGGACTGACTGGTGGGTAGACACTGGAGCCTCCTGCCATGTCTGCTCCAGTAAGGAGTGGTTCACCACCTACACACCTACTTCTGAAGTGGTTATGATGGCGAACCAGGCACAAGCTGAAGTGCTCGGGATCGGGACGGTGGTGTTGAAGCTGACTTCTGGGAAGTCTCTGATGCTTCAAGGCGTAAAGCACGTACCTGCTATCGTCAAAAACCTGATCTCAGGAGGCCTACTCTGTAACGCAGGCCTCAGGATGGACATCAATGCTGGCCAGATGGTGATGTCTATCAAGGAAACATATTTTGGAAAAGCTTTTTATACCGAAAGAATGTTTAAAATTCAGCTTGTAAATCAGTCCAATGTAATTAATGTGATTAATGAAATCACTCCTTCTGCTTATACTCTTGAGTTGTGGCATAATAGGCTAGGACATGTTCATTGTAAATGAATAAACATAATGTCTAGTCTAGGACTTATCTCCAAGTGTGGGAGTAAGGTAGAGAAATATGAAGTTTGTGCTCAAACAAAGATCACAAGGAAACCCTTTCCTCGGGTTAATCGAAGTACAGATCTTCTGGAGTTGGTACACTCCGATATCTGTGATTTCAAATAATTCTCTACAAAGGCCGGGATGAATTATTTCATAACCTTCATCGATGACTTCTCAAAGTATGCGTTCGTCTACTTGCTGAAGGCTAAAGACGAAGTATTCGAGAAGTTCAAGGAGTTCAGAGCCGAAGTTGAGCGGCAGACTGGACAACAACTCAAAAGGATAAGAAGTGATCGAGGTGGGGAGTACAGGACTCATGAATTCGCATCATTCTGCAAAGAACATGGAATTGTTAATGAGACTACGGCTCTGTACTCTCCTCAATCAAACGGAGTAGCAGAGAGGAAGAACAGAACGTTAACAGAAATGATTAACTCAATGTTGTTGACTGCTGGCCTTCCTAAGTGCTACTGGGAAGAAGCTGCATTGACGGCCACTTTTATTCTAAATAGAGTGCCTCATGCAACTTCTGACGTTACTCCTCATGAACTCTGGTTCAAGGTCAGACCTAACTTGAATGTCATTCGAGTGTGGGGGTGTCTGGCGTATGTCAAGCTTCCAGATCTGAAGATTCAGAAGCTTGGGACAAGGACCACTAAGACGATCTTCTTGGAGTATACCGAGAAGAGTGATGCTCGGAGATTTCTTGACATTGAGTCAAATCATATCATTGAATCTCGCGACGTAGAATATTTTGAAGACAAATTTGCAAGGCACAAGAATATTATTCTTGCAGATGTACCGGAGAACAATGAGGGTGCGCAGGAAACTGAAGTCTTCAATGAAGATGTGGTCTAAGAAGATATTGTTGTTGAAACAATGATTGAACCAGAACAAGCTGAGGCGTCAGCTAAGCGTATGAGGAGGCCGAAGGACTTCGGAAGTGACTTTGTCACCTATCATGTGGAAGCAGATCCGCTTACCTATGATGAGGCGATGAAGACCAGAGACGCAGTTTTCTGGAAGGAGACGATTGACAATGAATTTGATTCTATCACCTCAAATAACACTTGGGTGTTGGTTGATCTTCCTGAAGGAGCGAAACCCATCCGATGCAAATGGATCTTCAAGAAGAAGATGAAAGCAGACGGAACTATTGACAAGTTCAAGGCTAGGTTGGTAGCCAAGGGGTTTTCTCAGAAGTAGGGGATTGACTATTTTGATACGTATGCTCCAGTAGCCCGGATGACCACCATCAGAATGTTGATTGCTCTCGCAGCAATACATAAGATGGTGATACATCAGATGGATGTGAATACGATTTTCCTAAATGGCGAGCTGACCGAAGAGATTTACATGCAACAGCCAGAGGGATTTGTCATCAAGGGTCTTAAAGACAAAGTCTGCAAGTTGGTGAAATCCTTGTACGATCTTAAACAGGCTCCCAAGATGTGGCATGAGAAATTTGATAAAGTTATGAGGTCAAATGGCTACATGGTCAGCGAGACGGACAAGTGTGTTTACACGAAGTTCGCTGATGGAAGAGGTGTGATCGTTTGTCTGTACGTGGACGACATGCTTATCCTAGGTACGGATATAGGTTGTGTCATGGAGACAAAGAAATTCATCTCGAGCAAGTTCAGTATGAAGGACTTGGAAGAAGCTGATGTGATCTTAGGGATCAAGATCATCCGGACAGACACTGGACTAGCGCTGTCACAGTCTCATTATATTGAGAAAATGATCACTCGTTATGGGTATCGGAATCTTCCAGGGATCGATACGCTGTACAGGTGTGATCTGAAGCTGAAGCCTAATTCAGGAGAAAGTGTCAGGCAGCTGGAGTATTCAAGCGTAATTGGGAGTTTGATGTATGCTGCTACTGCCACAAGGCCTGACATAGCTTTTGCCGTAGGAATGTTGAGTCGTTTCACGAGCAACCCAGGTGCTGAATACTGGAAAGCTGTGAAACGGGTTATAAGATATCTCAAGAAGACTCAGACATATGCACTATACTACAGGGGAGATCCGTCGGTAGTGGAAGGCTTCAGTGATGCCAGCTGGTGCTCAGAGGTGGAGAGCGAGAGGTCCACAGGTGGATTTATTTTCATAATGGATGGAGCTGCTATATCGTGGAAGTCGAAGAAGCAGACTATGCTCTCACGGTCATCCATGGAATCTGAGTTCTTTGCACTTGATACCGCAGCCGAGGAAACATAATGGCTTCGAGAGCTCATGTATGATCTTCCAGTAGTTGGGGCACAAATACCGGCAATACCGATATACTACGACAACCAGGCGACTGCGGCGGTGGCATCAAATGACCTCTTCAACGGGAAGAAGAGGACTGTGCGGTTGAAGCACAGGGCAGTACACGATCTTATCAAGAGAGGTGTTATTGCAGTGATTGATGTTCGGAGTCAGGAGAACCTGGCGGATCCGTTCACCAAGGGCCTCAAGCGCCAGCTGGTCAATGACACAGCTTGTAAAATGGGCTTGAAGGCATTCTGATATTGTATTATTGTATTCCTACCATAAAGTTTTATGCTATTAGTTTAAAGATTTATCTACTAGGCATCTAGCTTTTGGTTCAAGGGAGGACCACTAATCGGAAGAATATCAGGAACGGTGGGTACATGTTTTATTGGACATAAAGAGGTTACGGACCTATAACCACTGTTGTCTACTGTTGTTTTCTGCGAAAAACGGTTTCTGTGGGAAGGTTGGCTTAATTGCCTTAATGAGTTCTCAGGCAGAGTGAATGCCTGGTGTACTTTACAGGAAGCACGGTAGAGCAGCACTACAAGGAGTGAAACTCCATGCTACAGTAGGGTGACTCCACAATGAGGTTCCTATATGTGGGGTGCTACCCAGGAATTGGATAAAGCCTCGGCTTTGCAGGCTAAGTCACAGCGTTGTACTACCGCAAATAGGCAGTTAGCCTAATGCTGTATGTTAAAAATAAAGAGGGGTGTAGTCAGCACTACAAAGAGGAAGAGTTGCTCATGTTACAGTGGCACGACACCACGATGAGGTACCCGGTTAGGGATAAAGCCTCGGCCTTGCAAGCCACGTCGTTGTGGCGTAACACCGCAAGGGAGCCTAAGGCTTCATGCTGGGTAGTTTGGCACTACAAAGAGGCGGTTGCCTCATGCTACAATAGTATCACACTACAAAGGTTCCCAGATATGGGGTGATTCCCAGGGAGGGATAATGCCTTAGCTTTAAGCCATGTCATAGCGGCGTAGCACCGCAAGGGAAGCGCAAAGCACTTCATGCCATGTCTCTTTATAATGAACTCACCTATAGTGTATGGACAAAAAGATCTCAAGCCGTCTCTTGAGGGTAAACTTGTAGTCGCCCAAAATTATACACTGAAACCAGGCTGGCACAGGGCCTTTAATGTGTAGCCAGAAGCACATGTAACTACATTATGTGAGTGGAAAGAATTTTAGCTATGATGCAGAATTCAAGGCTTAGTCCATTCTTGTATTATAGTCTAATTTTTGATCCATGCGGGAAGATTCAAGTTGTCAGCGACATCCCTCCTAATGCATGATGGACAGTTACTGTGGGGAACACTTATGCTCATATATATAGAGATATGTGGGGGATTGTTGGAGTTTTGGTTTTTCCTTTAGAAAACTTTAGTCCCACATCGAAAAAAACAAAAAGATTGTATCTCTATATATTAGCTTTGCTATTATTGGAGATGCACATGTGGTATGGAGGTGCACATGGGTTTGCCATGTGGGGTTATTTTTCTAATGGAAAAAAGGCTAAAATCAACAATTAAAGCATTCATGCTTTTTGCTCTTGGGAAATTTATTTCCATGGGAGCTAAGCCCCGTAGGGGCTTAGCGACTCGGACTCGGGCTCATGGGCTCATGAGGCGTAATGTGGCATTTTGTTGGCGCACTTTGCACTTAGCACGTCAGTATCGTCGCTAGGCGCATAGTGCGCTTAAGTTGCGCGAGCCACTTGCGCGGCCACGTTGCGCGCCACAGTTTGCGTGGCCAGGGTACGTGCCAGGTTGTGTACAGGTTGCGCCGGTTGCGCCGGTTGTGCACGTTGTGCCGGTTGCGCACGTTGCATACGTTGCGCGAGTGGCACAAGGTTACGCAGGTCATGCAGGTTGCACAGTGGCGTAGTGCGCGCAGTGGCGCAGGTTGGCACAAGTGGCTCAGTGCGCAGAGTGCAGGGAGCGCTGGGTGCGCGCAGTTGGCGCAACTTGCAGCAGAACGTGCGTTTGCATGTTCTGGGCGGTTGCTACATGTTCGGGGTGGTTTTTACCACGTCCCTAATTTTGTGGCAACCGAACAGTTGCTGCAGGGCCTATATAAGGCATCCTTTCTCTCTCAAGGCTTAGTACATATACAATTAAGAGGAGCCACCACAGAAAGTTTATGAAGTATTTTTTAGCACAAGTAAACAGAGAATTCAGAAGTGTTCTTTAACACAGTTCTGATCTTCCAGCAGCCTTCGAGAGAGAGAGAGGAAAGGTGCCGCACCAGCGTTGCTTTTGCACGGGAGTTCGTGTCCATCTGAGGAGTCAGAAGAGCAGGAGTGTTCTAAGTTCTCCGACGAACTTGCTGGTTCCTGGAAGCTGTTCGTGTAGGGCGAATAAAGCTTTGAGCAACGGTGATTATTCACCCCAGCAGGAGATCTTTCATCTTTCGCCAGTCACCTTCTTCGTTGCTGCCAGTAATTCTAATTGTATCTTCTTTTTAGAAGTACTACGATCTGATTGCTGTTGATTACGAAATCTTTTTAGATTCTCGTAATTCAGAATCACCTTCCTTGAAGTATTGATTTGAAACATTGTCTTTACAATTGTTTCATTTTTTCAGTTTTCCATCAAAAAATTGTGCCCCCGGCACTAACAGTTCACAGTGCCTTCGTCTTTAATTTGAAGAAGAAGAAGAAGTAAGAATACTTGTTTGTGCTGTAGAGCTAGCCATGGATATGGTCAGAATCTTCCACATGGCGTAAGGGCTGGGAGAGACGAGCTATGCTCAGAACTCTCGTCTTCAGGTCGTTACAGTACTGTACTTATGCAACTATTCGAATCACACGTTCAATTTCATTCTTAATTTGTCTATTTTTTTAGTGTTGTATCCATTGTCACAAATGTTTCAGAAGGAAGTAATTGAATCAGTGATGGATATAACCCAAACTTCAGCAAAGGAAGCTTGTGCTGACGTGGAGACGGTGTTGGGGACAGTGGGCATAGCTGACCTAGGATGCTGTTCGGGGCCGAACACGCTCTTTGTCGTCGAAAATGTTATCCGGGCGGTCTGCGAGAGGAGGTGCGAGGCCGTGCGGCAGCTGCCGGAGTTCATGGTGTTTCTGAATGACCTTCCGAGTAACGACTTTAACACGTTGTTTTCACTCGTGCCGGAGTTTGTGCAGAAGCTGAGGGCTGAGCACGACACCGGCGGGATATTCGTTTCGGTCGCTGGAGTTTCGGAAAGTTTCTATGGGAGGCTGTTTCCCAGCAGTAGCTTGCATTTCATCACATCTTTTGCTAGCCTCCATTGGCTCTCTCAGGTTTGTCATCCTCTCATCGTTCTATATATAGTTAATTTGTAAATATATTGAATAAGAAGGTCATTGATATTTTTACTGGAGAAGAGGTAAACTATTATTCATTTGACACGGTGGAAAATGATACACATAATTTGTATCCAAAAGAATTCTTGAACTCCATTTCTCCAGGTGACTTGTCTCCACATAAACTTTAAAGTTACGGGCACCAATTATTTTGTTAAAAAATTTGGACCCCAAAAATGGACTATGCAACGGAACCAGACTGTTATGTCGAGGTTTTCAAAGGCATGTCATAGATGCAGAAATTATTACTGAAAATTGCTCAGGGACGAGTATTCCTACCTCGAATACCATTAATGCCTTCTTCCAACTTGAAATTTCCATTTGTCCTTTCAAGAAAATAATTACCCGTATGCTTGAGTTTTGCTCTTACAATCAACAAATCACAAGGCCAAACAATACCAATTGTGGGGATCTATTTACCAGAACATGTCTTTTCTCATGGACAATTGTATGTTGTGTCTAGAGGAGTTTCAATAAATACAACAAAGATTCTGGTTAGAAATGGTACCTTGAAGGAGTTTACTGGAATTCATACCAGAAATAATAGTGTATCATGATGTGCTTCAATCATATAATCAAAGATCATAATAGCGGAGTTAACGTCAAATAAATTCTTTTTACCCTCTTCCATACATACTTTTTCCCCTCTAAATCATGTACTTATGTTACATTGTGCACATTCGACAATAACAACTGCATGTATTTTAAAATATTAACACATTCTAAATTCAACTTACTGCAATTAACTTTCGTTAAAAAACTAGACATTTCAAAAAAAAAATATTTATCGCGAGTTATATAAGTACCTAACATATTGCTTATCCGTAAAGCAAACAAATTAAAAAAAACAAGCCAAATATAAATTATTCTTTGTATTAACAAAGGTGCAACACACGTGCACGTTAGTAGTCATTTTATATATAGTTCTTTCCTACTAAACAGACTAGCCTAGGAGACTTAATTCCTACACATCTAAGGCGTTGGATCGAGATCCAACGGTGCAAAAACACATGCAAGTGCTCTGTTTCAACTACGAACAACACTAAGGAGAGGTATAAGATCCTGGCTGGGTGGCGGTAGATCAGTGGATCGAGCCACGGGGGCGCATTATTCCTTCCATTTATTTGGTGGGAGTTTGGAGGCAGTGGGCCCAACATGCATTCAATACAACGTGCACAAAGTCACGTGCGTATCGCCGGGCATCTCAAAAAAATAAAAAAAAGACTACAAGCAACACTGGCGGGTTTATCGACGATACACAGGTGATATACAACTATAAGGATAAAATAGGAAAATCCTATTTCCAGGGTGCTGATTCTACGTGAAAATTATAGTCTGGACATGCTCTTGTCATGAGTCTCTACTAATCTTATAAAGTCTATAGTAATGGCTCAGTTCTCAATAAATTAAACCCAACATAACTTATTAATCTCACTTAGTACATTGGGAGGGGAGGATAATCGCATTACCAGCAACTTCAATAGCTAAGGATCCCATGAAACATGGACAACACCAATTGGCGTGGGCTCCATGACCTACCACGTTTGTATGTTGCAGCATTTTATGTTTGGTTCATATGTTATGTTCCTTCTGTTAAATATTTATGTTATGCTATATGTTGTCACGCCCCGATTCGTAGAGTCATTTATTCACATGATTTATCTCTTGGAATCGATCGTCCTCGCTTGGGCGTGATGCTGTCACGCCCCGATCCCGGAGGATCGAAAATAAGCCACTGGGCGTGATGCCGTACAAGTCTAGATTTCACTTGTACAAGGCAAAACCATTACAGTTCCTGGTAATTCTCAGAAAACATCGATAGGGCAGCGGAACCAAGCAGATAAATTGAAGGCACACAATTTATGAAGAAATGTATCTCTTTATTGATATTCAAAATGGATTACAAGACTTGCAGCAAAATACAGAGTTTACAACTGAATACAAGACTCTTGAGTAGCCAACTGAATGTATACACTTGCCCTTTAGGCTACAAATGAATATACCGACTTCTTTACAATGACTTGCCAATTTGGCTACAATTTCACTGGTACATCTGAGTTCCACTATTCCATACATTATGTCCCGTATAGCAGAAGACATCGTCTTGAAAGAAGAGCTTCTGCACACCCATCCGATTCATCGATGCCAAGCACTGATTCACAGGATTTCCTCCAAGCAAACACCTGTAATATTGCCCACAACATGGGTCAGTACATCATCAATGTACTGGCGAGCGGTGCTGGCCCAACTCACCTAAGAAGACAGTACTAAGTAAACATGTTACAGAACATTATTAACAGTTGTCTTTTTCGTTGCCTTAGGGTCAATTTCATGTTATAGCCGACAAGAAGTAAAGCATGCAAATCTCATAGCCAACATAATTTAAAGTATGCAGTTATCACCCTTTGGTGACTCTTACCCACGGTCGTATAGCCATCCCTGTACATTTATAATACTTACTCTGCCTGCACAAGACATTGTTAGGAACAATATCATGATTCAATATGAATATCACCGTTCAGGTGATTCTTTCCAACAGCCGACATCCTTCCCTGTATTTGAGTAATAACTTACTCTGCCTGCATAAGACATCATTAGCACTGGACCTATCTATATGAAGGTCACTGGCGACACGCCATCTTGGATCATCTTCTGGTGAACGGCTAACTCCAAATGGGATGCGAATCCATGGGAGGTTTCTGAAACACCGTGCTACTACTTCAGCACCATGGGATTTCAGCGTCCTTTCAGTAGGCGGTAGCAAGCCCCCACTGCAAGTCCTGCAATCCCGATGTCAGTACATCGACACCATCCTTGTTCCCCCTAGGACGAACCGGGTTCCATGGCC
This sequence comes from Iris pallida, assembly GCA_029216955.1. Lineage (NCBI taxonomy): Eukaryota > Viridiplantae > Streptophyta > Magnoliopsida > Asparagales > Iridaceae > Iris > Iris pallida. The sequence continues at coordinate 34,249 of JANAVB010007047.1, forward strand.
CAGGAATACCGTTCGAGGAACGAAACCTTGTCGACAAGTTGTCCATGACCATGCAACTATATGCAACTTATCTAAGAAGAAAACATATAATGCATGATAAGGAAAACTAAGCAAAACCATCATTCTCATTCATATTGCCATCTAGCCATCTTGCCTTGAGCCAACGCTCATATTATCATCTGCTCATCCAGGGTCTTAGTGATATCAACATTCTACATCGGCACAGGATAATAGAATATTGTTAACCAATCTCTTTGCCACATCTTTGATACCATATATCTTTTCAACCAACTCAATGTACTTACCGCCCAGTTCCTGGGACTTAGCACCTGTTTAGCATACATTCATTCGGACATAATTCAAGCATACTCACTGCCCAGTTCTTGGGTCTTAATATCTGTGTTATCAACTATTCATCAAGCCAAAGCTCGATATACTCACCGCCCAAGTATTTGGGGCTTTGCCTTCACCTGTCATGTATTTTATTGCAACAGCGTACAAGCATACAATTCATTTAGCCACAACAGTTTACGTTCAGGTGATTATTATCTTTCATTATCTTTCCAAATTCCATGCAATGTGTTATTGAGCAATTCAACAAGAAACATAGCATACTATCCTTATTTTAAGCGTGAAGCTAAAGGATCTTTGAAGGGTTCAACACTACTCACATTCATAGGACGATTCCCGCCACGATCGCATAGCCTTCCAAGCGATTCTTCACATAATCCCAAGTCCAATAAGGCTTCATCGAACCAACCATCCATCATAAGGCAACTTACGGGTCGGGGTACTACAGATGCCGTACAAGTCTGGTATTGCACTTGTACAAGACAAAGATGGTACATAATTGATAATCTGCAAATAGGAAAACATCGCAGCGGCAAAAGCAGACAAATTGAAGTTAATGAGGACAATCTTTCTTATTGAATAGAAGCACATCACTTCTTTATAGCAGCGGAGATAAGAGGACAACTTGAAGCCACAGAGAGACATATAGAACTTTATTCTCTTTATTGATAATTGAAGAAAAGTACAAGACTTGTATTGAAGGACAATGCTTACAACCAATCTCACTTTACATTGAAAGCCAACTGAATAATGCTATACAGCTTACATTTGATACTTGGATACAATGGATTACAACTCGATACACTGACTTGACTTACAATCTCACTGGTACAGCTGATTACAATATTCCATACATTATGCCCTTTATAAACAGAAGACATCATCTTGTACAAGGAGAGCTTGTGTATGCCCAACAAATCTTCGATGCCGTGGGACCACTCAAGCCAATCTTCGTATGTAGAATATTCCAGCACGAGCACCTGCCCACAAAACGTGGGTCAGCACATCATCTATGTACTGGCGAGCAGAATCCAACCCACTCGAATAAACCGACATTAAAGTGATCATTTAAGCAAGCATTTATTAGAATGATCTTTCTACTTGGGGCCTAGCATCAGTTTACAGTTCATGGGCAATAATCAGAGTGAAGCATGTAAACATATTCTTAGTAGCATTCATGTGGATATATCATTTAGCATTCTTGGTATTATCATGCAAAGGCATCATTGAGGCATATTAAGTGTTATCATAAAAAGGCATCATTGAGGCATCGTTAACATTAACATCTTTAACATGTTATAACAGTTCTCACTTCAAGCATCACTTAGCATGTATGTTATAGTTGAGCAATGTTCATAGCAAGGCATCTTTCTAGCATACTGAAGTTAATATGTTAAGCAAGTTCTCATATTGAAAGGCTACACATGGCATCATTTACTTAGCACATTAAGCATGCAAGTTAAACCAACACATATATTGAGTATATCATATTTAAGTGATTTTTTACCGATAGCCAACTCCCTCGTACCTGCATAAAATTACAGGATAATATGATATACTTACTCTGTCTGCACAAAACATTCGTTAGTATGCATCCTGACTATATGGTCATTGGTGAAACTGCACCATAAAGGACTTTCCAACGGGTATTACGACGCACCATTCCAGGGTAGGTTGCAAGCCTAGCCGAATGTCCCGTAATACCTCGTGCCACCATAGCACGACCAATGTTTCCTCCTGGGTCGAATCGGTCCCGGCGCCCCAGGTACCGTTCGAGAAAACTTACTCAGACTTGTACAAGTACGTCCATGACCATGCGAATGCGTGTCGACTCGATAACACAATGCATGGTAAAGCAACTGAAAGTAAGCAGAGCCAACAGTTCAACATCTCATCTCAATCCCAAGCCGTATTCAACGGCTAATCATTACCATCCTTCTACTTGGTGATCTCCATGATCCCAAGCCCCATCATTCTTATTGTTTGTTCCCCATTTCTTATTACGTTCCTTCTAAGGAGGAACACCATCATTCATTCATTTCAAAGGGACCTGTAGCATTTCATTTATTTCATAGGAACAATAGCATATTCAATTCTTTTCTCATGTATCATTCACGCAGCATCTCATTATTCAAGTGATTCATTCATTCATTCAAGATTAAGCATAAGGGACATTATAAATTCATTCTCGGCATCAAGTTATATTAGCAGTTCGCGTGTGATTCAATCAGCAGTTCAATAATTCTTAGCATAAGCATCTCTATTACTCAGCAACTAAAACATGGGACATTTAGGGACAATTCATAGCATCACGTTATTCCATTTATTAAGCATGCAGGAATAAGGAGGAAGGAGGACAGTTCCACTTGCCTGTATAAAAGGGTCTTCCTGCTCCAATCCTACTAAGCGTAGCTCCATAAGCGAGCCACGTTCCAATACCCATTCCGTCTCGCCAGCTAAGAGAGACTGCATCAGTCTCAACTCTCTTGATCTCCAACATAAGTCGCAGTCCAGCATTCTGATCCCATCCAACAAGCTAACTAAATGCCTCGCGCGGAGCGGGGCATTACATAATATACCACTCAGAAAAAGTTTCGTCCTCGAAACTTAAGAGAACAACTCATCTACTAGATTCACTTAATCACAATGAGTTACTCATTCAGCTTCAATTCAATATTCATTTCATCCCACTCAGTCATTTCAAAATAGCTATCCAACTGTATCGTTTTAATTCATCCACGATTCAATCCATCTTTCTCTTTTCTAAATACTTGCAACTTCTCATTGATTCACCATCATTTTCCTTCCATTTCTATTTTGGTCGCAACATATCACTTTATTTGGATCCATACACATATTTCAGGCGTTCCCAAAATATATGTATTTCAGCCAAAGTCGGTGCTAGTGCGATAAATTCTTCCCACAATGTTATCTCAGTCGTAACCTATCACTTCGGCTGGATCCATACACATATTTTAGGCGTCCCCAAAACATATGTACTTCAGCCAACTTCCATGTTAGTGCGATTCGATCAGCCACGATATAACTCTCTTTTTCAATTCCGACTTAGCATCCTTTCAATTGACTTATTACCTCATTCACTTGCCACAATCACTATCTTTCAGGCCACAACAATTTACATCAGGGGCAACTTGGTTAAGCTCTCTATCCGGGCATAATATTCTAACATTGAATCAAGGGTCTAATCTTAGAGCCAATCATATCAAGAGTTCACAACATGCAATCATACTCCTTTCCAAATCCAACAATGTTTCTCACCGAGGCAATTCATCTTTTCTTATAATACACAATCCCACGTCACCCACTATCGATTACCCAAGCCAAGGGTACAATTCTATGCAATAGTCAAGGTTAACCCAGCTACCCGACTGTAGATACCTATCCAACATTCCCGTCATGAGCCGTCAATTCTATCTCATATAATAATTCACTATTTGATACATACAACTCAAGTCTCTATGGTTAGCTATACCGACAGCTAAACCTAACCATTCAGGTGACTCCCCTAGAGTGAACGGCTACTAGGGATCATGCTAGTTTCTTATTCTCAGGGCCAATAAGCAACCGACAATTCTAAGGAACTCTACCCAAACCTATGGGTATCAACTCAGTCTGAATACTAATCGCCATTGTCGGCTATGCCAACAATTGGTATGTCTTCAATTGGTCACTAGGGTCAAGTCTATCTATCCAGGGTCTTCCTCAAGGAAATAATTCCCACAAAGGCTCATTCTAGACTTACCCAACGATCGACTAAGATTGATCTATCAATATTACGGTCAATTCCCAACCCGTCATACGATTCTCATCATTCTAATAATCTATCAAGTAAATTCCAATAATTTAATTTCTATTCCAATTCCTTTGTACTCACACGAACCCATAAGCCAAGGCTAACTATTCAAGGGTCATCGATTCCGATAGTCTCATCATAACTTATGGAATCATACTATTCAATCTGTATGACGAAGTCACACCACTAAGTCATAAGCCAGCAATCTATATCCCAACCGACAGTCACATATCCCGACATTATCCAATACATTGTAATTCCTCAAACCCATTTGTTCCTCAGTCATCAAACTATCTTACGGGCATTCTTAAATCTCATGCAGCAAGGGTCGAGTAGTTCATTCCATCCAATCCGATAATTCATGTATCAATTAACCATTCTCTTTTCAACACAAATATTCCAATTTGCTACTTGTTACTTTTCTGGTATAATTCTATTCCTCGGCATACATGCAAATATGTAATGACTATCCTTTGGTGATCAAGATGGATTGACATCTATTACACCGTAGGGTCAAGGCACATATTTCTAATATTCCTTTGGTCACCGACAACTTTTCCAAAACTTCTAGCTTATCAATCAACTTTGTATTAGCCACATTTGATTCACATCCAACCAATCGAAATCAACATTCAGATGTTCTAAGCCACAGCCTTCCCTAGCCAAATCTATTTCCCATAGCATACTAACTGCCTTACCAGTCTGAGTCATCACTCGACTAAACATTTTCTAACCAAGCCACCGATTACAATTTCGACATTCTCGCTACTCAATATAGCATCACCGTCAAGGGACACTCGAGTCGTCTAGCCATAATACATGACTCCCAGCTAAGTCTTGGCACTACCCAGTACCCACAGATTGTCTCCTTGCTATCCTATAGAAAGGGTCAATATACATCTCGTTCTGAGGTGGTAGAGGCAATATACCACTCAGAGACGAAGCCATCCTTAAACAATACCAACTCACATCTATTCCGGACATTCGTGATCTGCAATGATCATAATACTTAGCCAACATCTCAGGGTCTCAATATTATAAGACAACATTCTTAGGATCTCGAAAGCACTTAGCAACACACATGAGTCAATTCACCAGTTATGTCAAACTCATCCATCAATTACCCCATTTATAATTCTTTTCCAATATCACATGCAATTTCCAACCTGTTGTAGCATACAGAGCCACATCTTTCTTTATTCCCACAATTCCAAGCAGCATTCACAATATAGCATATTATGGCATCGAGCCATTGTTGGGTTAATTGTCCAAACCAACAACAAACATTCATTCAGGGGCATCACAATATATATAGACTTATGGTATGGAACATCCAGTGAGCAGCCAAAAGGGTCAATGAACTTTCAGACACAACAACATAGGATGATTACCGAACAACAACAGCATAATCGCGGAAGCAATCTTTGATTTAATCTCGGAAGCAACGTTGAGTAATCGCGGAAACAACTTTGTTTAATCGTCGATGCAACTTTGATTTGAAACGAATCAAAGAAGAGACCAAGGACGTAAAGCCGTGCTCTGATACCAATTTGTCACGCCCCGATTCGTAGAGTCATTTATTCACATGATTTATCTCTTGGAATCGATCGTCCTCGCTTGGGCGTGATGCCGTACAAGTCTGGTATTGCACTTATACAAGGCAAAGATGGTACATAATTGATAATCTGCAAATAGGAAAAACATCGCAGTGGCAGAAGCAGACAAGTTGAAGTTAATGAGGACAATCTTTCTTATTGAATAGAAGCACATCACTTCTTTATAGCAGCGAAGATAAGAGGACAACTTGAAGCCACATAGAGACATATAGAACTTTATTCTCTTTATTGATAATTGAAGAAAAGTACAAGACTTGTATTGAAGGACAATGCTTACAACCAATCTCACTTTACATTGAAAGCCAACTGAATAATGCTATACAACTTACATTTGATACTTGGATACAATGGATTACAACTCGATACACTGACTTGACTTACAATCTCACTGGTACAGCTGATTACAATGTTCCATACATTATGTCCTTTATAAACAGAAGACGTCATCTTGTACAAGGAGAGCTTGTGTATGCCCAACAAATCTTCTATGCCGCGGGACCAATCAAGCCAATCTTCGTATGTAGAATATTCCAGCACGAGCACCTGCCCACAAAACGTGGGTCAGCACATCATCTATGTACTGGCGAGCAGAATCCAACCCACTCGAATAAACCAACATTAAAGTGATCATTTAAGCAAGCATTTATTAGAATGATCTTTCTACTTGGGGCCTAGCATCAGTTTACAGTTCATGGGCAATAATCAGAGTGAAGCATGTAAACATATTCTTAGTAGCATTCATGTGGACATATCATTTAGCATTCTTGGTATTATCATGCAAAGGCATCATTGAGGCATACTAAGTGTTATCATGAAAAGGCATCATTGAGGCATCGTTAACATTAACATCTTTAACATGTTATAACAGTTCTCACTTCAAGCATCACTTAGCATGTATGTTATGGTTGAGCAATGTTCATAGCAAGGCATCTTTCTAGCATACTGAAGTTAACATGTTAAGCAAGTTCTCATATTGAAGGCTACACATGGCATCATTTACTTAGCACATTAAGCATGCAAGTTAAACCAACACATATATTGAGTATATCACATTTAAGTGATTTCTTACCGATAGCCAACTCCCTCGTACCTGGATAAAATTACAGGATAATATGATATACTTACTCTGTCTGCACAAAACATTCGTTAGCATGCATCCTGACTACATGGTCATTGGTGAAACTAAACCATAAAGGACTTTCCAACAGGTATTACGACGCACCATTCCAGGGTAGGTTGTAAGCCTAGCCGAATGTCCCGTAATACCTCGTGCCACCATAGCACGACCAATGTTTCCTTCCGGGTCGAATCGGTCCCGGCGCCCCAGGTACCGTTCGAGGAAACTTACTCAGACTTGTACAAGTACGTCCATGACCATGCGAATGCGTGTCGACTCGATAACACAATGCATGGTAAAGCAACTGAAAGTAAGCAGAGCCAACAGTTCAATATCTCATCTCAATCCCAAGCCGTATTCAACGACTAATCATTACCATCCTTCTACTTGGTGATCTCCATGATCCCAAGCCCCATCATTCTCATTGTTTGTTCCCCATTTCTCATTACGTTCCTTCTAAGGAGGAACAACATCATTCATTCATTTCAAAGGGACCTGTAGCATTTCATTCACTTCATAGGAACAATAGCATATTCAATTCTTTTCTCATGTATCATTCACGCAGCATCTCATTATTCAAGTGATTCATTCATTTATTCATTCAAGATTAAGCATAAGGGACATTATAAATTCATTCTCGGCATCAAGTTATATTAGCAGTTCGCGTGTGATTCAATCAGCAGTTCAATAATTCTTAGCATAAGCATCTCTATTACTCAGCAACTAAAACATGGGACATTTAGGGACAATTTATAGCATCATGTTATTCCATTTATTAAGGATGCACGAATAAGGAAGAAGGAGGACAGTTCCACTTGCCTGTATAAAAGGGTCTTCCTGCTCCAATCCTACTAAGCGTAGCTCCATAAGCGAGCCACGTTCCAATACCCATTCCGTCTAGCCAGCTAAGAGAGACTGCATCAGTCTCAACTCTCTTGATCTCCAACATAAGTCGCAGTCCAGCATTCTGATCCCATCCAACAAGCCAACCAAATGCCTCGCGCGGAGCGGGGCATTACATATGTTACAAGCGCTTACTCGACCCCTTGGCAATTCAGGTACCTGCAGTGCAGGTAGTAGCAAAGTTCTTCGACTTGCATTCCTAGTAATTAAGCTTTATGATAACTCAAGTTAGTTAACTTGTAGCAAGCTGTAGGAATGTTCGGTCGTGCTCTATTGGTTGCTTATTATCTGTTATGCTCGCACTTTAGTTCTATTTTCAATTGTGTGGTTAGAAGGCTAAGTCCTGCTCGGTCATGGTTTGCATTCTCGGTCCTTGTTTGGTTTACGGCTTGTAGTCCTGCTCTAGAGTAGTTCCAATGATCTCTTTTCGCTTGTCGTCTTATCATGCTCTTTAGTTATCTCTGTTCATTATTTTATTTAGTTATCCTTATTATTTCTCATGATAAGTGAATCGGCACGACATAAGTCTCGACATGCATTTATTTATTCCTGTCTCTTTATTTATTGTTGATTTGTTATGGGTTTTATCATTCGACTTGGGCTCCTTTGTGGTACTTGTTTCTTGGGGTTCTGACCCACTGGTTTTGTTTGGCCATAATTACTTGATGTACTAGAGGATCTTTTTTACCTCCAGCTAGATGGCTCGCACTTGTAGATCCGTGACCTTATAAAGCTTGCGAGTGAGTTTCTTTTCCTTACTACTCGTCGTTGATATTTCTTTTGTGGCTTTAGCTTGGACATGTGTTAGCCCTATTCTTTTGATTGTTCTCTGACTTCAGACAGCTTGATTGTATATATTGAACCATGGTTAGTATTTGTTATCATGTATATTATACGCTTTTAGTGTTGCATTTTGAGCTTCATAATATATTATATGTATTTTGGGATGCATTTTTTACTTTCATGTATGTTTTACTCTGGTCACTTGTGATTGTTGGATTGAGATGCTAGGATTTGTCGGCCTTATTAGAGTCCACTCACTTGTCTTCTAGACAACCGTGATCGTTGTAGCTGGCCATGTCCGTCCTAGTATTTCTCCAGTATTCTGGGAGTGGGACGTGACATGGCGTATTTGAGAAATTTCGCAACGCTCTCCTTGAACTCATCAGTCAAACCAATCTTGCTCTCATGTTGCCAATTGTATATCCATGTACGGTCAACTGATTAACGACTCATTACTTTCTTAGCCATGAATGATTAAGCACCATATATATTCAAATAATATGGATTATATACAAAAGTCAAAGGAAAAAAACATAAAGAAGGAGAATTATATTCTTTCTTAGCCGTGAATCTATTACGATTCTTTCTTTACTTTTGACTTAGTACCCAATTATAGAGTAACTACTAATTACTATTCATATTATGCTATGTTGTTTAATACTACTTAATTCATGTTATGTTGTCAATGAAGAACATCGTCCTCACAAATCCATGTTTCGGTCCACTCGACCCAATACACACATTGAATCATGATTCTAACTGTCTAAGTTAACCATAACATCGATGAGCTAATGGCACAAATGATGAAAAAAGAGAATCTAAAACTAAATGAATGTACAATGTCTAAAATTTTTGAGAAGTGAGCAACCACTACAACATCAAGAAGAAAAACTAATAGAAACATGAACAATAGAGCAAGGTGTGTATAAAAGTAAAGAATAAAGGTCATAATATAGATCGAGGAACTATCAAATGTCATTATTTGAATATCTAGGAATGCAACAGGTGTAGTAATTAAAAATTGGATTGGGTATCATTTTGGGGAGTACAAGGGATAATATATTCAGAATAATTATTAAACACCATCACTTAGTATTAAAGATAGATAGTCAAAGAAATAAAAGGAAGAACTAGAGAGGTAGTTGTCAGCTCTTGCATCAACACATGTTTCGATAAAGGAGGTGATACAAGGAGCGTTCCAGAAAGTTTAATTGCTAAGACAGTGCAATCAGAACTTGCTGGTTCATATGAACGAATCACCGATAAAAATGCCAAATCTCACTTTGAGCAACAATGATTCTGATCATCCCAGCAGGTTATTCTACTAATACTAGCAACAATCCTATAGCGGTTTATACTACTGACAACTTCTAAAATGGATTATATTGCTAGAATTAAATAAATCAGTTTCTGATTTAGTCCTTTGGACTTGTACAAGATATTTCCAACACTATAAACCCTCTACAATTTGCATACTTACATGAATTCTAAAACAGTTGCAATGAAAGTGGCAATTTCAAGCCACTTTCAACGTACTCTCACCTATCCAAACTGGTCCTTAATGTAAATCGAAATGAATGTAGGTGCCTGCTGGACTTCTAAACAAGGAGGAGCCGATAAATAAAGGGAACGTCTACACGTCTCCAACAAGTCCGCCTTCAGTAGCGACTCAATACTTTGAACAATTCCAAAAGGACTTCAACATGTTTCTTAGGTCGAGATCACAAGAACTTGTTGTTGGTGGAAGAATGGTACTTTCAATGTTAGGGAGGAGGAGCCATGACATTCATAAGAAGATTAATGAGTTTCCCCTTTTCGAAGCATTGAGGAAATCACTCTCTATATTTGTATCCCAAGTAAGTGCATCAATGCCTATATTTTATTAATTAATGCTATTTGTATCTCCAAATTGTCCCTCCAAACCATTTCTCCTTATGTGGCACCTGATGTAGCGTGTTAAATGCCACATCTTAGATGCCATATAATGATATTTAACATGTCACATCAGTTGCCACAGAAGAATTGATGGTTTGGAGATGCAAATAGAATTACACATTTATTTTTGATATGTTTTAAGAAGAATGGATTGCCATACTTCTCTTTTTTATTTCGGTTATCCTTTGCATTATTGAAGTAATTGTGAAAGAGAGCCAAAATTCTAGTATCACCTTGAGACAATTGAGTATCTATCGGTCGATAATATAAACCTTGCTTAAAATTGTTGACAATCATTCTTTCAACTAAATAGTGTTTGATATAGAAGATTTTGGCTGAATGATAGGGATAAGGGTCTTGTTCTATAAAGTTGTGAATTCTTCATTTTTCACACACTCTCTCTCTAATCCTCTAACTCATCTATACTAAAAATGCAGAAACTAGTTGCAGAAGAGAAGGTGGATTCTTTTAATTTTCCTTTACATACTCCATCTACGCAGGAACTAAAAGACCAAGTATATAGAGAAGGATCTTTTACTATTGATTATATGAAACAAGATTATCATGACTGGATGTTTGAAAATGCTCCAAAGATGCTATCGAAGACCTGCAGAGCTGCTATTGAGTCACTTATTTGCCACCATTTTGGAGAAGAGATTGTAGAACCTCTCTTCCAGACTCATACTCAAGTACTTTACGAGAGATTGGTGGCAGGAGAAGACATTGGAAGGTGTCAAATTATAGTAGCTCTGTGCAAGTCATCGATATATAGAAAGAAACGGAAGATGGTAAGATTATGTACTATTGCTCTGTCAGATTAATTATATAAGATAATAATAATCAGAATGATCGAGTATCGAACTGCCTTGATTGGAAGGATGAACATTTCCACTAGTTTTGGTAAGTGAATAAAAATGGACTCTTAAATGACTACAATTTTTTTGATGATTTTGGTATGTTTATTGGCGATTATTTGACCTGCTTTACTTTTGTCACTTGGGATTCTTGAATCCAACTTGGTTATGGATTTTTCTATTGCTGATATTGAATATTGTCCATAAATCCTTGAGGTTTGAAGCTGCAGCTTGGTTGCTAATTCTTTTTTTCCTTCACCCTTAGTATGCAGTGCAAGATTAATTAATAATTATACTAGAAGCTAAACGGACACTAACCCCATACAAATATGGTGATACAAACATAACGCTGATTTTGATGTATTTATGTATTTTGGATTGTTAATCTTGAGTCTAATCCGTGTCTGATATGACACCATACTGACAACATAAATTTTGGAGATGTTACTCCCTAAACTATAGAAAGAAGTGTTTGGAACACTTTGAGATTAGAGACAGAGTTAATCCATGATGTATAATATTAGCTGGTCTCATATAACATAGAAGGGAGATATCTTGTGAGGTTAAAGACCAATCACATATATAAATATCATACCCTCTCATTTTCTATCTGATGGGGTATAAACTTTCAATACAACTCCCTTTATATTGTCACCAAACATGTAAATCTTAAACGCTCAACCGGGTGCAAGATACAACCTTAGCACATACGTGGATGAGCTTGAGTAGCCGGGAGGTCCAACATATTATCATCATGATCTATTCGAACACTGACCTAAACTCGCATGTTCACCAAACCGCACCACTACTAGGTGCGAACCGCACATTTTGCTCCACATTGACCCCAATAGCTGAACCCACCTTTGAAGCCAATTTGTATAGTCTCTCCAGCCTTAGGTCCCATACCCGGTCAATTTTATGTACAAACTTCACCTTAGGATTGAATAATATAATTCCTCCACCTAGGTCCCTGGCTCGGACCATATTATGGAGAAGCTCCGCCTACGATTTTGTCCCGTCCTATTCCCAAAACACACACTGCACACCAATTTAAACATATTGTTGTACAAACCTTTCACATACACATAGACAATCAATCTTCCTTTAATTAATTTTTTTTGATACAGTTGATATATGTTAAAAAAATTAGACTTTTTGTTCTCCGATACAGTTGATATCGGTCTGTACAAACACAGATACGAATTAAATCTATTTATCTTGTGCAAACACACAAATAATTATTTTCTCCAGGATATTGTTCTCTTGTTGGTTAACAAACATAAATTGGTAATTTGTGCTCTTGTTCTCTCAGGAAATACATAAAAGATGAAGGTGATGTTAATATGGAAGGGATGTGCTCCAGTCGGGTTTGCTAATTATTTTGGTTTTATTTGTATAATTATCAGTTTGGATGTTTAAGATGTATGGATACTACATACTTTTGTTGGATATGTTTGTGGTTGGACATGTGTTGGATGTTTGTGGTTGGACTTGTATTGGATGTATTGGAAGTTTGTGGTGTATGAAAAACAAACAGTTTGTTAATATAAAAATTGGGCGTTATAGTAATTTATGTATGTATATCTTCTAGATTATTGATATTATGTGTATGTTCGATTAATAATATATAAATAGAATTTTGGCTAGCTTCTCTTGACGGTTATAAAACATCAATAATTAACTCAATTCTGCTGCAGAAGGGCTTTACATTGCCGATTTTTAATCGTGAATAAACAATTTTTTTGATAATTTTTGCCCGTCAAAGAAACAGTTTTCTTGACGGTTAATAACCGTCATCTAGGCCGTAGTCTAGAAAAGTTTTCAACTATATTGACATTTTCACCAAACTGATTTCTTGACGGCTAAAAACGGTTAAGAAAAATATTTTATATGACGGTAAAATACCGTCAAGAAAAGCCCTATCAGAGACCGTCAAGAAAAGTGGAAGACTTTTCTTGACTCTGGCCTACTTGACGGTTCCAGAACCGTCAAGGTAACTCTTTCTTGACGAAGATTAACCGTCAAGAAAGCCATTTTTTTTCTTGTAGTGCACCTCAATGCGCATGTTGTCTAGCATTGAGTGTAGAAACATATCATATAGTTGGCTATTAATTCTATATCTCAATCCACATAAGTAAAGATAACAAGAATGAACATAATATAAAGTCGGCTGCCGATATCCCATATGTCCGAATAAACTCGATAAAAAAATTACATTGCCATATATTCTCGTTAATGACTTGGTACAATTTTTGTTTGAAAAAAATAGAGATGGGACTTCATTCTTGGGCCTTAGTGTTTTGTCCTAAAGAGGTAGATATATCCAATGAAAAATGACATATTTGTACTCTTTCACATTGGTATTTTGTCACGCCTCGATTCCAAAGAATCGGTAGTCGTTCCCTGGACATGATGCCATGCGAACTTAGGTTGCGATCGTACAATGCATATTCATAAGGTAATCCGAAACACATCTAAGAGAGAGAGCACAGTCAAGTTGAACAACACATTGAGATAGAGAAACTTTGTATTTTATTGATAATAGACATCATTTACAGACTCTATTACAATTGTGCCGCACGGGCTTTATAACATGACTCGATTACTGAAGGAGTGCCAATGAGATAGCCGTTCCATACATACATCCCTCATTTACAACAAAAGTATTCCAGCCACCTGGATTGGAGGGATACCGAGACATGTTCCTTGGACTTGTAGAGAGTCTTCAAAAGTTGAGCGGCGGAGGTCTTCGACACGCGGTCGAAGCTTCAAAAGCATGAACGTCGCCTTACTCAGTTGGCACGTCCCTCCTGATTTATACCACCTGTAGAGAGCGAAGGTCAGTATGATCACATGTACTAGCGAGTGGCTAATTAAAACTCATGCTCTCATTTGTTCAAGCAGTTTTATAAAACATGTTAGCTATTTGGTGATCTTTTTAGCCATCTTAATCGATTTGTATGTTAACATGTTTTGAGGCAACCATTCACTAGGTACATAGCATATTAGGATAAATCTTACCCACGGTCGAGCTTGCTGTTGCGACGTAACTTACCATGTCCTTCCCTGTCAGATTTATATAGAAGCTTACAATTTATGTGCAAGTGTGGGCCACTGGCAATTCAAGCCATCCTGGACATATAGCCTGGTCGAGACAGCGCCCCTTTCAGCAGGTAGCTAGCCCCACTGAAAGTCCCGACTGACCCGTGCTAGCATCCAGCACAACTATCTTGTATTCCTCCTAGGCCAAAACGGTCCCGTGGCCCCGGGTTGTCGTTCGAGGAAGCAAAACCATGTGCACAAGTTGTCTGTGACCGTACTTAGTCTAAAATTAACTTTTCAAGCATGGTCTACGGAATCTTTGAGAGTTAGCCAATTTTCAACGTGTGTCGCCTTATTGTTGCAACATTCGATATAGAAGTTTGATGCTGAAACTATTTTGCAGATCATAAAATAATTTTATCTCTTTTCTAGAAAACTTTTTCTTTTTGGTGTGAAACTTATATTTTCAGAGTAAATTACTTTAAATTGATACAGTTATTCCGAGTTCTTGATTTGAAACAGAGGTTGAAGTGAAGGAGGCCAGCCACTCTGTAGTGCCCCGTCCCGCAAAGTCAATCGGAGGAATCGAAATGCCGACGGCGTTGGAACTTAGCCTTGCAACGGCTGCTCGAAGGCTCGCTCGTCCGAGGCGACTCCTCGCATAGGTGGGGTAGTTTTGGTGAACTTGTCTCTTCTTAGCCTTCACATAATAACTCACAATGTTTTCAACTTGCACAAGTAGGCTAATATAAAATCTACGAACACACATAGCTAAGGGAATAATCCCGACTCGTCGGAATGTCTTAGAACATGGAAAATGGTCCCACGGTCTTCATAGAAGTCGGCTCAGCGTGCTTTCAAATGACACTCGATCCTTCGATCCCGTGGCTTGGGAGAAGGAAGTTGGCTTAATTTACTAAGTTGCCCTGACACTTGAAATAGCCAAAGTCATAGACGTCGCCTACGTGAATGCTTGGTAAAGCATACACGGTCCCGTCGTTTTGCCCCAACACTCGAATCAGCCTAAGTCATAGGCGTCGTCGTATGAATGCTTAATAAAGCATGCACGCCCCTATCCCGCAAGGCTTGGCATAGCCTTCGCACGTCCCGTAAGTTAAGTCGTCTTGCACGGCTTGTTGGCTTACGTCTAGGCACCCGAGAACTTGGTTGTTCAAGTCGAACGCGTGCACGGCACGTTCCCTCGATACGAATGCTCGGCGTAGCCTTTGCTCGTCGAGTCGTTGCCCGAATAAGTAGACAAGTGTTATGCTGGGCTATCGAAGCCATTTCTAGCACTGTCCCGCTCTATCTGCGGTTGTCAAGTCGCATAGTCCCTTGAGAACAAGGCTCGTCATATAAGTATATGACTTGAGCGTTAGCGTCGCCTAGAGAACCGGGTCTGTCTAAGGCACGAGCTACGGCCGGTTTAGTGAAAAGCTTGCCACGAACAAAGGAAGTCCACGCGACTTGTTGTCGCCGAGATCGGTCCCGCTACTTGGGAGTCTCGTTAACTCTTGATATGTCCTGCACACGAGATCGGTCCTACGGCTTGGGAGTCTCGCTAAGTCTTGATAAGTCCCGCACACGAGATCGATCCCGCGGCTTGGAAGTCTCGTTAAGTCTCGATAGAAAAGAAGGAAAGCATGGTCATGTTAAGGAAGGATTTGATAGATCGAGTTGAGTATGCATGGTCATTGGACAACTTGTCGACAAGGTGTAGTCTTCTCGAATGATAGCCGGAGGGCCGAGATCATTCGGCCCGGGGGAAACGAGTTGCGGCTCAAAGTAGGATGCTGGATAACCGCATGGGAGACTTCGGCGCCTCCGGGCTAGCTACCCGTGTAGGGACGAGCCGATATCCCACAAGCCAATCCAAGATAGCTTGACATTGATAGTGACCACTCATATAGATATATCGGCAGATAGCGGCACATCGCGTGTATGCCTTTGGATTTGGGTCTAGAGCTTTAATGCAGATCTAGTCGGTAACACAAGGTCTGGGCCTAAGATTGGGCTGCATCATAGGCACTGTGCTTGGCACGATAGATGGCATCGGGATATTCATGGAATCAATACTATGTTTCACAAGTCTTGTCTAAGTTAGCAAATGAGTCGATCAGGAAAGCCGCAAGGCGGTAGAATGATAAGTCTTGATATGTTGCGAGGCGCAGCCTCAATCTTGAAGCACGAAAAAGTCTAAGCAAGGTCTAGAGGCACGACCTGCACGAGTCATCCCATTGTCGTCTTTGGTATTTGAATCGTTGGCACGAGAATTGGTCTAGTGATCTTGAGTTTAATACAAAGTCTTGGCACGGCCGAGTTCGCAAGAGTTGCTCCTCGGCGAAGCACTGTCTCAAATATGTTGAATTCGCGAATAGAGTATGGCACGACCCTGCTGTCCCGAGTTTAAGTTTGGTTAGTACATGCACGATGAGGCACTGCCTCGATCGAAATACACGTTAGAATTATAGCACGAACATGTCTTGGCACCTCGGTTTGGTCGGACGTCCTCGTCCTAAAATGAATCCTAAGGCAAGACTAGAAAGACAATCGAAAGGGTTTTAAACTGCACAAAGTAAATGAACGTGTCGGTTTTGTATAGGTGGGCGAGGAGCTCACTCCACCAGTACAGTTGAGTACTGACACCCACACAGTGTTCATGTGCAGGCATAGGTAGAAGCTCGTGGCGCGGAGCTCGCTTGGATGTGTCGAGGCACGGAGTTCCTTGACGATTCGAAGCGTGTGGCCGCGTGGATTGAAGACTTATACAGGACATAATATATGGACATCGCCTTCCGAAGCTTCAGCTGGCTCAAGCATTGTAATCGAGAGATGAGAGAGAGCAGAGTGACTTGTAAATAAGAGAAAAGTGAGCACGAGATACTTGTAATTTGGCCTTGCACCCACAAATGTAATCTTGTATTTAATATCAATAAAAAGAGTTTCTTCGAATGACTTGTGTTCATGTGTACTTGTTTTAATTTCTGCTGCGTATTCAATGTATCTGCTTGGAACTTCTGTGCGACGACCCCGTCGCTGCCACTGCAAATCGGCCGTTATGGAACCTGCCTTGCACGAGCGCAATCTAGGCTCGTGCGTCATCACGCCTTAGCGAGGACGATCGCTCCTACGGGAGCGAGGCGTGACACACTCACCTTAGTCTTTGCTTCAGACGTGGGACTGGTTGGCTGCGTTTTGATGTTGCCAACACGATCACCTGCAATCGCATAAGCAACCGATTAGAACACTATGCTATTCCAGGAGTTCGATACGAATGCGAAGTTCGAAAACACAAGCCATAAAAACCATCGAAAATATTCATAAAAATGCATTCATAAAAACCAAAGCCAAAGCCAAATCAAGTGCGGCATGAAAAATAAAGCAATATGAGGTCTCTCCCGACTCAGCCGTAGAGCCAATCCTTGAGGCGCAATTTGCTAAATATGGGACTTGATTCCGAAAAAGCCTTTCCATAAGGAGGAATGGATCTTAATTCAATCGTTTCCGTTCGACCGATTCAACCGATCCTGATCTATCGGTCCCAACTGAATCGGTAGCGACATTGTTCGAAAGTACTACATCATAACCAACTAAGAAAAAGTTTCATCGTCGAAACTTAAGAATATAACCTACAACTACGAGAACAATAAAGAAAATTTCTTCTTCATCTCCGATTCAAGTTCCCAGGTCGATTCCTCGACTGAATGATTACTACAGAGTATGCGGACGAGAGGATCGCTCGATTCCGTACTAGCTTATCCTTGCGTTCTA
Source organism: Iris pallida (assembly GCA_029216955.1). Taxonomy (NCBI): domain Eukaryota; kingdom Viridiplantae; phylum Streptophyta; class Magnoliopsida; order Asparagales; family Iridaceae; genus Iris; species Iris pallida. Next base: position 52,435 of record JANAVB010007047.1, read on the forward strand.
TGATTTAGACTGACACTTCAACGTAGGATAAGTCTGCCTCCAGCTCCAGCTGACCAAAATCTACCACGTGGCTTGGGTCGTGCACACACTTCCGCAACTGAGAGACGTGGAAGACATCGTGCACATCCGCTAGCGCTGACAGCAGGGCAATTTGATATGATGACTCGCTTGAGTATTTCGAACGGCCCAACGAATCTCGGACTCAACTTTTCCTTTTCATCAAACCGGATAACTCCTCACATGGGCGTCACTTTAAGAAATACGTGATCGCCTTCTAGGAACACGAGAGGTCGACAATGGACGTCCGCATAACTTTTCTGTCGACTCTGCGCGGTCTTTAATCTTTCTCGAATTAGCCAAACTTTCTGCACAGTCTGTTCCACCAGCTCCGGGCCGAGAATCTGCCGCTCTCCGACGTCGTCCCAACAAATGGGTGACCCGCACTTCCGTCCGTACAATGCTTCACACGGCGCCATCCGGATGCTGGATTGATAGCTATTGTTGTATGCAAATTCAGCCAGAGGTAGATGAACATCTCAACTCGACTTGAAGTCAATTGCGCAGAGCCGTAACAAGTCTTCGAGAATCTGATTCACACGCTCCGTTTGGCCGTCGATCTGGAGATAGTAAGCTGAGCTGAACTGTAACTTGATACCTAGAGCCGACTAAAGGATACTCCAAAAGCACAATAGAAATCGTCCATCCCGATCAGAGACGATGGATATAGGGACTCCGTACAACCATACTATCTTATCAAGATAAATCTGAGCCAGACGATCAATGGTCCAAGTAACTTTAATAGCAATGAAGTGCGCTGACTTGGTTAGTCGATCAACGATGACCCAGATGACATCATTTTCCTGCGGCATCTTCGGCAGACCAACAATGAAATCTATGCATATATGCTGCCATTTCTATTCCGGAATCGTCAGGTTCTGTATCTTCCCGCCCAGCCTCTTATGCTCATCTTTTACCTGCTGACAGGCCATGCATTACGACACGAAGAGTGCCACATCTCTCTTCATTCCGTGCCACAAGAAGGTTATACGGAGGTCCTTATACATCTTCGTGTTGCCTGGATGCAAGGTGTATTTTGCGTAGTGTGCCTCCGTCAATATTTTCTTTCTAAGTTCTAAATCATCCGAAAAGCATAGCCTACCCTTCAATGGAAGCACGTCAGTTTTATTTTTCATAAATTCGGTCGTACTACCCGTTGAAATTAGCTCTCGTACTTTCTTCAGGTACGAATTATCCTTTTGAGCGGTCATGATCTTTTTTTGCAAGCTCGGCTCTAGCTGCAACTGTGCCAACTACACATCCCTGAATCGAAGCCGGAGGTCGATGCCCATCTCTTCTAAGTCACATAGCAATCTGCGGTCGTTGGATAGCGAGGCAATAGACTTCCGACTCAGAGCGTCTACCACAACATTTCTCTTGCCTGGCGTATAGTCAATAGTCAAATCATAATTTTTGATCAGTTCAAGCCAACGCCTTTGCCGCAAGTTCAGCTCCTTCTGCGTGAATAGATACCTAAGGCTCTTGTGATCTGTATAGATCATGCATGCCATGCCATAAAGATAATGATGACACAATTTCTACGCGAACACAGTTGTTGCTAACTCCAGGTCACAAGTGGGATAGTTATTCTCGTACGGCTTTAGCTGTCAGAAAGTAAAAGATATCACCTTGTTCTGCTGCATTAGCACACACCCCAAACCCTGGCCGGACGCATCGCTGAAGATCTAGAATCCCTTAGTCCCTTCTGGAAGTGCAAGTACCAGGGCCGAGATAAGCCGTTGCTTTAACTCCTGGAAGGAAGCTTCACAGTCCTCCGACCATTCAAAAGCGACTCCTTTCTGGGTGAGGCGAGTCAGAGGCAATGCAATCTTCGTAAAATCCTTCAAGAAGCTTTGACAGTATCTTGTTAAGCCAAGGAAGCTTCGAATCTCGCCGACTGATGCTGGCCATTTCCAATCGACAACGGCTTTAACTTTCTTTGGGTCGACTGTAGTACCTTGGGATGAAATGCTGTGTCCGAGGAATGCGACGTTACTTAGCCAAAATTCACCCTTGCTCTGCTTTGCATACAACTAATTTTTTCGAAGGGTCTAAAGCACGGTTCGCAGATGCTCAGCGTGTTGTCGCTTGTCCTTTGAGTAGATGAGTATATCGTTGATGAAGACTACCATAAACTTGTCGAGGAAGGGTCAAAATACCCGATTCATTAAATCCATGAAAGCAGTTGGGACATTCGTTCGGCCGAACGACATTACCAGGAATTCGTAATGGCCATATCGAGTGCGGAAGGCTGACTTCGACACATCGTCCGGCTTAATCTTGAGTTGATGGTAACCCGAGCGGAGATCAATTTTAGAAAACACCGAAGCGTATTGCAACTGATCAAACAGGTCGTCTATACGGGGCAATGGATATTTGTTCCGGATGGTAGCTTTGTTTAGCTCTCGATAATCGATACAAAGACGTATTGAGCCGTCCTTCTTCTTAACAAATAACCCAGGGGTTCCCCATGGCGAGATGCTAGGCCGTATGTATCCCTTGTCGAGCAGCTCTTGTAACTGTACTTTGAGTTCTTTAAGTTCTGCGGAAGCCATTCTGTACGGAGTTTTAGAGATCGGTCGGGTATCAAAGAATGTATAAATAGTGAACTCTATCTCTCGATCAGGTGGCATGTCGGGCAGCTCGTCCAAAAACACGTCTAAAAATTCTGCCACAATATTAGTTTGACCTACGTTTGTACAATCCTGTCTCATGTCTCGAACGTACGCCAAATAGCCTTCATATCCAGAATGCAGCATCCATCGAGCCGATATTGTCCAGATCACCATGTGGGTCGGTGACACCTCACCACACAAATAGCAGAATTCAGGCACTCCAAGTATACGGAAGGTGACCGTCTTTTCGTCACAGTCGATGGGGGCATTGCACGGGCCAAGCCAATCAATTCCCAGAATGATATCGTAGTCTTTAATGTCTAGAACTATCGCATCAAGATCGACCTTTTGACCACCTATACAGATGATTCCGTCTCTGCAGGCTAAGTTTATAAGTAGTGACGTGCCCGACGGTAAGTTAACACTAACATCAAGGCCTAGCAGTGTCATAGGAAATTTGTGCTCGACGGTGATGTCTGCCGATATAAAACTGTGTGACACTTGAATCAAACAGTACACAAGCAGGTTTGTTATTGAAAAATAATATACCTGTCACGACTGTGTCAGATGTGAATGCTTTATCCCGAGTCATGGCGTAGACACGACCCTGGGCATTGGGGCGACGGTCTTGGCCATTTTGTGGCACGGTCTGTGGACCCCGAGGTACTTGGCCTCGATTCTGCTAGTACATCTGTTGTGGCGGCACCGTTGGGTTCGGCCTTCTGGTCAGGAAATTTGAGCGCTGATGGCCCGTCTTACCGTAGTACCAGCATCCACCTTCAGAGACATGGCAATCGGCGGCATGGTGCCCAAAGTTGTTACAATTGTTATAGCACGTGCCTTGGTTCTGCCCTTGGTATCCGCCACGTGGCCATTGTTTGGACGCTTATGCATGTTGTTGCCTCCTGCATTACTATGGCATTTATGATTATTATGGTTCACTGCGTCGGTAGTGGCAGAAGGATAATGAGGCTCCAAGCGGAGGGCGTGGTTGAGTGACTCGCCTATTATTTGATACTCGGGCACCGTCACATGAGCAGAAATGGAAGGCCTCAGGCCCACTTCGAATCTTCGTGCTCGACTCGCCGTCGTCTGCAGGTAGACACCCACAAATTGGGCCAACTTGTTGAATTCTGTAGCATACTCGCGTACCGTCATGTTTCCTTATTTCAGCTGCATGAACTCGTTCTCCTTCGCCTGGCGGATCATCGCAGGTAAATATTCGACTTCGAAGGTCTTGCGGAACGTAGCCCAGGAGATCGGTACGGTGGAGTCATCTCGACAGATAGCTTGCTTTTAGACCGCCCACCAGTCGTGCACATTCAACCGAAGTTGAAGTTGAGCGCAAGTGACTTTCTTGGCCTCATCGATGCCAAGGAGCTCGAAGTTGTCTTCGATCTTGTCTAACCAGTCGACCGCGAGGGAAGGGTCTTTGGTGCCAGAGAAGGAAGTACGAAATGCCTTCTTAAAATTGGTATAGTCGAAGGTGTTATTTTCTGGCGGCACTAGATGAGACAAAGGCTCCCCAGGTGCGATGGGTCGGGTCATGGGTTCGACAGTACGCACTACTAGAATGAGTCATATTAGCGACGTCCAAAAATGTCGCTAATAAGTAAAAATACGTCGCTAAACTAATTTAGCGACGTAATTAGCGACGAAATAAGCAGGTCGCCGAAAAGCTAGTCGCAGATCAAGAGTTCGTCGCCAATCGTCGCTGTTGCGACGAATAGTCTACGACGCTAAAACGTCGCAAGCTTAACAACGTTCGGTGACATTTATAGTACGTCGCCAATTTAGCGACGTACATAGTGACGTCTATTCGTCGCATGTGGTGCCATGGCAAGGTTTGCCATGTCAGCATGCGGAGCGACGTTTAGCGATGGCCCGTAGCGACGTTCAGATACATATTTGCGACGTGCATCGCAAATCCATCACCAAACGTCGCAATCCGTCGCTAACATGCTGGAAAATTAAAAAAATAAAATGCAGTTTTCAAATCCTGCACACTGCACTTTATATACAATTTAAACACTAATCCTGCACACTGCACTTTATATTCAAATCCTGCACACTGCACACTGCACTTTATATTCAAATCCTGCACACTGCACTTTACACTTTATACTGCACTTTATATCATCACAAACATCATCACAGACACACATCATAGGGCCAATACATACAACTCATAACAAACATCATCACAGACACACATCCCGCGTCACAAACATAAATATATTTAAATCCTGCATACTGCACTTCACAGACACACATCATCATAAACATCCAATAGAGTCAAATAAAAATGGGAGATGATAAAAAGTCTTCCACCAAGTGTATAAACAAAAGTATACCAATAAACAATTTGCCCATAGGGCCAATACATACAACTCATAAAAAAAATCAATAAAATCACTGAGGACCCCTGCTGCGCATCTGAGATAGCATGTACGCATACTGCTCCTGTGTGAGCTGCACTGTAGGGGCAGTAGGAGGCAGTACAATGTCTAGAGTCGGCGCCGTCGATGGACCGGAAGGACGTATCTGCTCCAGCTCTTGCAGTCGCTCAGCATGCGCAGCAAGGGTACTCACCATCCTCTGAGTACTCTCCTCAATCGAAGTATGTACCTGAGTGAGTGAGGCAGACATGGTCCTCTGCGATCCCTCCAGCTCGACCTGTCTACGCTCTGTGCGCTGCGTAGACTCGGTGAGCGTGTGCAAGCTGGCAGCTGTAGCCTGCTGTAGACTCATCAGCTCCTGTATACTGCGCTCGACCGCATCAAATCGTCCGGTGATCATCGGATCGTCGCTCTGCGGTATGGTGATCAAAAATCTGCTGCTGCAACTCGCAATGCAGTTCGTCGATATGACGACCAATATCCTGAGCTCGTGATGACGCCTTCGAAGATGGAGATTGCACACTGACAGAGGAGGCCCAGGATGACTCTGAAGCCAAATAGGTGCCGTAGGACCCCGTACCGTAGTACGTACCCTTCTGAAGACCACCAACGGCGGTCATCCAGAGGTCGTCCGGCGATGGAGCTGTAGGCGGCTGGGAGGAAGTACCAGCCCCTCCCTCTGCTGGCGCACTAGCAGTAGCAGCCGCCTCCTCTTGTAGCCGAAGAAACTCGGCCTAGAACAATGTTTGCTAACGTCTAAGTGTTTGCTAAAGTCTATATTGATATCTATTTTCCTATTTTCTAAATTATAGTAAATTAATATAAAGAATAGAACGTACATATGCCTGCGTTGCCCTCTCGTCAATGAACTCCCCAGCCCTCCGATGGGTGACCAGGAAGACGGTCACCATGTTGGGGTCCTCACCCTTTTTTACCTGTTAAAATATATTATCTATTATTAGTATTAAACATTCTATCCAACTATATATAAAATGATGTCTGTCATAGGAAATGTACCAGACGACGAAAATGCTCTGTCATAGGAATGGAGCCACCACACCACTTACCGGCGCTCGACCGCGCCACCTTGGCCTTGTCAGACCGCTTCTGGTACCTGGCCTCGCCGAATCTAGCCTTCATCGCAGTCCACTGCTCTCGTGTGATCCAACCATGGATCGGCTTTCCGGAGCGATCACGAGACTTCTGATCATGGATCGCATCACGGATGAGCTTGCCTGCGACGGCAGAAAATTGGGCCTCGATCTTCGCCACCCAGTGTGGTGGATAGAAATAGGTCCTCTACAAGAAGTAAAATAGAAAAGTTGTATAATATACACAAATGATTATTAAAATTTAAAAGTAAACAAATTTTTTTACCTTGAAGTGGGCCAACCAAAAGGCCTTCCTATTTGCGGGAGCATCTGAGTAGTTAATCCAAGGCCCACCATAGTTCTGCCTCAGAAATAACCCTAGCTGTCTCTGTACTACAGGAGGCCGATATCTATACATTAATAAATTTCATGAATATATATGTACATATAATCATTTGAGAAATATATATTAACTAATTAACTTACTTCGTAGGCCCGTCCGTCCAAATCTCCATACGTGTCTCATCCAGGGGAGCGCATGGAGGGTCGCTCTCACCTCCTGCCTCGGCAGGATCAGTCTGATCACCGTCCTTTATATGCTCGGTATCGGCTCTCCCCATGGAGCCGTCGGCAGGAGGAATGCTGGATGCGGGATCAGAAATGCTGGACGACGAGGGAGGAGTCGCCAACCTGCTAGAACTGCCCTATCCCGGTAATGGACCGGGAACAGAACGATACACTGGTGTACTCGGAGATGAGGATGAGGGTATGGAATCTGCATCCCCAGCCCGAGGCACACGGGACTGCCTAATATAATATCCTCCGCATTGTCCTCCTGGTCTAGTCATACCTGATAATAACATATGACAATAAAACAAATATACATATTTATATGATAGTCATCACAAATTTTTGAAAAATATCATAGTCACAGATAAAAGTGTCACTAAAGTGCCACTAAAGTGTCACAGATTTATATGATAAAAGTGTTACTAAAGTGTCAAATTTGATTATAAAACAAACGTACATATTTAATCCTCTTCTGAAAATTCATCTAGTTCGTTTAGCTCATCTTCTTCTTTTTCTTCTTCCTCCTCTACATCTTCACTTTCATCTGCATCTTCCTCTTCAGATAATTCTACTTCTTCTACACAATTAGATATGTAATGAGGAACTTTGTCGTGTCCACTTCTATAATATTTGTTACAAGAGGTAGTTCATCCTCTTGATAAGCTATATCATCAACCTCAAAGGTATTTCTAGCTTTGGTCTTGCATACTGCCCACCAGTCCGACCTTGTTGTTCCCTGTTTAGGATAATTTATGAAGTACACGAGCTGAGCCTGACTTGATAGGACAAATGGTTCATAGGCTTGATATCGACGTCGATAGTTTATATCCACAAGACCATGCTTGTCTACTTTCCAACCTTGACCTTCAATCGGATCGAACCAATCACACCTGAATAACACAATCTTAGCAGGCTCTATTCCATAACTATATGTCAGCTCTACAATCTCCCGTAGGATGACATAGAAATCGTTGTCCGCATCAACATCTTTGTAGTTCGAAGATCTGATACACAAACTTCTTGTTGTAACTTGCTGTAGACAAGGACGGTGAGCAAGATGTAGTTGGAGAAGACACAAAGGGAAAGGAAAAATGTATTTGATTCATTGGTGAACAAACAATTACACTCTAATTTATAGCTGCTACTCCTAACTACTTAACACTAAAATCATGCAAGCTGATCCTATTAAGAAGGACCTGAACTTAGACAAGTTCAACTACACTATTAACGATTGACTCACAGAACTTTGACAAGTTCTCTACATTATTAACTGATATTCTCCTTCTTAATCTAGATTTGATCAATGTTGATAATTCCCAGGTCCTGCTGCATCTCGGCAAACTTCACTTTGGCGAGAGCCTTCGTGAGAATATCGGCACATTGCTTTCCACTGTATACGTACTCCACCTTTAACTGCCCTTTTTCAACACACTCCCGAATGAAGTGAAAGTGAGTATCAATATGCTTGCTGTGCCCATGAAACACTGAGTTCTTCATCAATGCAATTAAAGACTTGTTGTCGACATAGAGCGTAACCGGCTTAGGTTCGCGACCAGTCACCTCACTAAGCAGATTCCTCAGCCACAAAGCTTGACCGGCTGTACCCGTTGCCGCCATGAACTCAGCTTCACAGGAGGACAATGCGACAGTTTTCTGCTTCTGAGACGTCCAAGTGATCAGGTTCTTGTTGAGGTAGAACGCCATTCCACTGGTGCTCCTCCTGTCGTCAACATCTCCGGCTAAGTTGCTGTCGCTGAATCCGTGCAGTTCATCTTCAACATGTCCTTTTTCATACATGAGTCCATACTCAAGTGTTCCCTTCACATATCTGAGGATCTGTTTCACAGCCTGGTAATGTGTGGTTGTTGGTTTCTCCATGTACCTACTCACCATTCCAACTGCATAAGAAATATTTGGACGAGTGTGAGTTAAGTACCTGAGATAGCCAATGATGCACCTATATTGAGTCGGATCGACTGGGGTTCCTTCAAGGTCCTTGCTGAGTAGTAGTTTAGCTTCCATGGGATACTTGATCGGATTGCAATCTCCCGTTCCAAACTGCTGCAATACCCTCTTCGCATATGCTGATTGCTTCAGTGTAATGCGATCACCCCGTTGGTCTACCTCTATACCAAGGTAGTAGGAGAGTAACCCAAGGTCACCCATCTCAAATTTTTGAATTATCTGCTGCTTGTGAGCCTTTACTGCAGTTACTTTAGCGCCTGTAATGATTAAGTCATCAACATACACTCCGATATTGAGTTCACCCTCTTCATTGTTCTTCGTGTACACCGCATGCTCTTGAGTGCATCTAATGAATCCCAGCTCCTTTAAGCAGCTGTCCAGGCATATATTCCAGGCCCTCAATGCTTGTCGCAAACCATAGAGAGCCTTGAACAGTCTATACGCCTTGTGCTTCTGGTTCTTGACGATGAAGCCTTCGGGTTGAGCTACATATATCTCTTCTTTGAGGTCACCATTCAGGAATGCAGATTTAACGTCCGAATGGTGAACCTCCCATCTGTGCTGGGTTGCGAGGGCGATAATCAAGCGAACAGTGTCGAGTCTGGCCACTGGAGCAAACACTTCATCAAAAGTCAACTCCATGTTGTTGGACGTACCCCTTTGCCCCAAGTCTAGCTTTGTGCTTGAGGATCTTGCCTTCACTATCTCTCTTCACCTTGTATACCTATTTTAAACCGATGGGTTTGTGCCCAGATGGTAACTCAGTAAGCACCCAAGTCCCATTCTTCTCGATGGCTTCCAACTCCTTCTTCATAGCTTCCCGCCACTCATGCTCAAGTGCAGCATCTTGAAAGTTTGCTGGTTCTTCAGCGGACAAGAACAACATCTCTAGATCAAGAGAGGTCTCCTCAGTTTTAGCATATACGTCAGCAATTGAGCGGTATTTCCTTGGCTCTCTTGAGTCCGCCGTCGGTGTGGGTGAGCAGCTCGAAGTTGAGGCCGCAGCTTGTGGTGTAGTAGGCTCCCTTGACGCCATTGTCGCTCTGTGCGTCATATGTGTTATCGCATCTCTCGTGCCCTCCGGTGTGTGCACATCCTCATCCACCACTCTTTGTGGAGTGATCACAGTCTCGATGACAGGATCATCGACTGAGATTTCTATCCAGTCTTGTGGTTCGGCACCGTCATCATTGTTCCAGTCCCATCTCTTTTCTTCCTCGAACATGACATTCCTGCTCACCTGGATCTTGTTGCGTTGAGGATTATGTCACGACCCGCACCCACTTTTCGGATACGAGGCGTGTCCAAGTCCAGCCTACGCCGCAGTGTCGACGGTAGAACGCTGTCTACTACAACAAATCACAGAAACTATGTCCAACAAGGTAATCTAGATCTCATCCACAGAAAGTAAAGTCACATCTTAATCCAATAAATACAACTGAAATAAAAGACTGAATAATATAAACTAAATTTCAAGTGGTTCAAGTCTCGTCCGGTGGACACAAATCTACTACCAATAGACGAGAATAAAAATAGAACATAAAAATGAAATAACTGAGCCCAAACTGCTAAATCATCAAGATACCCTCGGCTGCGGTGGTACCGTGGTCCAATGCTGGCTCAAACCTGCTCGCGTGCACTTGGCTCAATGCTCGGCTAAACCTGAAGAGATCATCAGGTCCTCAAAGGACTAGCAAGATACATAATATACAAGCCTTTCTAACAGTTTATCATGCATGAAAGAAAACCAGGATATAAACAGGAAAAGCTAAACAATTACGAGACATGAATGTATGAACGACGACACATAAATGAACTGCAGAGAAACAAGTAAACAAGAGATCAATGGAATACCAAACCCTCGCCCCGAATGTGGACTCGCAGGTCAGTTTCAAGACAAGTCACCCTCGTCCCGTGTGTGGACTCACAGGTTGTAAACAATCAAAATAAGGAAATAGCAGTTCAATTTATAACGTGATCGTCCTACGATACAACTCAAACCAGTACAAGTGAAAAGCATGTCCAATAAAGCTACAAGGCTAACTGTGAGCAATGATGAAGCACATGTCAGCAATCAACTGAATAATGAAAGAAGATAAGCATGTAAATAAAGCTGTAATGAAAGGTAAGGTATACTTGCCTGTGGTCCTGATCTGTTGGCACGGCCAAGTGTTGAGTCAAAAGTCCAATGAACCTGTTTTATACCATATACCTACTGTCAACATGAATCAAAGTAATACTAGTCCATATATATATTCATTTGTTAGTTTTCTAGTTGGGCTCTTATGGAGAGCTTGTGTATTTGGTTAGACATGGTTTTATTAGGGCTCTATGATGGGACTGTCTTTGTGTTCCTTAAGCTCTTTAATTAAAACAGTGGCTACAACCTCCTTCCCTAAATTGGCTCTAGTATCCTATACTCAACTCTACCCCTCTTGATACTTTCTTGACCCATAGCTCAGTGTGTTGCATAACTTAAACTCGGATAATTACATTTTACTCTAACACACCACACACATATGTTGTGTGACTCTATGACACTATTCCCACCAAGTCAGCCTCCAACCACTATTACTATAGCAGGATACCATTACCCTTGTCCATCCTAAGGCACTGATTGCTGCTTAACCAACTATTTCAGGCAATGTGCAGTAGGCAAACCTCCCTTCCTGTTTCTAACATTCCAATGTGACAATTGATACTTCATGTATCCCCTGACACAATGTGTATTAATGCATCTAGTGCTACTATTCCAGCCTGTCACGCCCCAGTCCCAAATACTTGAGACTAGATACGTATCATGCCAGCTGTATACATACGAATAAATATACGACTCGTATATATACATAAGTTGTAAATGTAGAAAGCCAAGACACTAAATCTCATCCACAAAGATAAATAATAATATAAAAGCAACTTTGAGTTTGTCATGTACACAATAGTTGGGCGGAGACAAAGTCCACTACCAACCAAATTAAATATGGAAAAATATACAAGGAAAGAATTTAGCAAGCGAGAGCAAGTGACGAGTCCAAGCACAATCATCACGGAGGAAGGAATGGCCTTAGCTAAAGCACCTGCAAGAAACCACGAATACACACACCTGGAGAGATCACCAGGTCCTCAGAGGGACGTAACAAGACACATAATATCATGCCGATAAACTGAATAAATAAGCTCAACAGAAAAGTATGCATGAGTAAAGGTTCCTACCCATTCTAGGTGGTATGCACTTTGAGGACAACGTTCTACGCAGGGGCTGTAACGGATTCACGCAAGCAAGTAATAGAGAGTGGCCAGCAAGTAGCGCTCATCCGAGACGCTATCGGCCTGGGCAGAAGGTAGTGCTCATGAGAGTCACCCTCGGCCCAGAATGTGTGTAAAAATAAAATGTAGCCCCTATGCTAATAACTGTCCCCTCCCCCCAATGATACTATACATGTGTCGACTCCACGACACTGTTTAATCCTTAATAACTGCCAAGTTTTCTACACAAATCTATTAGCAGTTATATCCTAACGCACGGCCTGTACGTGCCAATGATCAGTCAGCACGTAAGTCCGCATCTATATACGACTCACAACTCACACACAATCCGTGGCACATCGTGACAGTTTATGAGACGCACTAAACCTACGGTGGTCCCTTAACTCTAAGCTAATTGCATAAAATATAATAATTTGCATATATATGTAATTTTGAAAGAACAACATAAAGAAAAATCATGCATGATATTGAGCAAGAATTTAACCAGTAAAGGCAAGGTGTCTTGCCTGGTGTTACGTCTGGTGTGGTGCAAGGATCCAACAAGTCCTGTTATATCCAATGACCGGGGTCGATATGTGAGGGTCCGGTATTGCGTGAAAATAAGAACGAGGGATCAGTCGTGGTCAAGGAAAAGAATTAAAAAATAAAATAAAATAGTTATGACGTTTGAAACTATATTTTTGTTATCCCAAAATATTTGTAAGTAGCTATATATAAAAATTGTTTTAGGTTAACAAATTTTCTAGTAAAAATATCTTACATAAATACTTGAAAATGTATGTAATAATTTGGAAACCGCTTTTTATTTGATCAAAAAAAAAATATTTTTAAGTTTAAATAGGAAGACAACATAACCTTGTTTGTATATATATTTTTAGGCAAAAGTCATATTCAAATACAGTAAAATAATACTAGTATAGTTATAATAATAATAAAAATAATGATAATAATAATGATGACTATAATATCAGTAATAATAATTACTAATAATACTAATTAATAATCAGTAATACAATAATAATAGTAATAAATATTTTAATAAGTTTAATTAAAAAAACCCAAAAACTACAGCTCTCTTTAATAATAATAATAAAAATAATAATAATAATAATAATAATAATAATAATAATAATAATAATAATAATAATAATAATAATAATAATTGTCACGGCCCGGTCCCAACTTCTTGGGTCGAATCGGATCATGCCCAACCTGCACCGTTGTTGAGACGGCGGTAGTAAGCTGTATCAAGCAGTGAAACACATGCAGATAAAATTCTAACGAATATAAAATCTTTTATTCAATTTAAAAAAATTCTGAAATACAACAACTATTAATTACAACAACTACATTTGATACATTGGTTACTAAATAAATTACTATCCAGCTCTACTGATCTTGAGTTCCAGGTTCTGCGAAACAGGCATCAGATCTTCAACGACTCAAATCACCTAAAAAAATTATCTCCAGTCAGGAGGGACCAAAGTACAATTCATGCTAATTTGACAATTAAAATAATAATAGAATCATGCACTTTTAAACAATTTTGAAATCAACAATTTAAGCAGTTACAGTTTTAAAACATTTACAGTTCTGTGATGTGAATAGGCAATGAAATATGACTTTGTTACAGTAAAGGATATGGGATTTGTTACAGTAAAGGATATGAGATTTGTTACAGTAAAGGATATGGTCATACTCATTACACTATTCTTCCAGTCCCCAATAGTTACAGTAGTTACAGTCAATGCTCTCAAAGAGAGTTCCGTGTTGTATCGTGGTTTAAACTTGCATTAAAACGATTACTAAATAATTGTAAACTAACACAAAATGTACTTGCCTCAAATTGATTGGACTGGACGGGTCGATACGTCGGGATGGGAAATCAGGTTCTTCCTTGAAATCCTATATTCGGGAAACTTGTCTCAGAAAACCAAAGTCGCCAATGATACTACACTAGTTGCAATCTCTAGTTGTGTCCTAGTCAATTTTAGTCTTTATTTAGCTAACACAACCAAAACGCGATTATTAGTGCGTTGCAATTAAGAAACATCAATTTATATTTAATTCTGGGAAAACTTGCATTTATCAATTTATTCGGAAAATTTGGTATTTATATTTATATAAAAATACATTTTTCTTATTAAATGAGAATAACGTGAATTTCTAAAATTTCTATAGTTATTTACCCTAAATTACGCGTCTGAACAATAACCAGAAAAATCCAAAACTATAATTACTAATTATTACAATTTTGCAAAAAAAGTAAATGGGCTTATGCCCTTACAGGCCAATGAATTAAAATAAGAAGAAAACTTGTTAGTCCTGTAATCTTCCTACAAATTAATTATAAATAAACTAATAATTTAAATTAAAATAATTATAATAGTGAGTCTCAGATATTGGTCCAATCGTCACAAAATTAGCTAATGCCTCAACGTCCGGAAACCCCGGTTTCGTTTGCATTTCGCTAGGGCCCATGGACCAGTATGGTCGTCGCCCGATATTTAAAAACCAAGTTAATAAATCTTTTGCAAAAGCCGGTTTTGGGAATTATAGATTTTATAGAAAATCTCCTTTTAAAAATATTTTCTGAAAATTCGGACAACATTTTCTCTGTTTTCGGGATAACCCAAAACTGGGAAAATGCGCCACAAATACACAAATAATATATATATCCCAAACCAGGGAAAACCCATAATTATTTCCACCATAATATTAAAACCCAAAAAATATTATCGAACCCGAAAATACATCCACAGCCTATTTCCGGATATTCGGTAAATCGAAATTAACCAGAACCCAAAAAATAACATAAAACCAATTCACAGAAATGTTTCCGAAAATTATTCGAAAAACCTGAATTGGAAATCAGAAAACCCGAAGCTCCTCGGAAATTCCAGAAGCACAGAAGCAATCTTCAGAAGTAAATCCAGAGCTTCAGAAACCCATATCGAAAATCTCAGATTACTTCCGAAAGGAATTCGAAAAACCCAAAAATTTTCACAGAACCAAAAGAATACTAAAAATTTCTCAGAACCAAAACCAAAACCAACCCACAGAATTAAATCCGAAAGCCACAGAACAAACGAAACTAACAAAGAGAACTTCGAAAATTTCCGAAATCGATTTCGTCTAAACCGAATCCCGTAACGGGATTGGGGACCGTATCATCATCGACAATAACGAAAATGGAATGGATCAAAGGAATTATACCTCATGTGCTCGGCTAGAGCTCTCAGATGTAAATAATAGAGAAATGGAACTCACGGACGGTGAATCGGCTCGAGACAGTGCCTCGTCGGGGTACGACTGCGCTACTCGTACCGAACCGAGCACGCTTACGTGAACAGAAGATCGGGCTCGGGATAGAAGATCAGAAAACTGCGAATTGCCGAGGAAACCACGGAATAAAACGGCAGCGGGGTGCTGGACAGAGGCTCACCCGGGCTCGGCCTCGTATCGGTGCCGGAGTGGCGGCCGACGCTGGAAATGGGGCCGTTCGGATCTGGCCAGGCGGAGGCGAAGGGGGTCGGCCTGGAGGGCGGCGCTCGGGCCCGCGGGGACCGGCGGCGAGGGGGTCGCTGGATATGGGCGGCGCCTGGGAAACGCCGGAAGGGGCGCTGGAAAGGGCCGGTCGGCTAGGGCGGGAGGAGCTCGGGAAACTAGGGCACAGGAGTTCGGGATAGTGGATGAGAAGAAAGAAGAGAAAAGGGTTTATATTGGAGGAGAAAGAGGTTACGGTATTCCGAGGGTCACCGGAGTTACGGGAAGGGGAAGAGGCAGTGGTGGCTGGCGGTTTTGGGAATGGCTCGGCCAAGAGGCCGTTTGGGAATGGAAAGGAATGGAATGGTTTTCTTTCCCAGGTTGAAGTAAATGAGAAAGGAAAGTGAGTTAAGAGTGATAATGTGAATTTAATAAAAGAATTGTTTTAAAGGATATTAAAAGTATATATTTTTATAAGAAAAATGATATTCTTATATATATAAATATACACTAAAATTTGTTTCGGAAAAAACAAAAATTTGGGTTCGATTTTCGAAATGGATTCAAGATGGGTCCGGGACAAGTTCGGGACAGTCAGACCAAACTAAAATTTCAGAAATAAAATTTTAATTTAATTATAAAAATAACACTAAATTAATTAATTAAAAAGTTACGGGTTTCACAACCTTCCCTCCTTAGAAAATTTCGTCCTCGAAATTTAAAGGACAGGTCGGGGTTTTAATCATGCAATCTTGCCTGAAATCAGTTTGGACATCTTCCTTAACAATCTTATGCCCAAGTAGGTTAAAAACTCGTCTAATGCTATATATTCATCAATTTTTATCCACTATTTAATTTACATTCTTCCCTCCTTAAAATAAAGTCATTATCCATAATTATGGGTTCTTGTTTCCATTCCCGAATTGCAAATCACCTTTAGAAAGTTTGTCCTTTTTTGAACACATCTCATAATTCTATAATATGTATTTCTTACAGCTTGCTAATATATTCTATTTAACTCTACGATTTGATATTCCTTTTTAATGTCAAGCCTCGGTACCTATTATCAAATCTAAAATCCAACACCACGTTTCAATACTCTGATGATCCATAAAGTTTTATAATTTCTTACTCATAGGTGAACACTCTGTGATTTTAGACTAACATGCATATATTTTAATTCCAATTCTTTATTTACATATTTGCTCCTGAACTCCCTATGAAATTTTATCATGATTGGGCTCAAATCCTTCATTTTGCTTTTATTGTATCACTTCGACTGCCAAATATCTTATTACATCTTTCAACCAATCTTTCCATTTCTGGTTTTGTAATCCTGGCACCCTTCTATTCATACAATTCGTCATCCTTAATTATTTTAATTTAAAGTCTAATATTTCTTGTTTCGATTATCCTTTATAGTTAATTCACCATGCACCTTCCTAGAGTGTATCTCTATGTCTTAACATTGACAACATTTAATATTTAATGTCAAATTATTCACAAACTTTCCTCGATACTAATCACCATTTTACATTTTAACTCATATATATCCTATATCATGCACTCTAAAAATCCAAGCTATAAAATGTTCTAGGTTTACTTCATAAGGCAAAATTAGATTCGAGGCATGCACTACACCAAATAAGGTCTTTTACGGCCTACAATTTGCGCCGTAAAACTAATTTTACGGCTCACATGGTAGTGCCGTAAAAGCTCCAGCCGTAAAAGGGTACGAGTATTTACGGCGTGCGAAAGTAGGCCGTAACTTAGATAATTGCACGCCGTAAAAGAAGTTGCTGAAAAACTAGGGATCTTATTTACGTCCCATAATGCATGCCGTAAATACTAATCTTTTACGACTCGAAGTGATGGCCGTTAATAAATTCAATTTAAGGCACACATGGCAAGTCGTGAATACTTAAAAATAAATACCTACTATCTCACATTTACGGCCCAAAAATGCAGGTCGTAAATGTTATGTGTTTATGACTCAAACTGAGGGCCGTTAAAAGGTTGATGAGTTTCATTTTGTGGCTCGCAAGGCGCGCCGTGATTATGGTTTTTTTTTTTTTAAATATCCACATTTGAATAGCTACAAAATATAATTAATTAATAAACCAAAATCAAATATGACTATAATATGGTTCTCACAGTTTTTCCAACCGAAATCAAACTAAATGCACATCTATATTGAGAGTATTTACTTCCAACAAGTTGCACTAAATCCATACACATTAATAAGATGACACAAACATGATAGAAGCTTAACACAAAGCAAAAGTGTTTAAATTGGATTTCCAATAGCAAAGTCATTTTCTTAGTCATTAAGCTCAAACCAAAATTAATGTCTTACAACAAAAACAAAGTCACTTTGTCTTACTACAAAAGCAAAATTCACTCTCACTATAGTTGGACACTTCAAGACCTTCGAAGATTTTAAAGTCCTTGAGCTCAAAATATGAAACTTTGTAGAAGCATGCCTCCCCTCTTCTTTAAGCTTAATTACCTGAATAAAAATAAAAAATAATATTAACAAATATCCAATAAAATGAATGCATGAAAGAGACTTATATACATGTTTAATGAGGAGACTTGCATCCCAACAAACAAAATATTGCATCCCAACAAACAAAATATTGGTCTCCATCTAAGTCCCCTCCACAGCATTTATTTGGAAGAAAAATAGTGTTATTGGAACTCAAACTATCAAGCTGCCCACACTTTCTATATCCTGAAGTTAATCATCTGCAACCATGTTTACATTAGCATCAGACTAGAAAAGAGAGCATGTGTATCAAAAAAATTCTGGATAAAGCAATGCCTTGATATAAAACACACCAACAAGAGTCTTGAATTTGGAACCTTGGTGGTTAGATCACAAAAACATGGATGGTGACTATCAACAGTGTGTCCAATTTCTTAATTCTCAAAATTAGAACTCAGAAGAGTCTGCCTCAAAATCCAAATGAAAACTTCACCACTATTCTGCGATGCACCCACTGAATTTAGATATGTACATCTATGATTCTCACAGTTTTACAAAATACCTATAAGCTTTCTTTCCACGTCTGAGGCAATGATCTTTGACAAATTCAGCTCCAAATCAATTGAAAATGCAGTCTAAAAGACTCAAGGAAATATGTAAAAAGAATTATAAGTTTATCGATAGTATCAGATTCTGATGTTTAGTCTGTTCTATATTTGACTATTGGTAGTCCAGACTCAAAATTAAACATGAAGGTGGGAGCCACTTAACATCCATTTCATAAAGGCTACAGAGGAAGTTTGCTTCTTCCATGACTAGAACATGCCATGCAATCATGTATTAAGGTCTCAATAGCTATTGAAGTCTCAGGTTACTCTTCTAGCTAGCAGAACAGTAAAGTTCTCATGATGTAACCAAGAAATTTATTTTAGTATTTGGTTGGGAATCTCCTCAGGGTCTATCTGAATACAAATAACCTAGTCAAATGAAAAAGTTTAGGGTGAAGTAAATGGGAAGAGAAATTACAGTGTAGTTGTTGAGAAATAACTGCACCATGCTAATCTTTTCTTAACTTCTGATCTTGAACCGTCTTTTCCAGTTGCTCTACTCTAGCTACTGTTGTAGAGAGGGATTCAGCAATAGCTGTACGCTTAGCTTCTTTACAGGTCTTCACTGCAAAACAAAAGGGACTGGGTAAACTTAAAAACATTGAACTACACACACAAAAAAACAGTTGCACAGAGCACGCAACATAAACAGCATGTAGGTAGTATTGAAGATTAATAAAAAAAATCTTACAAACAACAAATATAAAACTAGCAAACACAATGTGAATACAGATTAACAATAAACTGTGCCAGCTTTTAGCTTTGCATCCAAAAAATACATGACAAAAGCTTCACAGACCTCCTTGGAAACAACAAATGAATTGCTAGATTGCTCCGATTCATTTCAGTACGGAAGAATTCCCATTAGAACTTCCAATGATTTTTAATAAGGTATAGATGCCATTATTGAAAAAGTATAACATAGGTGAATATGAATACAGATTACAGACTTTGAGGCAATCAATGCAAATATCTCCTACCTCCTCTCATGTCGAAGCTTCTAGGTTTCTATAAAACATACCAAACTACTCGAGCATTTATATATACAAGGGGAAATAAATGTGGTGTGGGATACAAAAATTCAGAATACACTAGATGGAGATTTTGCAAATGCAGTCATGACTACCATTAATCTCTAACTGCAAAAAGATTATACGCCATCTAAAATGGATAAAAGCTCAACTAAAATGAAGAGAAGAGAAGCAAATTCTTGTGTCAGCTCAACTAAAATGGATGAAAGCTATAACTGATCGGCCAAAAGAAGCAAAAAAGAGTATTTAGATAGAAATTACCTTCCATTTTCTAACAAGTTATGATGTAATTGATCGGCCATGCGATTATGCTTCCCAGTGCTTCATTCAAAAGAAAAGCTTCACGCGTTGGTCGATACAGAGTCACGCTCTCATTGCCCTCTACTACATGTCGCACAGAAACTTTCCAACATTCAGCACCAAGCGGCACATGATGTACTAGTGATTTAGGATCCTTTGATAGAACTTCACCGGTGGCAACAACTGTTTTTTTGTCTAACCAACTTAGTAATTTGCATTTTGAGCTCTCCTGATTGGAATTGCGAACAACTACATGTTCTTTCTTCTTGCTTTGTGTTGTCTCATGAACAGAATTCATAATTAGACTTGTTTCGTTCCTTTTGCTTTGCGTCATGTTATTGATAGAATGTTGACCACTTGCATCATCTTTCTGCTATAATTAATATATGTTAAGCTTAATATATAAATACAAAAGAGTCATAATATTTAAAAAGCAAATCTATTGAGGTACTTACCGAATTACTTCCTCCTTTTCCGACCATTGCAATAAAATTGTTCATTTGATTTTTCAAGGCCACAAGTTCATTTTCTAATTTATTAACCTTGTCTCTCATTTGTGTTTGTCCCTCCAACTTTGACGGAGCTGCTCCATATCCAAGCCCTCTTACTCGTCCTCGTGGATCCGGACCGAGTACCTTTGCAACAGCATCATCTCTAAAAGAAGAACCATTTTCTTGTGCTTTGTATTTTTTGACTTGTTGCTGTATTACAATAGAACAAGTAAACTCAGGTACAAGCATGACAACATGAACTCAACTTCAAGGCAGAAATTCTATAAAATATTAGCCCATTCGTAGTAAGTTTCATAAATTACCTTACTATGGAAGCCTTCTTTATGGACTAATAGTTTGAAGCTTAATGATGAGTTCCTAATTTTATGGAACTTACTATGAAATATTAGCCCATAAGCAAAAAAACAAAGTGAGGCAGCCAGTAACCGCATAATAAAACGAAGCCATAGCATCCAAAAAAACATAGTGAGGCTGCCAGGAAACATGTGCCAAATACCAAGTTACAAAAATTCAGATAGTTTGTCAAAGTCCTCATCATTGCCCATATAAAATAAAGCCAATTTTGACAACATTAAAACATATGCAATGCAGTATCCTCAAGTTCTTATAGGATGAAACATATGCAATGTAATATCCAGAGCAATATGAACAATATCAAAATGAAGCATATCGAGTATATGAACCGTATCAGGCTGAAACCATAAGAAAAAAAATCCAGTGTCCAACCCTGTATGAACTACACACACATGAGTTTGGACTATATATATTTCGGTATCCAAGTATGACATATGGTATCACGAAACCAGGATGAAACCCAGGGTAGTACATTGACATATTTTAGTGCCCATCAAAGCTGAAACCAGGCTGAGACCCAGTAAATGGGCAATAGCAAGCTCTCTGTACTTTTTTTTGAGTACAAATGAATGAGCAAATAAATCCACCAAATTTCTGTTTAGTACAATAATATGTGATTGTCTGTTTGAAAACTGACATCTCATCTCAGGTCATCCCTATTAAAGACCGTCTGTTTTTAGCCTTTGTTGTGTTTGTTACTCAACCTTTTTGGTATGTATGTGCCCATTGAATTTGCATTCAAGCTTAACAATATTAGTACAATAATATAATCCCAGACTATATTAATCCATGGCAAAAGATATCACTGTTATTAAAGCTCCATAAAATATAAGACAAAAAAAATGTGACCAGATGCCGACCTGATTTCAACCCTCTATGTCAGTGAAGGAATGTATTCATGGAAATTCCATAGAAGAGTATATCCTATCAATTTATATACTTGAGAAATAGAACTGCCAATATGTTTATGCACATATTTACCTACAGTACTGGAGTTTCTTACCACATGATTATTACATGGTATGCTTACAGAATCCCTATACTTGAGAAATAGAACTGCCAATATTTATATACTTCAGATATGCTCGGTTTGTGTGCTTCCAAAGTGAAGACACCTAAACCTACAGTACTGGAGTTTCTTACCACATGATTATTACATGGTATGCTTACAGAATCCCTATAGGTAAGTCTGAAAGGTCAATGTGTAAACTAATCTTAATATCCATGCACTTTCCTCCATCTAATTATACGAGGTTGCAGAAAGAATGATAATTGAGTCGTAGAATATAGGTAGGACAACAATTATTTTACTTTCCAAGCTAGAATTTGCAACAGAAACATATGAGGATACAGATGAAATCATTTGGTACATCATTAAGCAAAACAAGCTGCATGTTAACTAGAAACTTTCATTAGTAACAACGGGAATATAATCCTTTATAACAAACCCTTTATATTAATCATCTGAAGTTATGTACGTGGACGGATGTACATAGACAGAAAATATATACAAAAAGGATGCTTACCTCGACACCGCTCATGATTTATGATGGTTGAATCTGAAAAGAAAATTAAAAATTAGTATTAGTATTCAAATCTATCTCATGAAACATAAAATAATAAACAACATCATCATTGCAACAATTACCGACTCATCCAAGACCTCATAGTCCTTTCTTTCAAAATCTTCATCATCAAGATTAAGATTAGAGACATCTAATGGAGCATATGGTATGCAATCATTCCCATTACTTTCACACTCATAAACTCCTCTTCGTGGTGCTTTAAGTACCACATACCAATTTGAAGCATCGTCGTCTCAGGAATAAAAGACTTGGTTTGCTTGTGAGGCAAATATAAAAGGATCATTCTCAAATTGGTGCTGACCTTCATGAAGGTTAACTAATGTAAAACACTCTTCAACTTTGACACCACTTCCTATGTTTGCCCAATCACAATGAAATATAGGGATTTTAAACTTGTGATAGTCCAACAAAATTATATCTCTTATAACACCATAGAACACAATTTTTCCACTAACATGTGACGTATCTCTTGCACTTGATCGACACATTGTCTCTGCTTCAAGAGAAACGCCAGAGTTTTGTGTGCAATTTTTAACATATCTTGTATGGAATCGATTTCCATTGATGATATAACCTGAATAGGATTCAATATATGGTTTAGGTCGACACCCTATCCACTTTACAAGGTCTGACATGTTACTAGCATCTCCAACCCTGACTTTATTTGCTAACCATGCACTAAATGTGTCTCTATGCCTCTTTCTTAAAAGACTTTCATTCACACGAAGACGTATATCAGAAAATCGAAGCTCCTCTATGTGCATTCTGGAAAAAAGACCATGGTGAATAAAGTTAAAAACTGCAAATAAAAACATACTAAAACCACCAAAGTGATATATTACTGTAGCACATATATATTAGAAACTTACTCTCTATACGGTTCAACTTCTGCTGTATTCTCTAGGACATACAAATGAGCAACTTCAAACATGTTAGGAGACAATTCCTTCAATTTAGCCTCACCCAATGGTCTTCCTTCTAATATATTTCCATCTTCATATTCTTTATATCGGCTCTGTTGAGCACCTATTTGTGATGCTTGTTTTATGTAAGGAGCACAAAATTTTGTACACTCTTCTGCATTATACTTTTCAACTATACAACCTTCTGGATTTGAACGGTTTTTCACAAAACCTTTCAGTACTTTCATATACCTAACTCAAAATGTAAGTTTAACAAATTAATAATAGCTAATTCGACCAATAATTAAACCAAAGAACTGTTTATATAAGAGTAAAATATTGGAGTCACCTTTCAAATGGGTACATCCAGCAAAAATGGACCGGACCAGCTATTAGTGCTTCTCGAACCAAGTGAATAGTAAGGTGAACCATAATGTCAAAAAATGATGGAGGAAAAAACCTTTTAAGCATACACAGAGTCTCTGCAATGTGGTCTTCAAGTAATTCCAAATTATTTTTATCAAGCTCTCTTTGACATAGGCAATTAAAAAAAGCACATAATCTGAAAATTGCAATCCTAGGCCCCTTGTCTAATAGTCCCCTTAATGCTACTGACAAAACTTGTTGCATTAGCACATGACAATCATGGGACTTGAGCCCATAAATTTTGCAATCTTTTAGTGATACATGACTTGCAATGTTGGAGCTATAACCATCTGGCAATCTCAACTCAGATAGTCTTTTACAAAATATTTTTTTCTCATTTTTTGACAACACATATGGTGCTTTCTTATAACCAGAGTCATCATCTTTATTCGGATGCAATGAATTTCTAATTCCCATGTGTTTTAAATCTTCACGAGACTTTAAGCCATCCTTTGTTTTGCCTTTAATATTCAATAGAGTGCCTATTATACTCTCGCAAATATTTTTCTCAACATGCATCACATCCAAATTGTGCCGCAACAGTAATGACTACAAAAAGGACCAAATAGAAAGATGTTAAATTCTATAAACAAATTTAAAAGCAAACAAGCTTATTGTTTAAAACAAAAATATATAAAGCAAAAAAGACAAACCTCCCAATATGGTAGTTCGAAAAAGATTGATTTCTTTTTCCATACTGATTGAGGTTCTACGACGTCATGCTCTTCGTTTTCATCCTCTCTATTCCTTTTCTTTGTCTTCTTTTTCTTAGCCTTCCCCCAGTCATTTTCTATATCTCTGATCACTTGAAATACTTCTGAACCAGTTAAAATTCGAGGCTTTCGACCACGTTCTTCAGTCCCATCAAACCAAGATTTCTTTACCCGAAATGGATGATTGTAAGCTAGAAATCTCCAGTGGCCCATGAATGCGTGTTTGTGGCTATTTTTCAACCATTTTGAGCATGTCTCAATTCCACAGGTAGGACATCCTTTACTGGATTTAACAGCATACCCGGACAGATTGCCATAAGCAGGAAAATCGTTTATCGTCCACATCAAAACAGCTCTTAAAATAAATGTGGATTGGGTAAATGCATCATAAACACTTACTCCATTTGTCCACATCTCTTTCAAATCATCTATAAGAGGTGCTAGGTACACATCTATATCATTTCCTGGTTGTTTTGGCCCAGGAATGAGTAATGTCAACATTAAATTTTCTTTTGTCATGCATAACCATGGAGGAAGATTATATGTAACCAAAATTACAGGCCAACAACTATGTCTAGAGCTAAGATCACCAAAAGGATTAAATCCATCTGAAGAAAGGCCAAGTCTAAGATTACGAGAATCAGATGCAAAAGAGGGCCACTTATCATCTATTCTATTCCATGCCAAAGAGTCAACTGGATGTCGCATAATGCCATCATGACTTTTGTTTGAGTGGTGCCATGTTAATTGTTCACTCTTTTCAGCTGACTTAAACAATCTTCTAAATCTCGGAATAACAGAAAAGTACCTCAATACTTTTGCCGGAACTCCCTTCCTTATCTTTTTGGTTCGCTCATTGAGTTTCCACCGAGAAGAACCACACTTCGGACAAGTCTCAATATGCTCTAGATCTTTCCGAAACAAGCAACAGTCGTTCTCACATGCGTGTATCTTCTCATAACCTAGATCAAAAGTATTAAATAACTTTTTGGCTGAGTAGAAGCTATCCGGAAGTATGTTATCAACTGGTAACAAATCATGAACAATCTCGAGAACATCATCAAATGCTTTGTCAGACATGCTGTGTCGAGCCTTGGCCTTGCATAACATAAGTGTTGCAGACATCTTAGTGTGTGTTGATCCTGAATATAAAGGTAGTTCTGCCTCTTCGATGAGTTTTTCAAAATCTTCGTTTCTTGTTTCATCTATATGATCCATGTCATCATCTTGGAAATATGCATCTCTAAACATTTTATACGATGATGGAATTTCATCATTTTCAGTTTCTTCTACTGTGATCGGTTTTTCTCCATGAAAAACCCAAGTAGTATAAATAGGATCAATTCCAGCATAAATTAGATGGTCGTATACTACATCATAATGATGGTATCTTAAGTTTAAGCACTGGATGCAAGGACATTGTATCTTATCTGGATATCCCTTACTTTCTTGAACCTTATCTACAAACTTTCGTGCTCCCTCTCGATATGCTTGTGATGGTCTAAAATAAAAAAAAACCAAATTTACACTAATTAGAAGCTAAATATGTTTGGGATATTAAAAACATTATAGTGTAGGGCTTCGGAATTCACCTTGGCATATAAGTCCATTCTTTATCCATAATGGATGATTGTCTTACAATGACAATACTGCAAAATTATGGGCATAAGACATCACAAGGAAAGAAAAAAATAACATTTAAAATCATTGTCAACAATAAACAACTCATGAAGCTAACCAATCAAAATGGAAATAAGTAACTACATAAATTAAGAATGAAAATGAATTGTAGCAATAGCATTGTATGAGAAGCCAGTTCTTTCTACCCAAATCTTAGTTGCTATGTTACAGGATGCAAATATTCTTGATCGAGGGATCTTTTGCCATACATGTAATACTGCATGCACACCTTAAATAAGGGTAGTGTCAAGAAACTAATAGTCATCTCTATCTCCTCGAGGAGAAGCTAAGGTGTAATGAAGCTGTGTCCCATGGGCAAGACGACAATCTCATCCCAGTAGATTGCAGCGCTGTACTCTCTCCAATCCAACTTCCTAAAGCTCACCTGAATTTGATTGATGGCAAAGATTATATGATCATTGATTGTTTCGGGAAGATAGTAGGCTTTTGCTAGAGAACTTGAAAATACGGAAATATGGAAGTGAGAGATGCAAGATGGATAGAAAGAAAGGCCCTCAAGTTACTCGTGAGGGAAGACAATGACACTAAAGAGGATGAAATGCATAAGAGCTATGTCATGTATTTTGTAATCATGGTTCTATGTTCTGTTTCTGACATAACTTGGTGAGCATTTGCTCACTTCAACCCTGATAAAGGTTTACTATAGAGTTATTTACCTTTTTTTATCTATAATCCTCCATAAATACTCTGCCCAGTGTGAAGAAAAACCATGAAGGGTACAATAACCTTGCAGGTGTTGAGCATAACACGATAATGATTAGGAAAGGTTCAAAGAAACCAGAGTGAAAAGTGATAGTATATCGAGATTTCTGCTAAAAGGGAGAAGAAGTCCAGTTTGCACAGATTCTATTCTAGGCTAAAAATAATGGTTGATAATTTTCTTTCCTATATATGTCAAAGGGAAAAAAATGAGAACAATCCATGTGTACTATCATTATAAAAATTGATATCTACGATCCGTGGGCTCTTGAAACTGATAACAAGCAAGCTTCCTGCAAAGCTGTCTAGATACGGTAACCTGAAGTTATGTAATTACTTAGCTTTGCTTAAGAAAATCAGCATGATTGTTTCGGTATCATGGCATTGCTTAAAATGAAGGACGTCATAGCTAATTTTCCATGAAGATATTACATGTCTCAGGGACAATAAAGAAGTTAAAGGCTCTAATTTGAGCTGGCACAAGTGTCTATCGTTTACTGAGCTTCCGAATATGAGAGGCTCTTTCTAGCAAGCTTTCGCCTGGTTCACCAATTCAAATAGCTCTTTTTTCCTAAGGAAGGAGGTCTACAAACACCATAATTGAAACAGGACATATAAACAATCTACATAGTAATCCTATCCTAAGCTAGGAAACAAAAACTCCAAAAATGTGGGTCGTGCTGGACACATATTAGACACAATCGGACGCACCCAAGGCCCGCCTAAGACGTGCCTCTCATCAACAGGGAAAAAAAACTCAATAAAGAACTAAGAAAAAATCACCATAGGCAGGTTCAAGCAATTAAAACGATCATTTCCAGAACCAAATGTAGCTTCTTTAGAAAGCAAATATAATATAAATGAAACAAATTGGGGGCCAAAACATGATTGATATAATCACAGCAAGATTCTTTAAATAATTCGTAAAAACCCTAATCTCGGTACATACCGTCGCAGTTTGCCTGACCGGAGCTGGTGGCTCCTTTGAGGAATTGGATCGAACACCTGTCAATTAAGGTGAGGAATTGAATCAAAAAAATTAATAAAAAATTTCGATCAAAACGGATTTGCCGATGAAGACTCTTCAGGAAAGACATCTTCGAGGAGAATGAATCCACCACCGAGAAAGACGATCTTCGAGGAGAAGACTAGTTAGGAGCTCACCTTAGCGGAGAAGGAAGCCCAGATAGCAGTACAACTCCTTCAGGTTTGGCCGCCCCCCCTTTTGAGGCCCCCAACCGATCAGAAATCTGAAGCCGCCCCCTCTCTCCGAATAGAAAGTTAGGTTTGGCCGCCCCCCTCTCTGCGAATAGTTTTTTTAGGTTTGGTCGCCCCCCTTCTTTAGCCCTTATATGTTTTCGTTTTTTGGGTTTCCTGAAGAGAAAAGGAGGGAACTTTTTTTCCCTTAGCGGTTCCTGCTAAAAATTGGAGGCAAATTTTTTTGGGAGGAAATAATTTGACGAAATATAATTTAGGGCACGAATTGGTAGGCTGTTAAAGTCCATTTATTTTAAGGCCTACCAGCGCAGGTCGTAAAATGTTATGAAAACCTTATATTTTACGGCTCGCATAAATACATGCCGTAATTGTTAACATTTAACGGCCCTAAAAATACATGCCGTAATAAAAAGCAAAAAAAGAGAATTTATGGCCTACATTCTCAGTGTGCCGTAATATTATACAATTTACGGCCTACAACCAACGTATGTCGTAAATGAAAGGCCGTAAAAGCCCTAATTTGGTGTAGTGATGATTGCTAAATATAAAGATAAAATGTAAACATGTTTAGAATCTTCTAGATAGAGTTTAGAATATTTTGTTGTGATAAAAAAAATCATTTTAAACACGAGTAAAATCGAGGTATAAATTATATAATCATAAGATAGAAAATTTTAAATGAGATCATAAAAATAGAAAGTTCATAAAATACGACATCAATTCATTTGAGAAACAAAAGATAATATAATTTTCCAAAATGAGGGAAAATTTTCAATTCAAACTGGTATGAGGTATAGGAGTTTGTGACTCAGAAAGAAACAACAAGTTTATACGATTTTAAGATAGTGAGGGTGATTTAAAATAGCCATGACAAGAATATAATCCTATAGAATATTTCTGGAAGTGGGAGCAAAAGTTAGAGTACAAATCCTCAGAATGATTGGAGATAATCATGATATGAATATAGTCTTATTAATATTCGAAAACCACTATTTTCAAGTCACTTTGTTTCAAATTCATGCCTCGCCAATGTGCACCTGACTGCAATGAATTTTTGACTCCATAACTTGAATAATTTAGTTTATCGAGTAATCTTCCAACTTTATCCATTTCATGGTTAAGCAAACATAGAACAAAGTCTCAATAATATTTGGAAACCTAACGATTACCTGTCATTATTTCAACTTAGAGTTTATGCCTCGCCAGTGCACAACTAGCTGTAGTAAACTTGCAGTTTTCCATAATTAAATAAATGACTATCACGTAAATGTGCGGAGTCATGTTAGGTTGCTAAATATTTCCTCAGCTTTGTCCATGTGAATTTTAGAGAAATTTAAAAAAAATTCAAACGAGTTTAAAGTTCTAAACAGGATAGAAAATGTAGATGACTGTTCTTCTGAGATCAAGGGATTTATCAAAATATGTGTTTGAGATTCAAGAGACTAGGGCTAAAATTAAGAGGAGTATCTGTTCTCTGATTTCAAAGATGAAACGATCAACCTTGATTTGAATAATTGAGTCAAACACTAGATAAGATAGAAGCATCACCGCTTTAGATTAAGTAAGAAAAACCAATGATAATATTCCCGACAAATCACTCAGGAAATACAAAAAAATATTTTGAGAAGAATAATTTCATAACTAAGAAAAATTGAAAATTTGAGAGAAGGTAAGTCTCATTGATTAAAGGAAATCAAATTGAAATTGTCTAATAACGCCAAGAAATTAAATAGCTTTGGGACAGCTCAAAATTTCCATGACTAAAGGAATTTCAATAATAGAATGGATTCAAAATGTGATCAATTTTCTGACCGTTCCTGCTTCATGGTATTCAATCATAGAAGCTCTTTAGGCCTTAGATTTGATCAAAAAAATTTGCATAGAGAGAGAGTAGGGTTTTAAGATAAGTGGAGGAAGTCAACATATGAGAATATTCTCGGTCTTTGGAATAACTCAGGAGATAACAATCAATATTGAAATTGAAAATAATCCCCTTTAAGAGAATCATGAACTAAACTAATTCTTCTGGTAATAATTGACCTTGAGGTTTAAATGATCCCAGAAGAATTTTGATTCAGGATTGATTCCGAGAAAGTTAGTCAATTGGAAAGGAGATCAAGGCAGAAAGTTGGATAATGGTTGTAGATATATATTGGGTAGATAAGAATTTATCAGGGTTGCTAAGAGAATTCGAAATTCTACATAGCGAACGAATCAAGATTTCAATTAAAGGTAGAAAAGTAATGAAGAATTCGAAATTTAGAAGAAGACCAAAGAATTCAATCTTATTCCAAAAAGAATATGAATCCTAGGGTATACTAGAATCTGGAAATTATGGTAGGAAAATAATCTCGAAAGTCATGGGACACTCAAAGGTACAATCAGCCTAATCTAGATAAGGTTTAGGTACAAACACAAACAAGGTATCCAACGATTCTATAAGCAGGCAAAAATAGATATTTAAGAAAATAATTTTTTGGTCCTATAATGTAACATGGTGTATATCATCTAAGTGTTATAGTTGTTTCTAAAGTCTGTTTTCCTAAAGTCTCAACTATCCCTAGGTCAAGTTACAGAACTGTGCGATGGTCTAGACTAAGTTGACTAGACCAATTTACAGATCTGACCTGCATGGGCCACCACTAAAAACATGTCACGACCCGGTCCCAATTTCTTGGGTCGAATCGGATCATGCCCAGCCTGCACCGTTGTTGAGACGACGGCAGTAAGCTGTATCAAGCAGTAAAACACATGCAGATAAAATTCTAACGAATATAAAATCTTTTATTCAATTTAAAAAAATTCTGAAATACAACAACTATTAATTACAACAACTACATTTGATACATTGGTTACTAAATAAATTACTATCCAGCTCTACTGATCTTGAGTTCCAGGTTTTACGGAACATGCATCAGATCTTCAACGACTCAAATCACCTAAAAATATTATCTCCAGTCAGGAGGGAGCAAAGTACAATTCATGCAAATTTGACAATTGAAATAATAATAGAATCATGCACTTTTAAACAATTTTGAAATCAACAATTTAAGCAGTTACAGTTTTAAAACAGTTACAGTTCTGTGATGTGAATAGGCAATGAAATATGACCGGCTTGAGTTTGTTACAGTAAAGGATATGGGATTTGTTACAGTAAAGGATATGAGATTTGTTACAGTAAAGGATATGGTCATACTCATTACACTATTCTCCCAGTCCCCAATAGTTACAGTAGTTACAGTCAATGCTCTCAAAGAGAGTTCCGTGTTGTATCGTGGTTTAAACTTGTATTAAAACGATTACTAAATAATTGTAAACTAACACAAAATATACTTGCCTCAAATTGATTGGACTGGACGGGTCGATACGTCGGAATGGGAAATCAGGTTCTTCCTTGAAATCCTATATTCGGGAAACTTGTCTCAGAAAACCAAAGTCGCCAATGATACTATACTAGTTGCAATATCTAGTTGTGTCCTAGTCAATTTTAGTCTTTATTTAGCTAACACAACCAAAACACGATTATTAGTGCGTTGCAATTAAGAAACATCAATTTATATTTAATTCTGGAAAACTTGCATTTATTAATTTATTCGGAAAACTTGGTATTTATATTTATGTAAAAATACAATTTTCTTATTAAATGAGAATAACTTGAATTTCTAAAATTTCTATAGTTATTTACACAAAATTATGCGTCTGAACAATAACCAAAAAAATCCAAAACTATAATTACTAATTATTACAATTTTGTAAAAAAGTAAATGGGCTTATGCCCTTACAGGCCAATGAATTAAAATAAGAAGAAAACTTGTTAGTCCTGTAATCTTCCTACAAATTAATTATAAATAAACTAGTAATTTAAATTAAAATAATTATAATAGTGAGTCTCAGATATTGGTCCAATCGTCACAAAATTAGCTAATGCCTCAACGTCCGGAAATCCCGGTTTTGTTTGCATTTCGCTAGGGCCCATGGACCGGTATGGTCGTCGCCCGATATTTAAAAACCAAGTTAAAAAATCTTTTACAAAAGCCGGTTTTGGGAATTATAGATTTTATAGAAAATCTCCTTTTAAAAATATTTTCTGAAAATTCGGACAACATTCCCTCTGTTTTCGGGATAACCCAAAACTGGGAAAATGCGCCACAAATACACAAATAATATATATATATATATCCCAAACCATGGAAAACCCATAATTATTTCCACCATAATTTTAAAACCCGAAAAATATTATCGAACCCGAAAATACATCCACAGCCTATTTCTGGATATTCGGTAAACCGAAATTAACCAGAACCCAAAAATACCATAAAACCAATTCACAGAAATGTTTCCGAAAATTATTCGGAAAACCTGAATTGGAAATCGGAAAACCCGAAGCTCCTCGAAAATTCCAGAAGCACAGAAGCAATCTTCAGAAGTAAATCCAGAGCTTCAGAAACCCATATCGAAAATCTCAGATTACTTCCGAAAGGAATTCGAAAAACCCAAAAATTTTCACAGAACCAAAAGAATACTAAAAATTTCTCAGAACCAAAACCAACCCACGGAATTAAATCCGAAAGCCACAGAACAAACGAAACTAACAAAGAGAACTTCGAAAATTTCCGAAATTGATTTCGTCTAAACCGAATCCCGTAACGGGATCGGGGACCGTATCATCATCGACAATAACGAAAATGGAATGGATCAAAGGAATTATACCTCATGTGCGCGGCTAGAGCTCTCAGATGTAAATAATAGAGAAATGGAACTCACGGACGGTGAATCGGCTCGAGACAGCGCCTCGCCGGGGTACGGCTGCGCTACTCGTACCGAACCGAGCACGCCTACGTGAACAGAAGATCGGGCTCGGGATAGAAGATCAGAAAATCGCGAGTTGCCGAGAAAACCACGGAATAGAACGGCAGCGGGGTGCTGGACAGAGGCTCGCCCGGGCTCGGCCTCGTATCGGGGCCGGAGTGGCGGCCGACGCTGGAAATGGGGCCGTTCGGATCTGGCCAGGCGGAGGCGAAGGGGGTCGGCCTAGAGGGTCGCTCTCGGGCCCGCGGGGACCGGCGGCGAGGGGGTCGCCGGACATGGGCGGCGCCTGGGAAACGCCGGGATGGGCGCTGGAAAGGGCCGGTCGGTTAGGGCAGGAGGAGCTCGGGAAACTAAGGCACAGGAGTTCGGGATAGTGGATGAGGAGAAAGAAGAGAAAAGGGTTTATATAGGAGGAGAAAGAGGTTACGGTATTCCGAGGGTCACCGGAGTTACGGGAAGGGGAAGAGGCAGTGGTGGCTGGCGATTTTGGGAATGGCTCGGCCAAGAGGCCGTTTGGGAATGGAAAGGAATGGAATGGTTTTCTTTCCCAGGTTGAAGTAAATGAGAAAGGAAAGTGAGTTAAGAGTGATAATGAGAATTTAATAAAAGAATTATTTTAAAGGATATTAAAAGTATATATTTTTATAAGAAAAATGATATTCTTATATATATAAATATACACTAAAATTTGTTTCGGGAAAAACCAAAATTTGGGTTCGGTTTTCGAAATGGATTCAAGATGGGTCCGGGACAAGTTCGGGACAGTCAGACCAAACTAAAATTTCAGAAATAAAATTTTAATTTAATTATAAAAATAACACTAAATTAATTAATTAAAAAGTTATGGGTTTCACAACAATAATAATAATAATAATAATAATAATAATAATAATAATAATAATAATAATAATAATACAGTAATAATAAAAACAACTTCTAAAACGTTCTTATGCTGCTTTTGTATAATAGTGAGAGGGAGGGATATGGAAAAAGGGGAAAGTAGTCGGGGAGAAAGGGAAATCTCACCGGAGTTCTCCGGCGGAGGCGCACGCGGCGCGGGTTTGGCCGCGCTGGGGTCCACACGGTCGGCGCAGCGCGGATATGGGGGAAGGAGGCGGCGAAGAAGCTAGGGTTCCGGCCCTGGCTGGTGCGATCGGCCGTCCACGGGTGGAGGCGGCGCCGACTTGGTCCGGCGCAGCGCTCGGCGGAGGGGACGCGCTCACGGTGGTCGCTCGAGGAGGGAGGCGTGGAGCGGCGGTCGGCGAAAAGACAATCGGCCGTGGGTTCTCGGGGACACGGCGGATCTGACAGGACAGGAAGGGGCGCGAAGCTCAGGCGGGTTGAGGCGGTCGGCGGAAAGACGATCGGCGGTGGGGGTTCGCCGGAGGAGGCTAGCGGCGCGATTGGTGGCGCGATGGTCGAATCTGGCTGCGCGGCTCGGGTTTCGGCCGGTGGTGAGCCCTTACGGTCGTCACCGAGGTGGTCGACGACGGCTCGACGATGTCATGGTGGAGGTAAGGTTTCAGTTATGCCTTCTGATTTACTTTTCGGTGTTTGTGGCGATATCGGACTTTGGGTTTTTGGCTGTGGTGGTGGAGGTTTGTGGTGTTTACGGAGGTGACGGGGGTGGTTTTGGTCGGGTGTGCGGTGGAGGACGGTGGATAGGGGTGGATGGTGACGGTGGTGGCCATTGGTGGCCGGGACGGGAGGCGGATGTGGCCAGAGAACAGCATTTGTGGCGGGAAAGCTGGTGGTAGGCTGGTGGTGGTTCTGATGGCAGTAGGAGGTGACGGTGACGAAGATGGGGGTAGAGTTGTTAACGGGGATGGTTTCGTGTCGTCGTGTTGGGGTGGTGTTCCAACACGAGGTGAACGTCCGGTTTGTCGGACAGGATATCAAGTATTTGTACTGGGAAACAATATAGTGGATGTGAAGGGGAACACAGACACGATGCACGGTGTCTTGGGTTGTGGAATTATTTGTGGAGATGATTGGTGGAGAAATTAATGAATTAGAGGAGTACCTGCCTATTTATAGGATGTGGGTATTCCCAACTAGATATGTATTAGGATTTAAATTCCCCATAATAGATAATTCAATCTATAATTTAATTTAATTCAATAAATCCAATCCAAATTAAATTCAATTTAAATGTAATTAAATTTCTAGTATAAAATTAATGAGATACATTAAATTTTAAATATTCAACTATATAAATAAATCCATAAATTTAAATCAAGATTTAAATGCCATAATAAATTCAAAATATATTTTCTAAAATACTAATAATATCAATTTCGAAAATACATTATTATTTACAAATAAACTCAATAATAATTACTAAATATATATGTATGTACAAATAATGTTTACATAAATATACTTTTCTAATATACCATTTTATAGGAAAAAATAATTTATTATTATAGCTGTATAAATGAAAGGCCTTTCATAATTAAAATCATAAACTTGAAAATGATAGCTAGAAATAATGATCACATATATTATTTTGAAACCATAAAAATAGAAAAAATGTTTTTCTAAAATATGTACGCTCGCACATATTCGCACTCGTCGAGCAAAACGAAAAATAAAATTCCGTGCACGACGTACAATACGACTACGCGACGTACAATACAAAAATTTTAAATCAGTACCAAAATCGATAAAAATATAGTAGAAATTTAGGGGTTTTACATCCTACCCAACTAAAAAAAAATTTCGTCCTCGAAATTAAGAATTCGTGGGGAGGGGGGGTGAGAAGACACAAGGGGTATCGATGAAGAACAATCAATAACAAAATTATGCCGTAAGAAATTGCGATCTAGATCATAGGAAAATAATACGATATGTCGTACTCGATAGGATGGCTAGAGGAAGTTCTAGTATAACGCCTTCGTCCCTCTAAAATGGGTGAAGGCGAAAGCAATAGGGAGTTCAGAAGACGATATTATCGAATGCAATACGTGGTGCAAAGACGACCGGATAATTTCAAAAGAATTGTCAAGGCAGTCGTGGATGGGATTCTAAAGGCCGAGTTTAATTATGTTTCATCCACGTAGAATAATATACAAAGAGCGAACCAAGTGCACTAGGTTGATCAGACCATCATGCACCGGTTCTGATTAGACAGTATGTTAGTGGGAGCGACCCAATAAAACATGTCATGACCAAGCTTGATAAAAAAATAAGCTTGCAAAATTTATGCTAAGTTAGCATTAAAAATAGTCAAAGTATAAGTAAGAGACCATGATAAAGGGATTTAAATAGTCCAATATTCTTTAAAATCAAGCTTTGCCCAAAGTTTGGGCCTATACAGTCGTCCTGGTTGATTGAATAAGTTAGGGTCCACTGAATTCTATGGTCTAAGTGAACCTATCAAAGTGGTCCAAAAAAAAATGGTTAAGTTGTGAGATATTCAACCCAACTTACAAGAGTTAAACTAGTAATGTATAGAGGTCAATGGGTCAAGCAATCAAGGTAAGCACAAGTCAAGCGTTTTAAGGAGTCGGATAGAACACAATCACACATTGGGTGGAAAGAATTTGTCACGACCCGATCCCAAGTTAATGGGTCGAACCGGACCATGCCCAGCCTGCACCGTGGTGAGACCGCGGCAGTAAGCTGTTCCATTGCAGGTATTCACAACAACATAAATATATTTGTCACAACTGTTATATTCGGAAATCTAAAACTTTATTGAATAAAATATTCAGAAATACATCTGGAAGGGAAATGCTGAAATAAAACTACAAACTCCAAATAAAAGAAAATGCAGAAAAGAAACTATCTAAGCATCAAGTTCAGCAGTCCCAGGATCAGCGTCCTCCAAAGACGGCTCCGGTACCGTCGCAGGGTAGAGGACCGGGTCATAATAGCTATTATAGTATAGCTCGTCATCCTCAGTGTTACCTAAAATGTTGTCTCCAGTCAGGAGGGAGCAAGAACGAAATATGCATCTCATAATTTAAATAGTAATTGAAAAGTGCAGGGTAAACAGTTTGAAATAATGATTTTCAGCAGTTAAAACAGTTCAGTGTGATTTGAATATACAAACGTCTATGACCGACTTGGGTTAATCAGTAGTATCCTAGCGATACGATATGGCTTATCCCCGTGTGTGAGAGGGGTAAGCTAACACAGTCAGTTCAGTAGGGGCTTTGGTCATAAACGTTTACACTATTCCCCCAGTCCCAGATTCAGTAACAGTAACAGTCGGTAGTGTTCCGTGCCATCAGTGTGGTTTAACATGCATCTTAACTTTACTAAATAAAATACAGGAATACACAAATCGTAACTTGCCTTGTATTAGATTGACTGGAAGGACGAGTCGGTACCGAGG
The DNA here is from genome assembly GCA_029216955.1 of Iris pallida. Taxonomy (NCBI): domain Eukaryota; kingdom Viridiplantae; phylum Streptophyta; class Magnoliopsida; order Asparagales; family Iridaceae; genus Iris; species Iris pallida. Next base: position 89,574 of record JANAVB010007047.1, read on the forward strand.
AGGAACGTCAGTTGTAACTTCGAGTTCCTACAGTTGAGAACTCGACTTAGAACCTTTAATAACCAGGCTAAGTGTGCTAGTTGCAATCTCTAGTAGTAAGTCCTAGTCAGGTTTTAAGTTGTATTAATCTACAGCTAACGTTTACGTCGCAACTACGTGCGTTTGATTAAGCCGGTTAACTGGATTATTTGGAAATAACACGATAATCAATTAACTTTGGAAAACTTTGTGTTTCTGTAATATATTTATAAAAATATGGTTTTCTTTTAATGACAAATCATGAACTAGTTATTTACTAATTTTCATCCATTTAATTAATTCTTAATTAATCAGTAAATTACGCTCTAACTACGATTATACGTCTAATCACAAACCACCCAAGATCACATCCACCAGAAAATAAAATAAAAACTACGCTACACAATACAACGGCACAGCTAAACATCCTAGAGTGGGCTTATGCTCTGTACAATTATCTTTTACATCAAATAAGAGAAAAATGACTTAATTATTAAATAAAGTGCAGTATTTAAATAACCTAAATATTAAATAAAATAATTGAAAATGAAAGCTAAGAGTCTCAGACTCGGTCCATTCCTCAAAATCCAGCTAATACCTCAACGCCCGGTCGGACCGGTGCGTTTGCATTTCGCCGGGGCCCACAGACCGGTACGGTCGTCACCCGAAAAATCAGTTAAAAATTCATTTCCGAAAACCAATTTTGAAATCAATTAAATATAGTTTTGTAAAAATTTGGGCAGCACTTCCTCTATTTCGGGACAAACCCAAAACTGGGAAATGCGCCAACAAACTCCTGCAAATGTCCCAAACCAGGGAAAACCCATAGAAATAAATTCCATCCACAAATAGATCAAAATCCAATACACAGAACGTTTCCGAAGAAAATTCGAGGAACCCGAATTGAAATCGGAAACCCGAAATGATCACAGAACTAATTTCGAAACCAACTCGAAAAACCCGAAATATCCAAAACCAACACAGCACAAATCTCACAGAACATTGTCTAAAGAATATCGAGCTATACGTAGCTAAACCGAATTCCCGAGAGGGAACCGGGGACCAAAACATCACGGACACACGGGAGGGACGAACTACTCTGATTATCCAGAAATTACCAAGATCCGTTGGTCGGGGAGCCGCGGGAAAAACTTGGGGAAAAACCAAAACGAAGTTCGGACAGCAGGTCGTGGGTCCTGGACAGCAAGGCTTCGCAGATCCGAACTCGGCCACGCACAGAAGAGGGGCGCGGGAAAGGATCTCGCGGCGGCGGAGAGCCACGCACAGAAGAGGCAGCGGCCGGTAGGGGACGCGACCACGGCGGGGCCGGTCGGCTCGGCGCGGGGGTCGCGCCTCGGGTCGCGGACGGCAGCGCGCTCGCGGACGGGGCTCGGGGTCGCACGCGCGCGGGGTGGCTGCGCGCGCTGGAGGGCGGCGGAGCACCGACGGGGCGCGGGGACACGGCGGGGAGGAGCTCCGCCGGGGCGCTGTTGGCCGGCGAACAGCGGGGAACAGCGGAGGGGTCGGCCGCGGGGTGGCTCGTGCTGGACGCGCGGGCGAGCTCGGGGAGGAGCTCGGGATTGGGGTCGGGTTAGGGTTTCTCCAGGAAGGAGAAGAGAGGGAGAGTGAGATTTTATGAGTTCTGTGAAAGTCTTTTGAGGAAGAGAGGGTGTTTTGTTCTCCTTTATTGGGAATGGAGAAGAACGTGGGGGAGAGGTAGGATTAATAATGGAGAGGTGGTTCCAATCATGTGGTGGAGCCAAAAGCCAGGGGAGGAAGAATAGGAGATAGGAGTGGGTACGCTGGTCCAAGTTGGACCAGCTCAAACCGAGCATTTTTTTTTTTTTGAGTTATGAACCAAGTCAAAAATAGAGTTAGGAAAAATGGGATTTGGGTTTGGGCTCAGGCTCGAACTCGGGTCTGGGTCGAAATCAAAAGCCATGTTATAAATTATTTTCGAAATCATTTTTCACTCAAAGATATTTATTAATAATAATAATAACTTGAAAACGTTTTTATTATCAATACGAAAATTCTATTTAAAAAAAAATCTAACTAAAGAAAACTGGGTTTCACAATCTTCCCTCCTTAGAAAATTTCGTCCTCGAAATTAAAGTAAGGTTAGGGAAAAGACAAACAGGTACGGGTACTGCGTCCGTAACTCAGGTCCAACCATAAGGATTTCCAAGGCAGTCGTGGATGAGACGGTTTAGGGACAAGTTTTATGATATAATCCACGCAGAAAAAGAAATACAAAAGCGAACCAAAGTACACGAGGTTGATCAGACCATCATGCACCGGTCCTGATTAGACAATATGTTAGTGGGTGCACCCAATAAAATATCGTCATGATCAAGCTTGATTTAAAGAGATAGCTTGCAAAACTAGGCTAACTTAGCAGTATTAGTCAAATTTAGAACGGGAAAAGAAGAGATAAGGAATAGGAGTTTAAGTGATGGCTCAAATTCTGATCTTCTTCTCACCTCTGACTACTCTTGCAACTGGTTTCTCTGGCTCTGAAAGGTTGAGTCCAATCTTCAGCTCTGAATTATCCAATATGTGACTCGGATCCAGAATGTAGCGTCTGAGCTGTGACGTAGAAGACGTTGCACACCCTCAAGATTAGCTGGTAGAGCTAACTGGTACGCTACTTCCAACTCGTCTTAAACTTCAAATGGCTCGATGTACCTGGCCTCAATTTCCAGCTCCGTCAAAACTGATTGTTCCTCTGGTAGGAGAAAACTTCACCAAAAGCAATTTGGTCTTCCCAAGACCTACCAAAAATCCAAGACGCAAAAACTCAATACATCTTCAAGCGTCTGGATTGACCTCTCTGCTTGCTCGTCCCACGGTACTCCATGAATCCGGTAGATGTGCTTCTCGTACAATGCTGCCAACTTCTCGGTGAACAACTAACCTTGAAGGGAATAAAGTGTGCTGACTTAGTCAGTCGGTCCACTATAATCCAACTGGTGTTCTTCCCTCCTTGGAATCAAGGCAAACCTAACACATAGTCCATCGTTATGTGCTCCTACTTCCGGTCCGGAATGCCCAACGACTGTAGAAGCCCTGCGGGTCTCTGTCGACTAGCCTTCACTTGTTAACAAATAAAACATCTAACCTCAATTCTGAATACATCCTTCTTCATTCCATACTACCCAATAATAGTACGCATATCCCAATACGTATTGCTAGGATGTATGGAATACTGGTGCGCTTCTTGCATTCGTTCGTTCCTCAGTTCGCCAGATAGTACAAAAAGCCTCGTACCATTCTTCAGAGCTCCATTATTGGCGATTTGAGAAACCTTTAAGTGTTCCTGCCAACACTTGATCTCTAAGTTTGCAAAGTGTCTCGTCTTGAAACTGAGTCTCCTTGACTTTGTCCATCAGACTCGAGCTCATTTGCAACTTCATCACCCTGAATCAGCATCCATCTTCTTCCTTCCATTTCCAGGCAGCATAATCTCCAGTCCAAACTTCTCAATGTCTTCTAGCAGGTGCTAGTCCTTGGTTAAGAACTTCGCCATCAGTATCGACTAAGTGCATCAGCGACCACATTAGCCTTACCTGAATGGTACTGCAGGTTGATGTCGAAATCCTTCATCTGCTTCAGCCATCTTTTTAGTCTAACATTCAGCCCTTTCTAAGTGAAGACATATTTCAGACTTTTGTAGTCCGTATATATTCCACTCCCTTTCCATAAAATCATGCTTCCATAGCTTCAAAGTAAAGATAATTGCAGCAAATTTCAAATTAGGCGTGGGATGATTCTTCTCATGAGTCTGTAGTTGCCTACACGTGTAAGCAATTACTTTCCCATGTTGTTGAAGAACGCAACCCAGTCCTCTTCCAGAGGCATTACTGTAAATTGAGAACCCACCGGTTCCTGCGGGTAGCGCAAGGATTGGTGTAGTGGTAAGTCTCTTCTTCAGCTCCTCAATGCCGTCTGGCAAACTTTCGTTCAGATGAACTCTTCATTCTTCCAAGTGAGCTTCGTCATCGGCTCAGCAATCTTGGCGAAATCCTTTACGAACTTCTGATAGTAGCCAGCCAAGTTCAAGAACCTTCCGAATTGAACTTGGGGTATACCACTCTTCAACAACAGCTATCTTCCATCGAAATTTCTTCTCTTGACAACATGGCCAAAAGTCTACCTTGTCAACAATCCACGTTCAGATAACTTACCATAAACTTCTTTTTCCTCATAGTTTCCAAAATTTCCTCAGGTGTTCCTTATGCTCTTCTTCAGTCTTCAAGTATATCAGAATGTTTATCTATGGAGAAGATAAACTGATTCAAATACTCCTGAAAATTTCTGTTCATGAGATTCATGAACATAGCAGTAGTATTTGTCAGTCTAACGTCCTGACCAGAGAAAACTACCCATACTTGGTGTTTGAACGCCGTCTTGGAAATGTCCTCTTTCCTGACTTTGATTTGATGGTAGTCAAATCTTAAGTCAAACTTTGAAACACCTAACTCCACACAACCGGATCAAACAGATCCTCGATCCGAGCAGAAAGTACTTGTTCTTTAGTGTCTGGTAACCGATGCACATCCGTTGTTCCATCCTTCTTAGGCAAAAACAAGATAGGTGTTCCCTAAGGTGAAATTCTACCCTGAATAAATCCTAAAGCCTTCATTGATCTGGTCCTTCATCTTCTTGGCCACCTTCGGGTTGACTCTGTAACATCCTTTAGAATTTAGGGAAAGAGCCAGGGACTAGGTCAGGGGTGAATCCTATGTCTAGATCTGGGATAATCCGGGAAGACTATCAGGGAAAACATCTGCCATAAGGGTGTAACTAAAAAAAAACTTCTATTCATGTGGAGAATTACAGCAAAACTCTTATGATTGATCTAAGGACATCCTGTTACAACTTCCAAAAAGATGATGCTATACAGCGGTTCTAGGTACTTTTCCTCATGGTTCTGGCTCTTGAATGAGCAGTCTCCAACTGCTTCCTTTCCTTTGAACCTCGAGTATGCATCATGCCTTATTGTAAAGGCAGGGTCTGCTGGATAGGAAGAGGGTCCCTAGGTTGTGGCCTAACAGGTATTGCTGGGTTATGAGCTCTGGTTTGATGGAAAGATAAGGGGCAGTCCTTTACCCGATGTTCAACAGATCCACATGCCAAATATTGTCCCAATCTCTTGCGGCAACTATCGACCTGATGACCAGGCCTATTGCAATAGTTACAAGCCCATAGCTTCTTACGACAAGGCTGTCGAAAAGTAGAGTACTTGATGGGACCCCAAATATCTTCTAGATTCAAGGGTATCCTTCCTAGGACAAAAGTTCTGCTCTAACTTGGTTGGATATAACTAAGGCTACATCATGACGTTCTTCATATCTTCCCTCGTGATATTCTTCTGTTTCCGCTGGGCTTCATCTTGAACTTTCTGGAACTCCAGGATTTCTTGAAATAAAACAACCATTTGGAAGATGATTGCTGGTACTGGTGGAGCAACAAAATGAATAATCCACCAGGGAATGCAACTCAGTTGGAGATGAGGTAGGAGTCGCCAGTGTAGGAAAAACTTCACTGGGTGCACTAAGGGAACGGTCAAACAGCCGCGAGGGAAAGGACCCTGGCTTGGGGTATGATCCGGAGATGACACCTCATTGCCAGCAGGATTTGGTCAATGGTCATTCTCTGGAAGGTTTAGGACGCACACATAAGCAAGGTAGCCTACCAGTCTATAATCAAGCAAAAATATTTATTTATATATAAATCGGACCTATGTCGTGACAAATCAATATTCTAGTGTTCTAATTGTTTCTAGATATGTTTTCCTAAGTTGTTATTGTTGTGGACCTGTATGGGCCACCACTAAAAACATGTCACGACCCGATCCCAAGTTAATGGGTCGAACTGGACCATGCCCAGCCTGCACCGTGGTGAGACGGCGGCAGTAAGCTGTTCCATTGCAGGTATTCACAACAACACAAATACATTTGTCACAACTGTTATATTCGGAAATCTAAAACTTTAGTGAATAAAATATTCAGAAATACATCTGGAAGGGAAATGCTGAAATAAAACTACAAACTCCAAATAAAAGAAAATGCAGAAAAGAAACTATCTAAGCATCAGGTTCAGCAGTCCCAGGATCAGCGTCCTCCAAAGACGGCTCCGGTACCGTCGCAGGGTAGAGGACCGGGTCATAATAGCTATTATAGTATAGCTCGTCATCCTCAGTGTTACCTAAAATGTTGTCTCCAGTCAGGAGGGAGCAAGAACGAAATATGCATCTCATAATTTAAATAGTAATTGAAAAGTACAGGGTAAACAGTTTGAAATAATGATTTTCAGCAGTTAAAACAGTTCAGTGTGATTTGAATATGCAAACGTCTATGACCGGCTTGGGTTAATCAGTAGTATCCTAGCGATACGATATGACTTATCCCCGTGTGTGAGAGGGGTAAGCTAACACAGTCAGTTCAGTAGGAGCTTTGGTCATAAACGTTTACACTATTCCCCTAGTCCCAGATTCAGTAACAGTAACAGTCGGTAGAGTTCCGTGCCATCAGTGTGGTTTAACATGCATCTTAACTTTACTAAATAAAATACAGGAATACACAAATCGTAACTTGCCTTGTATTAGATTGACTGGAAGGACGAGTCGGTACCGAGGAGGAACGTCAGTTGTAACTTCGAGTTCCTACAGTTGAGAACTCGACTTAGAACCTTTAATAACCAGGCTAAGTGTGCTAGTTGCAATCTCTAGTAGTAAGTCCTAGTCAGGTTTTAAGTTGTATTAATCTACAGTTAACGTTTACGTCGCAACTACGTGCGTTTGATTAAGCCGGTTAAATGGATTATTTGGAAATAACACGATAATCAATTAACTTTGGAAAACTTTGTGTTTTTGTAATATATTTATAAAAATATGGTTTCTTTTTAATGACAAATCATGAACTAGTTATTTACTAATTTTCATCCATTTAATTAATTCTTAATTAATCAGTAAATTACGCTCTAACTACGATTATACGTCTAATCACAAACCACCCAAGATCACATCCACCAGAAAATAAAATAAAAACTACGCTACACAATATAATGGCACAGCTAAACATCCTAGAGTGGGCTTATGCCCTGTACAATTATCTTTTACATCAAATAAGAGAAAAATGACTTAATTATTAAATAAAGTGCAGTATTTAAATAACCTAAATATTAAATAAAATAATTGAAAATGAAAGCTAAGAGTCTCAGACTCGGTCCATTCCTCAAAATCCAGCTAATACCTCAACGCCCGGTCGGACCGGTGCGTTTGCATTTTGCCGGGGCCCACAGACCGGTACGGTCGTCACCCGAAAAATCAGTTAAAAATTCATTTCCGAAAACCAATTTTGAAATCAATTAAATATAGTTTTGTAAAAATTTGGGCAGCACTTCCTCTATTTCGGGACAAACCCAAAACTGGGAAATGCGCCAACAAACTCCTGCAAATGTCCCAAACCAGGGAAAACCCATAAAAATAAATTCCATCCACAAATAGATCAAAATCCAATACACAGAACGTTTTCGAAGAAAATTCGAGGAACCCGAATTGAAATCGGAAACCCGAAATGATCACAGAACTAATTTCGAAACCAACTCGAAAAACCCGAAATATCCAAAACCAACACAGCACAAATCTCACAGAACATTGTCTAAAGAATACCGAGCTATACGTAGCTAAACCGAATTCCCGAGAGGGAACCGGGGACCAAAACATCACGGACACACGGGAGGGACGAACTACTCTGATTATCCAGAAATTACCAAGATCCGTTGGTCGGGGAGCCGCGGGAAAAACTTGGGGAAAAACCGAAACGAAGTTCGGACAGCAGGTCGTAGGTCCTGGACAGCAAGGCTTCGCAGATCCGAACTCGGCCACGCACAGAAGAGGGGCGCGGGAAAGGATCTCGCGGCGGCGGAGAGCCACGCACAGAAGAGGCAGCAGCCGGTAGGGCACGCGACCACGGCGGGGCCGGTCGGCTCGGCGCGGGGGTCGCGCCTCGGGTCGCGGACGGCAGCGCGCTCGCGGACGGGGGTCAGGGTCGCACGCGCGCGGGGTGGCTGCGCGTGCTGGAGGGCGGCGGAGCACTGACGGGGCGCGGGGACACGGCGGGGAGGAACTCCGCCGGGGCGCTGTTGGCCGGCGAACAGCGGGGAACCGCGCAGGGGTCGGCCGCGGGGTGGCTCGCGCTGGACGTGCGGGCGAGCTCGGGGAGGAGCTCGGGATTGGGGTCGGGTTAGGGTTTCTCCAGGAAGGAGAAGAGAGGGAGAATGAGATTTTGTGAGTTCTGTGAAAGTCTTGTGAGGAAGAGAGGGTGTTTTGTTCTCCTTTGTTGGGAATGGAGAAGAACGTGGGGGAGAGGTGGGATTAATAATGGAGAGGTGGTTCCAATCATGTGGTGGAGCCAAAAGCCAGGGGAAGAAGAATAGGAGATAGGAGTGGGTACGCTGGTCCAAGTTGGACCAGCTCAAACCGAGCATTTTTTTTTTTTTTTTTTGAGTTATGAACCAAGTCAAAAATAGAGTTAGGAAAAATGGGATTTGGGTTTGGGCTCAGGCTCGAACTCGGGTCTGGGTCAAAATCAAAAGCCATGTTATAAATTATTTTCGAAATCATTTTTCACTCAAAGATATTTATTAATAATAATAATAACTTGAAAACGTTTTTATTATCAATACGAAAATTCTATTTAAAAAAAAATCTAACTAAAGAAAACTGGGTTTCACAGAATTAGTCAAGGTTGAGTCTTAATCCGCAGGCTAGAAAATATATTAGTTTTAATGGCAAAGATTTGAGTTTAGTCCTTATGACCCGAAAGTCGTGTTAAGAAAATAGAGTACAAGGGGTGTGTTTTAGTGGGACATGATATACCTACATGAAGGTGAGATTGCCTAGGTCTTACATGTGAAAGTTGTGGGAAGGAAAAGTCTAGTGTTGTGCTCCAAATATCCAAGTCACGGTAAAGGACACAAAAGAATTTAAAATAGAAAGTGGGAGTTCATGAGATAATAATTAACGCACGAAATAATTGACAAGGTAAAAGCATGAAATAAAGATAATTTAGATTCTAACAAATCCAGGTAAAATAAGTTAGGAGTACAGTTTCTAGAGATAGGATAGCCACTCAGATGAAGTACGATCAAGGAACAATCTAATCATTTCTCAAGTTTCAATGGTTAGAAGGTCACGATAAAATCTAGATTTGAGGAAATGTCGAGTGAGTCAAGATTGAGATATCTTCACAAAGTTTGGCCGATGACTTAACCACACTTGAGTATATACAATTATCATGGCAATTAATGAGGAATACTTGTATCCCATTAGGGTGACTTGCTTGCTTCTTGGTCCTCTACCAATATATGATCTAATTTCAACTTTTAAGTTCCTCGAAGTTGCTAAATAAAATTTTCAAGATACTCTGCCTCAATTACCAATTATCTTAGACTGTCAAATTTAATTTAAATCTCTAATCAATCTCGAAATAGTCCTTGTATATCGCAAAATGAACATGCTTTTTACCAAAATTTAAATATCCATAATAAAGGTTTTAAACTCGAAATTTAAATAACTCTATAAATCATAGATCATATGACAAAATTTGAAATTTAAAATTTTCCTTCAAAGTCGCTTTTCTATCCTCCAAATAATTAAACAAAATTTTACCATCATTTCTTCAACTCAAAATTAAATAAACTTATAAATCGTATGATTCAATTTAAAACCTCAAGCTCTCTCAAACTAAACTTTCGTCTTCTCTAGTTGTCTAAAATCATAATTAAAACTCCAAAAAATCTCGAAATAAACTTTACAATATTACAATCCAAACTTTCAAAGTTAACCATAAATCATGCGTCACAATATAAAAACTTAAGTTATTTCTCGATTGATTTCATATCCATAATAAATCATAACTATTTCACCATTTCAAGAATTCGTAAATCAAAATTTTGTTTTCTCGATCTTGTTTTCCTCTTGTGTACACCACCTTGTAAAAATAAAATTTAACCTATCCTTTGATGGCGGTAATTTGCTACTACCCAACTTGGAATAAACTAATCCTTAAAAGTCATACTTTTGGGAAAAATGTCTGTATAACTCAGACAAGACCTCAATGTATACCAATCGTCACTGTAATCTTCCTAGCCATGTGTTTGACCTATGAGCATGTACTAGTGTAGTCATCTTACTAAGCACAAACTAGAAATTTATGGTAGAAGGTGTCAAGCAAGATGCAAATCAAGGAGGTCGAACGAGAGTTCGGAATTTGAAGTCAAGAAAGGATGTCATGTCGGTGGATGAGATTCTAGACTCTAATCCTATATTGCAGGCCCGTTCGGTACAGTCATGTAACCGAAACGGCAAACTTGACCTGCATGGGCCACCACAAAAATATGTCACGCCCCCATCCCAAATACTTGAGACTAGATACGTATCATGCCAGCTGTATACATACGAATAAATATACGACTCGTATATATACATAAGCTGTAAATGTAGAAAGCCAAGACACTAAATCTCATCCACAAAGATAAATAATAATATAAAAGCAACTTTGAGTTTGTCATATACACAATAGTTTGGCGGAGACAAAGTCCACTACCAACCAAATTAAATATGGAAAAATATACAAGGAAAGAATTTAGCAAGCGAGAGCAAGTGACGAGTCCAAGCGCAATCATCACGGAGGAAAGAATGGCCTTAGCTAAAGCACCTGCAAGAAACCACGAATACACACACCTGGAGAGATCACCAGGTCCTCAGAGGGACGTAACAAGACACATAATATCAAGCCGATAAACTGAATAAATAAGCTCAACAGAAAAGTATGCATGAGTAAAGGTTCCTACCCATTCTAGGTGATATGCACTTTGAGGACAACGTTCTACGCAGGGGCTGTAACGGATTCACGCAAGCAAGTAATAGAGAGTGGCCAGCAAGTAGCGCTCATCCGAAACGCTATCGGCCTGGGCAGAAGGTAGTGCTCATGAGAGTCACCCTCGGCCTAGAATGTGTGTAAAATAAAATGTAGCCCCTGCGCTAATAACTGTCCCCTCCCTCCAATGATACTATACATGTGTCGACTCCACGACACTGTTTAATCCTTAAATATCCTAACGCACGGCCTGTACGTGCCAATGATTAGTCAGCGCGCAAGTCCGCATCTATATACGACTCACAACTCACACACAATCCGTGGCACATCGTGACAGTTTATGAGATGCACTAAACCTACGGTGGTCCCTTAACTCTAAGCCAATTGCATAAAATATAATAATTTGCATATATATGTAATTTTGAAAGAACAACATAAAGAAAAATCATGCATGATATTGAGCAAGAATTTAAACAGTAAAGGCAAGGTGTCTTGCCTGGTGTTACGCCTGGTGTGGTGCAATGATCCAACAAGTCCTGTTATATCCAATGGCCGGGGTCGATATGTGAGGGTCCGGTATTGCGTGAAAATAAGAACGAGGGATCAGTCGTGGTCAAGGAAAAGAATTAAAAAAATAAAATAAAATAGTTATGACGTTTGAAACTATATTTTTGTTATCCCAAAATATTTGTAAGTAGCTATATATAAAAATTGTTTTAGGTTAACAAATTTTCTAGTAAAAATATCTTATATAAATACTTGAAAATGTATGTAATAATTTGGAAACCGCTTTTTATTTGATCAATTTTTTTTTTAAGTTTAAATAGGAAGACAACATAACCTTGTTTATATATATATTTTTAGGCAAAAGTCATATTCAAATACAGTAAAATAATACTAGTATAGTTATAATAATAATAAAAATAATGATAATAATAATGATGACTATAATATCAGTAATAATAATTACTAATAATACTAATTAATAATCAGTAATACAATAATAATAATACTAAATATTTTAATAAGTTTAATTAAAAAAACCCAAAAACTACAGCCCTCTTTAATAATAATAATAATAATAATAATAATAATAATAATAATAATAATAATAATACAGTAATAATAACAACAACTTCTAAAACGTTCTTATGCTGCTCTTGTATAATAGTGAGAGGGAGGGATATGGAAAAGGGGGAAAGTAGTCGGGGAGAAAGGGAAATCTCACCGGAGTTCTCCGGCGGAGGCGCACGCGGCGCGGGTTTGGCCACGCTGGGGTCCACACGGTCGACGCAGCACGGACATGGGGGAAGGAGGTGGCAGAGAAGCTAGGGTTTCGGCCCTGGCTGGTGCGATCGGTCGTCCACGGGTGGAGGCAGCGTCGACTTGGTCCGACGCAACGCTCGGCGGAGGGGACGCGCTCATGATGGTCGCTCGAGGAGGGAGGCGTGGAGCGGCGGTCGGCGGAAAGACAATCGACCGTGGGTTCTCGGGGACACGACGGATCTGATAGAAGAGGAAGGGGCGCGGAGCTCAGGCGGGTTGAGGCAGTCGACGGAAAGACGATCGGCGGTAGGGGTTCGCCGGAGGAGGCTAGCGGCGCGATTGGTGGCGTGATGGTCGAATCTGGCTACGCGGCTCGGGTTTCGGCCGGCGGTGAACCCTCACGGTCATCACCGAGGTGGTCGACGACGGCTCAGCGATGTTACGGTGGAGGTAAGGTTTCAGTTATGCCTTTTGATTTGCTTTCCGGTGTTTGTGGCGATGTCGGACTTTGGGTTTTTGGCTGTGGTGGTGGAGGTTTATGGTGTTTACGGAGATGACGAGGGTGGTTTTGGTCGGGTGTACGGTGGAGGATGGTGGATAGGGGTGGATGGTGACGGTGGTGGCCATTGGTGGACGGGACGGGAGGCGGATGTGGCCAGAGAACAGCAGTTTTGGCGGGGATGCTGGTGGTAGGCTGGTGGTGGTTCTGATGGCAGTAGGCGGTGACGGTGACGAAGATGGTGGTGGAGTTGTTAACGAGGATGGTTTCGTGTCGTCGTGTCGGGGTGGTGTTCCGACACGAGGTGAACGTCCGGTTTGTCGGACAGGATATTATGTATTTGTACTGGGAAACAATATAGTGGATGGAAAGGGGAACACGGACACGATGCACGGTGTCTTGGGTTGTGGAATTATTTATGGAGATGATTGGTGGATAAATTAATGAATTGGAGGAGTACCTGCCTATTTATAGGATGTTGGAATTCCCAATTAGATATGGATTAGGATTTAAATTCCCCATAATAGATAATTCAATCTATAATTTAATTTAATTCAATAAATCCAATCCAAATTAAATTCAATTTAAATGTAATTAAATTTCTAGTATAAAATTAATGAGATACATCAAATTTTAAATATTCAACTATATAAATAAATCCATAAATTTAAATCAAGATTTAAATGCCATAATAAATTCAAAATATATTTTCTAAAATACTAATAATATCAATTTCGAAAATACATTATTATTTACAAATAAACTCAATAATAATTACTAAATATATATGTATGTATAAATAATGTTTACATAAATATACTTTTCTAATATACCATTTTATAGGAAAAAATAATTTATTATTTTAGCTGTATAAATGAAAGGCCTTTCATAATTAAAATCATAAACTTGAAAATGATAGCAAGAAATAATTATTACATATATTATTTTAAAACCATAAAAATAAAAAAAAATATTTTTCTAAAATATGTACGCTCGCACATATTCGCACTCGTCGAGCAAAACGAAAAATAAAATTCCGTACACGACGTACAATACGACTACGCGACGTACAATACAAAAATTTTAAATCAGTACCAAAATCGATAAAAATATTGTAGAAATTTAGGGGTTTTACACAGCCATACTCCTTTTTCTTGTTCTTGGAGCCATGTCTCTTGCTAATGTTGTACTCCTCCCCATATCTCGACACCTTACCTGGTAGGACTGATACACATTCAGTACCCCTAGTATACACCTGTACAACTGCAAACCAATATCAATACAAGTGGTATACCTCTTGTACTCTGACATACATCTAGGTACTAGCACATTCAGTGGGCCAATCGATGCCTTAGATGCAACCAGTGCATTAATTGCATCAACTGAAATATTATGCACCCTAGTACACCTTGGTGTCACTTCTCTTCATTGATACTGTCTAATCCCTTCTTCTATTTCGATAATCTTCTTGACCTTGATCCACTATCCTACTTCTGTCCTGTCCCTGCACTCCAGTGTGGGTACAACTGGATACCTAGATAGGATTTCTTGTAACCTATATCTAGTCCCATTCTTACACAAATTGGCAGGAGAAGACAAGTGTGGCTTTCTATATTCTGTACAGGCCCCAACCTCTAGTCTACATAGGCTTTAGTACTAGCTAGTGATACTCTATTATACTTGGCCTATTAGGATTGATACCTATGTGATGTATAGACTGCTTAGTTTGAAATAACCATTGATACTGCAATAGGTTTGATATCCTTACTTAAGAGTGTTCTGAACAATGCACCCCTGGAGTGACCCCCATATTTAGGGACTGATACTAATTCTCCTATTTGAACTAAACTTATGCCCTGTTGGTGTCCAATTCGAATCCAAACCTTTCTACATGACTGATGCAAGGAAAGGCTGAACCAGTTTGCTCATAGTCTGGTCCTAAGGGCTAATACAATGAAATTTATGACTGATACCTACACTTAACAATTTCAGAATGTATATGGACTAATCCCCTCACTGACTGATAGCATTGAAGTATGGGGACTGACAGGTGCTTTAGCATTTAGGATTGATATCCTAATGTTCATACAAGGATTGATATATAGTGGGTTAACTGGTATCTCATATCAAATAGGCTGATACAAACATTAATTGATATCTCATATCAGCTAGGATGGATATCTTACTGACTGAGTATTACACTGGGCTGACATATGCCTCTAATCCCCTCACATCTGATGCCACCTGGACTGGAACCTAATAGCTTAAGCAAGAGAGAGGATGTGGGCTGACACAAATACTATCCTTCTTCTCTGTTCTTCAGATGCATACTCAATGCCTGGCATATGTGTAACCATAGTATCCACATGACTGAGAACACAAGTCAATTGTGTAACCATAGTATCCATATGTGTAACCATAGTACCCATATTCAAATACTCTCCTGAATATGACAGGTCATGTGCTCCTAAAGACTATGCTAGGATACATATTCACGACTTGCCAGATACTTGGGGTAATTACTCAAGGCAGTGTTCAGGTTGAGGGGATTTGGGATTTCTATAATGATACTAGGATAATATATGTAGGTTTGTTACATGCATCAAATGTATTTACTGGGACATTAAGTCCAGGTAAGATTTACAGGGTCATACTCTGGACACATAACCAAGGTCACACGCATGTTGATCACCCACACTCTAACCCATAATCTAATCCACACATAACTGCCCAGTGTAGTGTCAATTGCAAGAGAGGGTTGCAACAGGTGGCAGGTGGTTTCAATTATCTTCACGCTAAAAACTAATAGATAACAATGGGAAGTTCATGTCAGTATCTAATCTAACAGGTGGTGGCAAGTCTTGCTCGACTGTAGGGCCTAAGGTCTATTCCCCCTGTTTGAATATCTGCTTCACATACAAGTACTCAATTGCCCACAAGTCTTGACATCCTCCCAAAGTTACTCTCTCTTTCTGTTTTCTGTTATACACAGGTACCTGCCTATCCCACTTATATTTCACCTACACACAGGCTCTGATATGCACCACTGTGCACAACCTGACATTTTCATCTCCACTCTACAAGTTGGTCTAGGCTTACACTCAACTGTATTACACAACCTAAAATGCAGAATAGATTAAATGAAGGCAAGGTAAGCTCTAACAAGGCCTACGACATGTAGGGGAACTGGTTGAAGGAAGAGTTGATACTCTAAACTGAACATGTAGAGGTGTAAGACTTATTAGTTTCGAAGGAAAAAAGGATTTCCTGGTCCAGCCATCTCCCTGTCTAGGTTCTCAGATGTATACACCTAATGACTAATATCTAATATGGAGAACCTGGTACAATCAACAGCCCAAACCCACGAGTTGTGTCTCTGTGAGACCTATACTTACAGGATTAGAGTACAACCACTTGACCTACTCAACTGATTCCTGAGTACAGAAAAAACACCCCTTCCATCAGAGTCTTCCTATCACCACTGTATACATCTAGGACAACTATACTCATGTATGGTTTACACTAGGCTTACACTCACCTGTCAATGTCCAAAGGGTACAGGGAAGTCTTCCTGTGTCAGTGTCTAGATGTGTAGAGGGATTAACACATGGTGGTACCTAAGGGTTAACAAGTAGTGTCCCCTGTTCTGAAAGTCTTCCTAAACCTTGAAACAAACACATGGCCTACAATAGAAAAGTTTGCAAGTAAGGACAGGGGAGTAGCTGGTATTTCAAAAACAGGGTTTTGTGATTCTTCAGGCTTCTCCTTTGATGGTTCTGCGGCAGAGAAGAAGTTGGAATTGCTAGGGTTTGCAGGGTGGCAAGGTCAGCTGCCTTGCTCCCTTATATACTCGAGCTTAGGATCTAGTTGAATCTCTCAGGGATTGAGAGAATCAGTTAGAGTTTAAATCAAATTCGAATTGAATAGAATTTGAACTGAGTTCGACTCTAATCCAAATTTGATCGTTTGGAATTTGAATGGGAAATATGCAATCACACCCCTCTCGAATATGGAATTTATATGTTGGTCCTTCCTCATTGAGATATTTGAGAAAAACCCCCTTTTCCTTATTTAATTGGGAAACCTATCTTCTATTTTAACATTCATCACCAAAAGAAATATTTAGAGGAGAAAATAATAATAAATAAAAAAATGTATAGGAAAAATTGGGCCAAGGGCTCACAGATTATAGAGGCGATGTGCCTTGCAGCCCTCTTCCATGCCAAGGTACACCAACGACGTGCTTCGGTCATCAAGTTTCTTGTGATGAGGACCTGCAGTCTTCATGTGTGCGATGCATCCAAAGATCCTTAAGTGTTCCAGGTTCGGTTTCTTACCAGTCCATGCTTCGATACGGCGTAAGTGTACCGAAAGCTTTAGTTGGCAACCGGTTGAGCAGGTACACAGCATGTCTGACCGCCTCGTCCCACATGCTTCCAGGAACATGCATGCTCTTGAGCAAGCTCCTTGTCATGGCCATCACGGTGCGATTCTGGCACTCCACTACGCCGTTTTGTTGTGGCTTATATGGTACGGTGAGGTACCGTTGTATGCCTTCGCCTTCACATAAGCTTGTGAATTCCTTGGACAGGAACTCACCTCATCGATCAGTTCTTAGTGTCTTCATCTTGTTGTCACATTCATTCTCTACAAGAGACTTGAATTTCTTGAAGGTATCAAAAGCATCTCTTTTCTTTGAGCATATACACCCACATCATGCAACTGAAGTCATCAACAAGTAGAAGAAAATACTTGTTACCTGCAAGTGTAGCGGGTGTAATCGGGCCACAAATGTCAGCGTGCACAAGTTGCAATTTCTTCTCAGCTCTGAAGCTTGTCTGCAGAGGGAACGGTAGTCGTGCTTGTTTGGCGATGAGGCACCCATCACAGAGCTGGTTTGGGTGAGAAATCTTCGACAGTCTGGTGGCCATTCGCTTCTCTACCATCATCTTGAGCGTAAAGAAATTTACGTGCCCAAGCCTTGCATGCCACAACCAGGCTAGGTCTTGTACTTTGGCCATTAGACATATCGGCCTACAAGATTTAAGAGCTATCTTGTACAGGCGGTTAGGCGATCTCCTCACCTTCATCAGCAGAATGTCGTTCCTGTCGAACACCCTCAAGTTGGAGCCGACAATCTCCACCTTGCTTCCATCTTCCGTTAATTGACCAAGGCTCAATATATTACTTCTTAAGCTTGGAATGAAGTATACCTCCGACAGAAGTCGTTGTTCCCCATTCTTGCATTGGAGCAGGATTGATCCCTTGCCCTCAATCCGTACGGTTGAGCCGTCGTCAAACTTTACATGGCCGGTGATATTCTGATCAAGGTCCTTGAAATTTCCTCGGTGGCCCGTCATGTGGTTGCTAGCGCCGTTGTCAAGGTACCAAACGTCGGTGTCGGCCTGCGCTTCTCCAGATCTGCACAAGTCTTGTTCTATCTTCTCTTCATTGAGCATAACGAGGTCAGGCGTCTCCTCCTGAGTCTCTTCCAGAAGTAATGTGGCCTCCTCGTCCTGCGCTCGTGCAAGGTTCGCCTCCTCAATACGATGCTTGTTGCGACACTCCGATGTTTAGTATCCAAAGTTTTCATAATTGAAGCACTTGATTTTTGATTTGTCCCGGTTGGAGCCTGAGCCGCGAGTCCCCTCACCCTTCAGGTGTTGCGCTATTTGGCCGCCACGGCCACCCTTGTCGCGCCCGCGACCACGGCCACGGGGCTTGCCACAGCCCCAATCGTCGCTAAAGTGCCCCTTTCCTCTCAACGAAGAATCGGCGTCGCCTTTCTTCGACCGCGCCTGCCACTCAGCGTGAGTAAGCAAGAGTTGTCCGTTGTTGCTCTCGCCTCGACCGCATATACGTTCTTCGTACGCTTTGAGGCGGCCAATCGCTTCCTCGACCGGCATGGTCTCCACATCCACAAACTGCTCGATCACAGCAACGACATGCAGGTGCTTATCTGGGACGGAGATGAGCAGCTTCTTGACGATGACGACGTCCTCCATCTCGTCTCCTAATCTACGAATCTTGTTTGCAAGGGTCGTCAATTTTCCTGTAAACTTATCGATGGAGTCTGTCTCCTTCATATGAAGAGCCTTGAACTCACTCTTCAAGGTTTGAATCCTTGCCTTCTTCACCCGATCAGCGCCTAGGTACCTTGTCTTCAGGCTTTCCCAAGCTTCCTTAGCCGTTTTGTGCTTGGCCAGCTGGAGTAGGATTTCCTCCGGGACAGCTTGGAAAATGCACACCAACGCTATCTTGTCCTTCTTCTTTTCTACGACCACCCCGGCCGTGGGTTCAATGGCGTCCCAAATGCCTTGAGCCTCCATGAAGACCTCCATCTTGATCTCCCAAGTGGAGTAATTGCAAGACGTCAGCATCGGATAGTACAGGGTTATGCTCCCCTCCTTTGTTGTTGGCGCCGACGAGTGCTCGATGATTGATATCTTGTCGCGTCAAAAATACTTTGGCATACAACCTGGAGCTCTGATACCATATATTAGCTACAAACTTCACGTTAGCTACAAACTTCTTGTTATAACTTGCTGGAGACAAGGACGGTGAGCAAGATGTAGTTGGAGAAGACACAGAGGGAAAGGAAAAATATATTTGATTCACTGCTGAACAAACAATTACACTCTAATTTATAGCTGCTACTCCTAACTACTTAACACTAAAATCATGCAAGCTGATCCTATTAAGAAGGATCTGAACTTAGACAAGTTCAACTCCACTATTAACGATTGACTCACATAACTTTGACAAGTTCTCTAGATTATTAACTGATAGTGGTGGGGATGGGGGTCATCTGCCTCCTCTTCCATATGTAGATGCGTCCATATAACAATAATAGTACAGAGTGCCTTCGTCTTTAATTTGAAAAAGAAGAAGAATACTTGTTTGTGCTGTAGAGCCATGGATATGGTCAGATTCTTTCATATGGTGTACAAGGGATTGGAGAGATGAGCTATGCTCAGAACTCTTCGCGCCTTCAGGTCTTTACAGTACTTTACTTGTGCAACTATTTCGAATCACATGATATTCAATTTAACACCCAAGGATCCTTCAAAATGCCAATGCTTGCACCATCACCTACTAAGCCAAAGGATGTTGTTGTGGAGAAATTAACTGTCTTACTCTTGAAGATGCTAGACCATCCCTATGGCTGACCGAAAATCATTCCATGTCAGATATTTGCTTCTGAGCAACTTCACCCATTCTGCATTAGGGTTGGTGCGAAAATCTATAGCCCAATTTTGTAACGCGTGATTGGTTGGTAATCTTTAAGTCCCTGCTGCCCAATCCTACCATAGATTTAGGCTTCATAAGTATCTTACAATTAGTAAAATACAGCTTTCTAAGGTTAGCTGAGTCTCCCCTCCAGAAATTCCTCAGGGTCTGCTTGGCAATTGTAGGATAGCAGTTATGAGGTGTTTTTAGAGTACCGGTTATGAGCGGTTACGAGTGGTCCGGTTTTGAACGGTTTTTAAGTAGCGGTTTTTAAACCACTCCAATTCATGCTTGGTAATTCACTAACCAGCGGTTTCTGAGATTTTCTACAATAATAAAATTACCTTTATGTTTATATATAAATAAAAGTTATTCATGATAAAATATGGGTTTATGGACATGAAGGTAATCCCTGCATCAAAAAGCATTTCCTGCATTCTTATCGCCAAATGTTTGTGTAGTGAAGATGAGTCGATGAAGGCAATATAATAGCATCTTCGGTTATTCTCATATACTTCAACATCCACTAGCACAACAAATAAAATGACATTCACTACAAACTCTAAAAATGTTGGAAATAATGATGCATGCATGTACTATGGGTCTGTTGGCATGTGGGAAAGATAATGCATGCATATGCATGTATAGTGAGGGAAGAATGATGCATGTGCGTGAGTGCATTTGTATGCATGTACTATGTATTATGGGTCTGTTGGGCATGTAGGGAAAATTTGTGTGTAATAACCATGAACATTTAGAAGAAAGTTGGACAGTTAATAACTGACCGGGAGCACAGCAGCGGGAAGGAGCCGTAGGAAGGAAGGTAAAAAGAAACACAGAAAGAAAGAATAGGGTTTAGTTATTAGTAGTTATATTTATATTATTTTGGTGAGGATATAAATGGAATAAAATAATAAAGCCACCCAAAACCCACCGATTTGGGGTGTTTATAAAGCCATCCAAAAATACATTATATCGATTTTGGAAGATTTTAAGCAGACCATATTCATGTTGGAAATAAACTTGATTTTGCAATAATATTTTGATCCCAATAAATTAATCCACTACCATTGGGCTTTGTCCATTAGGCCCATTTTATTTTGAGTTTAGTCCATGTTCTAGGAACTTCTTTACCTAGAAAGTTCATGAAAAATATCTATGTTCATGAAAAATATATATGTTCTAGAGATATCTTAATATTAATTGTAAAAGGGTCTAGAATGATTCCATACTATATTTAATAAGTGTGTAGACTCTTCCATGAGCCCTATAAAAAGGGGTGATCTCCCATCATTTTGTACACAATAAAAATTAAGAAGCTTAATGCTATTATAAAATTTCTTCTCTTCCATTTTTCTCTTCCACCAAATCTTCTCTCTATAATTTTCTTCCACTCCAAATTTGCTCCACCTAGCTAGTCGGTCCACCACAATTCCAACAAAGTGGTATCAGAGCGAAGCGGTTCGAGGTCGAAGATGGCAAGCGAGATAACTCCCTTCCAAGTTCCCGTCCTCAATAAGAGCAACTATGCCAATTAGAGCATCAAGATGAAGGCTTTGCTAGGAGCACAAGATGCATGGAAGGTCGTCGAAAAAGGTTATAATGAGCCACAAGATGAGGCTTCTTATCTCAAGCTCAAAAGGAGTTGTTGAAATGTTCAAGAAAGAGAGACAAGAAATCTCTCTTTCTCATCTACCAAGCCATGGATGATGATGCATTCGAGTTGATTTCAAGTGCAACCACATCCAAAGAAGCATGGGAGAAACTTCAAATTTCTTGTAAAGGAGAGGAGAAAGTGATAAAGGTACGCCTCCAAACTTTAAGAGGTGAATTTGAAGCTTTACATATGAAAGAGTCCGAAACTATTTCGGACTACTTTGCTAGATTTTTAGCCATTGTTAATCAAATGAAAAGAAATGGTGAAAGCATGACCAACACTCGAGTGATAGAGAAAATTCTTCGCTCTTTGCTTCCACAATTTGAGCATATCGTCATGTAACTATTGAAGAAACTAAAGACTTGGAGACAATGACTATTGAGCAACTTAAGGGCTCATTACAAGCCTATGAAGAAAGAAAAAAGAAAAAAACAAGATACATTGGAGCAAGTCCTTCAAACAAAGCTCACTTTCAAGGAGAAAGAAGAAAGCTTCACCAATCAAAGAAGTCATGGCCGAGATCGTGGAAGAGAGGAAAGAACTTATTACAAGACATTCATCAATGGAGAAAGAGACAAAAACTATCATACAAGAGGACATGGAAGAGAAAGCTTCACAAGAAGATATGGAAGTCAAAGGTATGATAAATCACAAGTTGAATGCTATAATTGTCATAAACTTGGACATTATGCATCAGAATGCAGAAACACAACTGGACATGTTGAGGAGAAAGCTCAATATGTTGAAGAAAAAATACAAGAGAACTCAACTCTATTGTTTGCACACAAAGAAGAAGAAGAAGAAGAAGAAGAAGAAGAAGAAGAAGAAGATATAAACACATGGTATCTTCACATGAAGGAAAACAACCATATGTGTGGAAGTATAAACATCTTTATGGATCTTGATGAGTTCTTTGATAATTATATCACTTTTGAAGATGATCTAGAAACACCGGTGAAAGGAAAAAAAGAGTGAAGAAAAAATCATTCAAGAAATTGATACTAGTGGAGACATTGTGTCCAATGAAGAAAGCTCGCCACAATCGGATGTTCAAGAATCAAGTTATGACTCGGTTTCTCTCGTGGAAGAAGAAGATAAAGTGCAAACACGTAAAGAAGTACAAGAGTCTGTTACTCCGCTCGTGACATCAATATCATCTTGAGAAGATTCTCCACCTTCATCCTTGGATGAGAGAAGTGCTCCAAACTTGAAAAGCTTGCAAGAGGAGATTGAGGTAACCAATAATCAAAACAATCTAACATTTTTTTGCCTTTTTGCCGATTGTGAACCAATAGGTTTCGAAGAAGCGACACAAAACAAGAAATGGAGAGACACAATGGATGAAGAAATCAAGAATATTATGAAGGACTCTGTGGATGTGATTAGATGGATATACCTGTGGACTATGTTGTATTTTTTGGTGTTATCATGATTTAACGCTTAAATATTTCGCTAATAGGCTTGTTGTGTAGCTTGGCCCATTGGTGAAGTGCTGCTGCCATGTATTCGTATACCTGGTCCCACGTATTTTGGGACTGGAGTGTTACAGATATCTTAATATTAATTGTAAAAGTGTCTAGAATGATTCCATACTATATTTAATAAGTGTGTAGACTCTTCCATGAGCCCTATAAAAAGGGGTACTCTCCCCTCATTTTGTACACAACAAAATTAAGAAGCTTAGTGCTATTATAAAAAAATTTCTCTTCTATTCTTCTCTTTCACCAAATCTTCTCTCTATAATTTTCTTCCACTCCAAATTTGCTCCTCCTAGCTAGTTGCTCCACCACAATTCCAACAATTTAGTAGCTCAAAAAAATTACCAAGCATGGGTTTTCATAAACGGTCGATTTAAAAACATCCCAAAGCCGGTGAAACACCATTACCAAGAAGACCCTTAGGTTTTGCTTGGCAATTCTAGGGTAGCGATTATGAGGTGTTTTTAGAGTACCGATTATGAGCGATTACGAGTGGTCTGGTTTTGAACGATTTTTAGGTAGCCGCTTTTAAACCAGTCCAATTCATGCTTGGTAATTCCCTAACGAGCAATTCTGAAAGTTTTTTTACAAGAATAAAATTAAATATGGAAGGATATTAGTAGTTATAATCATATATTTTTTGTGAGGATATAAATGAAATAAAATAATAAAACCATCAAAATTCACCGGGTGTTTATAAAACCACCCGAAATTACATTACACCGATTTTTGGGGGTTTTTGAGCCGACCAAAACCGGTGCCTCAAAAAAATTAACAAGCAAAGGTTTTCAAAAACGGTCGGTTCAAAAACATCCCAAAACCGATGAAAACACCATTACCAAGCAGACCCTTAGAATTTGTGTTAGCCTGTTTATCACATGTTTATGTAAAAGGTAAGAAGTCGACATATAATAGATTGGTAGGAAAGACATGGTCAATTTGATCAAGGTTGTCCGACCCGCATGGAAAGACACAATTACTTTTCCATCCATTCAATTTGGAAAGGCTAGATATCCGCTTAGAGTGGGTGGAACTTCTATATTTCGGTAATAAGAGATAGTGGCCTAGATATCTATCAGATTTACCCATGGGTTTAACATTAAGGATATCAAGGAAATTTACCATGGGTTTAACATTAAAGAAATTTACACTATATTTCGGTTAGAATCATCCATCAATACTCGTTTCACCATTCTGTGCCTATTTTATATCATATTTCGGTTATAATTACCTATCTCATACTAGTTTTCGTTATTGTATGCTCATTCTATATCATATTTCAGTTAGAATCACTCATTAATATTTGTTTTCACCATTCTACGAGCATTTGATATCTTATTTCGGTTAAAAATTATATTTTTGTACTCGTTTCTACCATTCTATGCCACTTTTTTTTACTGTATTTCTGTTAAAATGACACATATATACTATGTTTCACCAAATTAAGCCTATTCTACAATATATTTTGGTTAAAATCACCCATATATTCTCGTTTTTACTATTTTATGCCCATTTACACCATTATTCGGTTAGAATCACCCATCTATACTTGTTTTCACAAATCCACATTTATTTTATGCCTTATTTCGGTTATAATTACATATCTAATATATTTATTGATTTAGATTTGTTTTCACCATTCTACGAGCATTTGATATCTTATTTCGGTTAGAAATCACATTTTTGTACTTGTTTCACCAATCTAGGCCACTTTTTTTTTACGTATTTTGGTTAGGATCATGTATCTATACTCGGTTTCACCAATTTACGTCCATTCAACACATATTCGATTAGAATCACCCCTATATTCTTTTTTCGTCATTCTACTCCTATTTTATTTCGGTTAGAATCACCCATCTACTGTACTTTCTTTTTGTCACGTCCCGCTCCCAGATAACTAGATAATAGTCGAACACGTCCAGCCTACGCTGTCGTTGATAGTTGTAGTTAGCTGTCTAGACCTCAATAATCATCATTAGTACGAGACCAATCTCTCATCACAACATCTATCATGTACAATCATCACAATGTCATCACAGAGCTTCACTATGCTTTAGGAGTACACTTTTACAATGAATATCAGGAGATAAATCTTGTGAAAGATAATACGACTCCTAAGCTATTATTACAGTCATCCAATCTACACGATAGAACATCAAACAACACATATCACTACTAGTAATACTACTGCATTCTAGATCTCCTGATCTGCAACTGGCTCCACCACCTGAATTAGGTCATCCTGAGTCGTATCCTCCGTGGGATCATAATAACTAGTATAAAGGTCAGCATCAAACTCACCTGCAACAAATCTAGTTAGAAAAGTAGCAAAGTTTAACCCTACGATATATATGAATACAATACTAAATAAATTGTAATACAAAAATACTAGAAACTATTATGTAATGGACAAAGACACTATAGCAGTAGAAAAGAATACATATTTGTAATGTCTAATTGTATTTGTGACTAAGCTGTTGAAAGCATCTCTGGCTACATTTTTTTTACTGTATCAATTGTTATTTTTGTTTGCTATTGGTAAATTCCCACAACAAGTTGGGTAAATGCTTAGGAATTTTCTATGAGAAATTTTGAGTCGCACCCACTTGCTTTACCCAAATTTAAGGTGCACACCACTGCTTTACCATAATGCACGAATCTTCCACTTTTGACGAAATTCGTCCATAAGGGAAGGTCAAACCCTTTGATCGATAATTTTCGAAGAAAATACCCTCATCTTCTCACTCACAAACCTAAATCCAAATCCTAATCCCTCCTCCTCCTTCCGCCGAGCCGCTGCCGTGCCCCCGTCCCGCCGTAGTCACGTCCACCACCACCACCACCACCACCGCCATCATTACTACCACCTTCACTATCACCACCACCACTACCAGCACCTTCACTATCACCATCACCATCACCACCACCACCATCACTTTCACCAATACTACCACCACCACCACCGCTCCCATGCCGTCCCCGCTCCGTCGCCCCTGCGCCCCCGTGCCTTTGCTGGGCTCCCGCGCCCCCAGTCCCGCCCCTCCCCCGCTCTCGCTCCGCCCCTGCGCCCCCTCCGCTCTGCCCCCTCCCCTGTCTTCTTCCCCGCTGCCGCTGCCGCTGCTGCTGCTGTTGCTGAGGTCGCCACCGCCTCTGCGTCGGGGAGGGAAGAAGGGTGGCACGGGAGGAGACAGAGGATGGTGCGGCAGAAGCAACAACAGTAACAGCGGCAGCAGCAGCAGGCGAGGGTGGGGCGGGGGGTTGGTGGCAGCCGGCAGGGATATACACGCAGCAGGGTGTGTCTTGGAACAGGGGGTCGTGGAAAAGAAGAGGGCATTTTCGTCCAAAAAAATGGGTCAAAGGAGTTGACCGTTAACGAAGGACGAAAACCATCAAAAGTGGGGGGTGTCTTGCATTATAGAAATTGTATAGGGGTGTGTAGTGCCCCATCCCGCTCAGTCAATTAGAGGAATCAAAACGCCGACGGCGTTCGGACTTAGCCTTGCAACGGCTGCTTGAAGACATCGCTCGGTCGAGGCGATCGCACGCTCAGGTGGGGTAGTTTCGGTGAACTTGCCTCGTCTTAGCCTTCACATAATAAATCGCATGTTTTCAACTTGCACAAGTAGGCTTGATAATAAAAGAGACGAATTCACTTAGCTAAAGGGAATAATCCTGACGGGTCGAATTGAGTTAGAATATGGAAAGGTCCAACGGTCGGCTTAGAGTTAGTGCACGGCGTGCTTTGAAAATGACACTCGATCCTTCGTCCCGTGGCTTGGGAGAAGGAAAGTTGGTTGAGTAGGCGAAGTTATGATCGTAGCCTAAGTCATAGGCGTCGCCCGCATGAATGCTTCATAAAGAATGCACGATCCCGTCGTCCAAGGCTTGGCATAGCCTTGGCTTGCCCATGAGTTAAGTTACGTTGAGCGGCTTGTGACCTAAGTCTAGGCACCCGAGTGACTTGGTCGTTCAAGTTGGATGCGTGCACGGCAGAATAAGTTAAGGCAAAGCTTGACGCAGCCTTTGCTCGTTAAGTTGTTGCGAAGTTAAGTTAGGCAGAGTTATGCCGGTCGACCTAAGACATTACAAGTACCGTCCCGCTCTTTCGCGGTTTATCAAAGTTAAGTAGTCCAACGATCTCAAGGCCCGTCGACTTGGGCAGGAGTGTCGCGTAGAGCACGATTGGCTTAAGGCATGACGCACGGACTTAGTGTTTAAGGCAAGGACTACAATTGATTTAAAGTGAGTTTTGAGAAAGGACTATCAAATAGGCGTTCATGAGTTGAACCAAATGATAGGGTAACAAAGAAAGAATGCTTGCGACCGTGGGTCGTCGAGGGGTCTCAAGGAAAGAATGTTCGTGACCGTGGGTCGTCGAGGGGTCTCAAGGATAGAAGTCTTGAATTTGGTTTTGATAGAGATGGTAACATTGGAAGAGGAATGACTGTGTGAGACGTCTGTTTGTATCGAGTCTTGCATGGTCAAGGACAACTTGTACAAGGAAGAAAGGGTTTCCTCGGATCGACAACTTGGGGCCTCAGGACCGATCCGGCCTAGAAGGAAACAGGCATAGCTGTGCCAGGTAGAGGCAACAGGTATTTGGTGGACGCTCATCGAGGCTAGCTACTTGCGGTGACCGGACCATCCTATACGCCAGCTATAGTCCATGATGGCTTGTGATGCCAGTGACCCGTGTTTATATAGATGTCGGCAAAATGGCGTCTATTCGCACGTATGACTTTGGAATTGAGTTGAGTCGAAGGTGTATTCAAGTTAGAACATGATGCTTGGGGCCTAAGATGTGGCTTCGACATAGGCGACATGCTTGGCACAGGGGTGTGGCGTCGAGTCGTAAGTCTTGGCATATAAGTTGCATTTGTTGGATCTGAGTTGTCTGAAGTTTAAGTCAGGAACCGCCACAAGGCAAAGTGGGTCAACATAAGTTCAGAAGTCTTGATTGGGTCAGTTGGTGTTAAAAATAGCAAGGGCCGCGAGGCGATGACATGGTTAAGTCACATTGAGTGGCGAGGTACGGCACAATGAAGGAGGTAGCACGGTCACACAGAAATGGAGTCTCATCGTGTAGTTGCATCTATGATTTTAGACCGAAAGGCAAACACGACTTGATAGGTTAACGTTGTTGGCACAAAAAGGGTCTAGAGGCAAGGTATGGGCTAACGTTGTTGTTGCAAGCACGGGATGGTATTGAGGCACAAAATAGGCCAAGGCGTCGGTCCTAAAATAATCCTAAGGCAAGACTAGAAAGACAATTGATAAGAAGTGACTATGTTGCACAAAGTAAATCAAACGTGTTGGGTTTGTATGGGTGGGCGAGGAGGTCATTCCACCAGTACAGTTGAGTACTGACACCCACATAGTTTTTATGTGCAAGCATAGGTAGAAGCTCATGGCACGGAGCTCGCTTGGATGCGTCGAGGCACGGAGTTCCTTCGCGATTCGAAGCATGCGGTCGTATGGAGTAAAGACTTATACGGGACATAATGTATGGACGTCGCCTTCCAAAGCTTCCGCTGGCTCAAGACTCGTAATTGAGAAATGAGAGAGAGCTGAGTGACTTGAAATGTGAGAAGAGTGAGCTTGAGAGACTAGTAATCTTGGCCTTGCGCCCATTGTAACCTTTGTTTCAATATCAATAAAAGAGTTTCTTTTGAATGACTTGTATTCATGTGTGCTTGTTCTAAATTTCCGCTGTATGTTTTTATATTTCTGCATGGGACTTCTGAGCGACGACCCTTATGAAACTGCCTTACACGAGCGCAATCTAGGCTCGTGCAGAATCACGCCTTAGCGAGGACGATCGCTCCTACGGGAGCGGGGCGTGACATAATGGTATCAAAGCACGGCTTTACGTCTTGGACTATCGATTGAATTCTTTAACTCTGTTATTTTCGCAAACTCTGAATTGTGCTTCCGCAAGTTGATATCATTAGTGCGCTCTCTCTCAAATATCCTACGGGATGTCCATACAATAAGTCTATCTATTTTGCAAAATGTAGGAGAACAGTTTTTGATAAACCAAAAAGATGATTTGTGTAAGCACGGTTGGCTAAGTCGGGCTGGGCATATACACCAAAGTTGCGTCGACCATAGAAAAGTCGAGTGCGGGAATTGAATTGTGTCGGACGAGAATGAGTTGAACTCGATTGAGTAAAGTGAGATGACTATCGATAGGGGTGCTATCGAACAACGATGTTATCGTCGGTGCGATATAAGGTGAGCGTGCTTAAAATTTAAGGAATCGTTCGGACGAAAATTCGAGGAAGTAGATTGTGAATCAAATGATAGTATTAAGGATTTGTCGAATGACTTTATCTCTGAGTGGTGTATGCGATAACCTCAGGGATGTCAATCGATCGATTGAGGATTCGGGGTGTCGATGAGTCTAGCAGGAAGCGTCGTACATATGCAAAGCCTTAGATTGTGTACGATGGAGTGAGTTGTTGTCTTGAAGTTTGATAAGTTGATTCAAACGACCTAGAAATTGACATACATGGAACGTACACGAGATTGAGGATGGTGCGAATATGAAACACGAAGATGATTGAGTAGATAAATCAAATCGAAGAAAAGCTAAGGTGTAGCGAACGGATGGCTTGATCGAGAAAATTGATACGGATTGCATACGAAAAGTTAGCACGACAGGTAGATAGCATGCATGAAAAGTTTGATTTTAAAGTTACGCGAATGACTCTGAGGATTGAAATCGATGTTGCTTGATGGTTTGAGTTAGCAAATATGATGCAAATTGAAGAAATACGTTGGTCGATAACTTAAGGTAAACGGATGAACAATACGTGAAATTGGTTCGAGGAAATTGATGTTGTGAATGGTTCGAGGGATAATGATCAAACTTGAATTTGAATGTCGAGGAGATTATCCAGTCGGACGATAGCATCATTCGCACGACTCAAAATTGGTTGCAAAGGAAGATCATCAGGTTACGCATATCATCGATGGTATTGAGGCATATCAAAGATTGATATGCGATAACTCGGGGGTACTCTGACTCGGCGAATGATGATCGTGCAAGTGTTATTGTTCGGTTGGATGCTATACTAAGGATTTTGATCGAGATGAATGTTGGATGAAAATAAAAGTGTCTTGATGGTTACGCTGATAACCACAGCGTTGACATTCTTGTCTTGCGCGAGCGCAACTCTAGCCTCGTACATGCGTCATATCGGATTTGAGGCGATCGTTCCGCGTGAGCGCTGACATGGTAATTCATGTCGCGGGAATGATCGAACTCGAAAAATTAGGACGCGGCAACTTTGATTGTCTCGACTTGTCGGTTTGATGCGAAGGACAATTTGAGGATGTTAGGACTTGCGAATGATGATTGAATAAACTTGAGGATTGAGGAGGTCCAATCCGCGCATCGAGAATGAATTAGTCTAGACGCAAAACAAGAGTTACGTTCCGATGAGGATAATTATCTCGCAGGAGCGTGCATGGTGATTCATGTCCACCGTGGATAATCTGACTCGCGTGAGATCGAGGAACAACATATTGTTAAGTCAGATGACCTTGTGATCGATTTCGTGAATTGGGATAAATGACTTAGGGAGTATGGAATGTGAATTATGGTTTAGCGGTGAATTGTGTCGTAGCGTGCTTAAATTTGAGAAGGATTGATAGGCGAACTATATCGAACGTATTTAAAGGGATAGACTATACAAGATGACTTATTGAATGAGCAATTTTGATACGTCGTAAAATTGGTTGAACGTGAGTTGTCGTAGGATGGCTTTGCTGAATGACTCAGACCTCGTGCGACAAAATGTTAGGATGTGTGTAGGAAATCTATGCTCGAAGTTTAGAAATCAGAGTGATGCAAGCTTGGGTAGCAAACCCCCGTACTATCAACTTGGTTTGACCTTAGGATAGGGTCAGTGTTGATATTGTTGTTTGGAAACTATGATTCCAATACTGACGGAAAGACATAGCCTAGCGGTTAGGCAGACGTTCGAGTACGAAGTGGTAGGATTTGTGGAGGCACCACTCGCGAGTATCGGTTGACATTTATGTATATCAGGGACACCCGAATATGTGCACGATCCGACTCAAGTGGTGATGGAGGATTCTTTATCACGAGGCTTGGCTGAAATGCATGTATTTTGGGGACGCCTAAAATATGTGCACGATCCAACTAAGTGATATGTTGAATCAAGTTAGACTTGAGGAACAGGAAAGGGTCGAGGATTTTGAGATTGTAAGTTTTGAAGAAAAGATTGTGGGTAGCACGAGCGTGGCTCGGATTTGAGGAAACGCATATGAGAAGTGTGTGCGACAGTCCTTGAATGTTGAGTAAAGCGATAAGTCGATAAGTGTACTCAGTTAGTTTCGAGGATAAAACTTTTTCTGAGTGGTGTATGATGTAGTGTCCCGTCCCGCTCAGTCACTCGGAAGAATCAAAACGCCGACGGCGTTCGGACTTAGCCTTGCAATGGCTGCTTGAAGACATCGCTCGGTCGAGGCGATCGCACGCTCAGGTGGGGTAGTTTCGGTGAACTTGCCTCATCTTAGCCTTCACATAATAAATTGCATGTTTTCAACTTGCTCAAGTAGGCTTGATAATAAAAGAGACGAATTCACTTAGCTAAGGAGAATAATCTCGACGGGTCGAATTGAGTAGAATATGGAAAGGTCCAACGGTCGGCGTAGAGTTGGTGCACGGCGTGCTTTGAAAATGACACTCGATCCTTCGTCCCGTGGCTTGGGAGAAGGAAAGTTGGTTGAGTAGGCAAAGTTATGATCGTAGCCTAAGTCATAGGCGTCGCCCGCATGAATGCTTCATAAAGCATGTACGATCCCGTCGTCCAAGGCTTGGCATAGCCTTGGCTTGCCCATGAGTTAAGTTGCGTTGACCGGCTTGTAACCTAAGTCTAGGCACCCAAGTGACTTGGTCGTTCAAGTTGGATGCGTGCACGACACGATGAGTTAAGGCAAAGCTTGACGCAGCCTTTGCTCGTTAAGTTGTTGCAAAGTTAAGTTAGGCAGAGATAAGCCGGTCGACCTAAGACATTACAAGTACCATCCCGCTCTTTCGCGGTTTGTCAAAGTTAAGTAGTCCCACGATCTCAAGGCCCGTCGACATGGGCATGAGTGTCGCGTAGAGCACGATTGGCTTAAGGCACGACGCACGGACTTAGTATTTAAGGCAAGGGCTACAATTGATTTAAAGTGAGTTTTGAGAAAGGACTATCAAATAGGCGTTCATGAGTTGAACCAAATGATAGGATAACAAGGAAAGAATGCTCGCGACCGTGGGTCGTCGAGGGGTCTCAAGGAAAGAATGCTCGCGACCGTGGGTCGTCGAGGGGTCTCAAGGATAGAAGTCTTGAATTTGGTTTTGATAGAGATGGTAACATTGGAAGAGGAATGACTGTGAGACGTCAGTTTGTATCGAGTCTTGCATGGTCAAGGACAACTTGTACAAGAAAGAAAGGGTTTCCTCGAATCGATAACCTGGGGCCTCAGGACCGATCCGGCCTAGGAGAAAACAGGTATTGCTGTGCCAGGTAGAGGCAACAGGTATTCGGTGGATGCTCATAGGGGCTAGCTATTTGCGGTGACCGGACCATCCTATACGCCAGCTATAATCCAGGATGGCTTGTGATGCCAGTAACCCGTGTTCATATAGATGTCGGCAAAATGGCGGCTATCCGCACGTATGCCTTTGGAATTGAGTTGAGTCGAAGGTGTATACAAGTTAGAACATGATGCTTGGGGCCTAAGATGTGGCTTCAACATAGGCGACATGCTTGGCATAGGGGTGTAGCGTCGAGTCGTAAGTCTTGGCATATAAGTTGTATTTGTTGGATCTGAGTTGTATGAAGTTTAAGTCAGGAACCGCCGCAAGGCAAAGTGGGTCGACATAAGTTCAAAAGTCTTGATTGGGTCAGTTGGTGTTAAAAATAGCAAGGGCCACGAGGCGGCGACATGGTTAAGTCACATTGAGTGGCGAGGCACGGCACAATGAAGGAGGTAGCACGGTCACACGGAAATGGAGTCTCATCGTGTAGTTGCGTCTATGATTTTGGGCCGAAAGGCAAACACGACTTGATAGGTTAACGTTGTTGGCACAAAAAGGGTCTAGAGGCAAGGTATGGGCTAACGTTGTTGTTGCAAGCACGAGATGGTATTGAGGCACAAAATAGGCCAAGGCGTCGGTCCTAAAATAATCCTAAGGCAAGACTAGAAAGACAATTGATAAGAAGTGACTATGTTGCACAAAGTAAATCAAACGTGTTGGATTTATATGGGTGGGCGAGGAGCTCATTCCACCAGTACATTTGAGTACTGACACCCACATAGTTTTCATGTGCAGGCACAGGTAGAAGCTCGTGGCGTGGAGCTCGCTTGGATGCGTCGAGACATGGAGTTCCTTCGCGATTCGAAGCGTGCGACCGCATGGAGTAAAGACTTATACGGGACGTAATGTATGGACGTCGCCTTCCGAAGCTTCAGCTGGCTCAAGACTTGTAATTGAGAAATGAGAGAGAGCTGAGTGACTTGAAATGTGAGAAGAGTGAGCTTGAGAGACTTATAATCTTGGCCTTGCGCCCATTGTAACCTTTGTTTCAATATCAATAAAAGAGTTTCTTTTGAATGACTTGTATTCATGTGTGCTTGTTCTTAATTTTTGCTGCATGTTTCAATGTTTCTGCATGGGACTTCTGAGCGACGACCCCGTCGTCGCCGATGAAATCGGCCGTTATGAAACTGTCTTGCACGAGCGCAATCTAGGCTCGTGCGGCATCACGCCTTAGCGAGGACGATCGCTCCTACGGGAGCGGGGCGTGATAGGGTGCACCTTAAATTTGGGTAAAGCAAGTGGGGTGCAACTCAAAATTTCTTATTTTCTATTTAACTAGGTTCAAATTGTCCAAAAAGAGCCTGAACCGTCTATAGTTTCAAATTATTTTTTATAAAAGAATTACTACCCAACCCATTAAACACTAGGCCCGATCAACCGAACAAACTGAATAAATGACATAAAGTGAAGAATTGATTTATAATGGTCCAGTCCGGTTTAGCTCTCTTTTTTTTCCTTCCAATTTTTCGTTTAGTTTGGTAGTAGAAAACTCGGGTTGGGTTCAACCAAAACAACCGAATGCTCACCCCTAGTTGCTACCTCTTTGCTTGATTGGGACTTCATCTCATGACCTTCTCTATCATCTCACTCCATCTTATGATATTTGTTAGTCCAATGATTAATTGAGTTTATTTTAATTATGGTTAAACGATTAAGTTTAATATGTGCTTATTGTATTTTATTTATTAGTGACATAATTCCAACTTAAACTTAACCTATTTTTCATAATAAAAAAGTAGATACTTTAGTCCAATAATTTGATTAAGTTTTTAATTATGGTAAATTGATTAATATTTAGCATTAAAAATCACTAATGATAATGCCATAACTATATTGTTTATACTTAAACTTGTCATAGTCCTATTGTGTATTAAATTTATCATCCTTGCTATTAGGATATTTCTTTCTTCGTCTAACATATATTATGCAGAAAAGAAATAAGTAAGAATAAAGATGGACTTATGCAAATGAAAAAAATCATGATGGGTTGAAGACACTGCTAGCCCAGAGATTTTTCTGAACCACCCACGATATCTTTGTGGACACGCATTCAAGAATTTGGACAACTGTCATCAGGAGAAAAATCTATCATTCAAAAAAAAGACAAGCTAGTAATCTTTTTATTTTATTTTTGCTCTAGTTTTATTTCTAACTCAATAGAGAACGACAAAATGAAAAATAAACAAAATGTTAAGGATAATATATAATCTATTTCATCTAGTTATCTTTCTGTTGTTTAGATTATGCTTCTCTATCATTAGTTTAAGTCTATTTTTATATCTTGTAATCTCTATAAAAGGATAATCCTTCATTAATAAACATCATCAGTTTTCCATACCCTTACATGGTATCAAAGCTTGATCCATCTTCTCTCAAAAATCCAAAACACAATTTTTCCTTCTTCTTTTTTTGGATCGTCTTCTTCATGGCCACCATCAGCAACCACACAATTCCTAATGATGGAGAGCCTCTCAAGTCCTTTATCATAATCAAGTTTACAAACACAATTAAGCTCTCTTTGACAAATTACACGACGTGGAAGGCTCAAATCAAATCGATGCTCATTGGATATGGACTGTTCAAATTTGTGGACGGTTCATCTTCGGTGCCATCATCAACAACAACAACAACATCTAAATCCGTAACAACCACTATACCAAATCCATCTCATGAGACCTGGCTGTGCCAAGATCAACTCCTCTTCGGAGCCTTGGTCGCACGCTTGGCACTTCTGTTGCTCCTCTCGTTACACAGGCTGCATCTACTCGAGACGCCTGGAAGATTCTCGAGGACACCTATGCCAAGCCTTTGAAGGGCATATCAATCAAGGCAAAGAAAAACTGTGCTCTTTACGCAAGGGCACGCAGTCAATTACAGATTTTATGCATCAAGTCAAGAGCTGTGTTGATCTTCTTGCTTCTCTTAGCAAACCTCAAGACGTTGAGGATGTAATCGACTATATCTTAAAGGGTCTTGATTCTGCCTACAAATCAGTCATTGATGGAGTCCACTCTCGGGACACTACAATCTCATTTGAAGAACTCCATGAAAAAATCCTCACCAAGGAACCACAAATCAAGCAAGATACGCCTTCCTCCTCTCCGGCGAGTGTCATAGCAATACAAAACATAATCCAGAGACCAAGGTTCAAACATCCACAACAAGGTCAGCAACAGCAACAGTCTTGGTCACTATCGCCTCCTCCTCAAAACTACTATACGCCTACCCATCAACCACCCTCTTATCAGCCATGCCCTCCACCTCATCCCTTCATTGGCAGATGTCAATGGTGTGGTGAGCATGGTCACGTTGTTGGCCAGTGCAATATGTTTCATCAAACAACCTCGGCTCTTCGTCCTCCTCAAATTTTTTGTCCATGTGGCTCTAATCCTACCCATATTCCTCCACTGCCACCCTCTCAACAGAGCACTACGCCTCAAGTCAACTACAACAATGTTCAACCTCCTCCAAATCAGAATTGCTTGGTTGACAGCGGAGCCTCTCACCATGTTACCAATGGCCTTCAAAACCTAAACCTTCACCATCCTTATACTGGGCCTAATGAACTTGTTGTCGGCAATGGTAATGGTCTTTCTATCTCTCGTGTGGGCAATCTTCAACTAAAGCTTTTACTTGTGATAATGTTCTTTATGTCCCTTCTATTTCCAAAAACATTCTCTTTGTTTCAAAATTTACTCTTCAAAACAATATTTCCATTAAGTTCTTACCTGACTGCTTTCTTGTGAAGGAACTCAAAATAGGCAAAATTCTCCTTAGGGGTCCATGCACGAATGGTGTCTACACCTAGCCATCCCTCACCTCTCCACAGCTGCACATGGCTCAAACCTCCCGAAGTTCTTCTTGGCATCACAAATTGGGTCATCCTTCAACAATAGTTTTAAAAAATTTAGCTACTTCTTTTCATCTAGGGATTTCTGTTTCAAAGTCTAATTTTTGTAATTCTTGTTCCATTCATAAAAGTCACAAGCTACATTTTCATCAATCCACCATTCAATATCATTCTCCTCTTGAAGTTATCTTACACAAAACATATACCCAAATATCCAAAATTATAAACTAGAGTATCAGACCGTTATACCGGCGGTATACCGTCTGCAGTATGCCAAATTATTGTAACACACTTTCCTTCCAGCAATGGATCATAATGCCACAAAAACTAGACCAACGGTACTCTGATGGTATACCATATGGGTACCTGTTGTTCATGAATCAATGTTGCAATATAGCCATTACTATGTAGAACAGTATTCTGGCTGCACAATAATGGCTATGTTATTATATATAGGTTGTTTTGTGTGCTATAAAAGAACCCATTTGTCCTAATTTGTTCCCACTTCTTTGAGCCTCAAAGTTCCTACCAAATACAAATCTCATCACATATACAAGTTCTTTCGTTTGTCATATCTATCTGAGAAAGAATATGCTTTAGTTGTAAAGTTAGATTTTTAAATTGTTGTGAGAAAATCAAAATTATTCTTGTAAGATGTTGAAGTCCGCAAGCCTTCGGATCAATGTTTGTGTAGAAGTCGGCGAGTCACTTCGAATCAAAGCTCATGGGTAAGAAGTCGGTGAGGTCTTCAAATAAAATCTCGCAAGTATAACTACTTCTATAATAGTGGATTAAAACCAAAAAAATTCGGAACAGGAGTGCCTCACAGAGGAACTCCTCTATTGGTTTTAAAAGGCAGTTTGAGTACTGTACTAAGTAGTTGTAGAAATATAATGACCAAAGAGGGCGAGGCTTGTGCCTTCAGGTGGTAGGTCAGCAATTTAACCATGGGTGCCAGGTCAATAAAAGAGCATTCGAGCCAGCTCAGCATAAATACCAACTTGGATGACCAGTCAGCAATGTACTGAACAGTATCAGCCCGTATCAGAGAAGATACCTAACTCTATAAATAGAGTATTGTAGAGAGGAGGAGGGATTAAGAATTTATTGTACTCATTTTTCTTTTTCTCATTCTTTAGGTCTTGTAACAATTTACTTTTCCTACCTTCTTTGCAAATTTCTTTGATGCATGTAGGGGTGTACAGATTGCGGTTTTTCAACCGAAATCGACCCGAAATAAGAATTTGGGTCGATTTTTAAGCAAACAGGTCGGATTTCGGTTTTGGTTTTAAAAAAATAGATTTTCAGTTCGGGTAACGGGTTTGAGCTTCGGTTCCCAGCCCGAACCGAAAACCGATTATGTGTAAGTACAATTTTACCCTCCTCACTATATAATCCCTTTCCATTTTTACAACAGAAGTAACCCTAATATTTTGTTCAACCGCCTCTCTCTCTCTCTCTCTCTCCTTCCTCTCTCACTCTTTTCTCTCTCGATTTTTACACAATCGACCGGGCACCAACCTCGAGCTCCTCCACCTTTTCTTCCCCCTTTGAGTCTTGAAACATGCAAGAGGCGACGGTGGTGAACTCTCATGGGAAGAGGAAGGGGGAGGAAGAAGGAGCCGCGTGGGAACTTGAAGAAGGACGAGGCGTGCACAGAAAGAGGCGACGTAGTGAAGGGAAGAGGCTGGGAGCTACGAGGAAAGAAAGCCAGGTTTTATCAAGTTTCATTTTTTTGTTTACAATCTAATAGTCTCCATATATGTGAATGTTCCATAGTAAGTCTCCACATATATCAAGTCTCTGTTGGGAAAGAAGCGCGAAAACCTTTCCCCAAACCGGAGAGTACCTGCGAGAGGACCGAGCAATACAACGCACGAACCCAAAAACAATCACACAAAACAATCCACGCAGACACAGAGAATTTTTGACGTGGAAAACCCTTGCGGGAAAAACCACAGGATGATCGGAGTCCAACCCTGAGAAGCCTCCACTAATGGAATAGAAGAATTACACCCTCTACAAACTCCTCCCGATCCAAATCGGATCCCCACAACACTCAGAGATAAGAACAATGATTACAAGGCTACGAAGAGCGAGAACGACGAGTAGAGATTACCCGAACACGATCTCCTTCGAATAGCGACGTTCAATCCTCCGTCTTCTTCTCCGAAGTTGCAATGGCACTCTTGCCTCCTTCCTCTCTTTTCTTGTGTTACGTTGCGTTATGAATTAGGGTTTGGAAATCCCAACTTAACTTCCCAATCCCGCA
The DNA here is from genome assembly GCA_029216955.1 of Iris pallida. Lineage (NCBI taxonomy): Eukaryota > Viridiplantae > Streptophyta > Magnoliopsida > Asparagales > Iridaceae > Iris > Iris pallida. Next base: position 128,349 of record JANAVB010007047.1, read on the forward strand.
ACCAACCTGGACCGTTGGATTAGATCCAGTGGTGAAAAGTCACCCAAATTCCCGCATCAGCCCCGACGACACAAAGTTCGGCCAGAACTCTATGTCGGGCAAACAGAACCTACTCGCCAAATCCTGGAACAGCCAGACCGAGTTCGGCCAGAACTCGGCCTGGGACCGAGTTCGGGCCGAACTCGGCAGACCCAGTCCAGAACCTCCCTTAGGAGCAGCAACAGCAGTAGCAACTCCTAGTTGCCTACTTTCCGAGCTTCTTCGACACACGAATGGCGCTCGTCGCACTCCGGGGTCTTCTCCACATAGGTTGGGAACTCCACCCACTCCAACAAATCTCCTCCTTCACAACTATAGGGAGGATGTCGTCATTCCGACGATCTGCCTACAGTACTCAAACTTCCCTCTTGGTAGAATCTTCGTGAACATATCAGCTCCGTTGTCATCTGTATGAACCTTCTCAAGCTCCGCGTCCTTCTTCTCAGCCACATCCCGTATCCAATGATACCGAGTCTCGATGTGCTTGGACCGGCTATGAAAAGTCTGATTCTTCACAAGGTGGATAGCACTCTGACTGTCGCAAAGCAAAGTATACTGCTCTTGCTTCAGTCCCATTTCCTGCAACAGCTTCTTCATCCACAACAGCTCCTTGCAAGCCTCCGTCGCCGCAATATACTCTGCCTCTGTCATCGACAAGGCAACACACTTCTGCAACCGCGACTGCCACGACACCGCTCCTCCCGTAAACATCATCACGTAGCCCGAAGTCGATCGCCTCGTGTCTACATCTCCAGCCATATCAGCGTTGGTATACCCAACCAGCTTCGGCTCGTCACCACCAAAGGAAAGTCTCCAACCAGCAGTGCCCTAAAGATATCGTAGAATCCACTTGACCGCACTCCAATGTACCCTTCCAGGATTTGAAAGATACCTGCTAACCGTACCAACTGTATGAGCAATATCTGGCCTCGTACACACCATGGCATACATCAGGCTTCCCACAGCTGAGGCATATGGAACCCGCTCTATATCTTCCTTTTCATCCTCGGTAGATGGACACTGCTCCTCAGTGAGCTTAAAGTGAGCCGCAAGAGGGGAACTCACTTTCTTCGACCCGTCCATCCCGAAACGCTGAAGTACCCGGTGAATGTACTTCGTTTGGGACAAGTGTAGCAGCTTGGACTCTCTCTCTCGGCTGATCTCCATCCCAAGAATAGTCTTCGCTGTGCCCAAATCCTTCATAGAGAAGGCCGCGCCTAGTTGGCGCTTCAGCTCCGCTATCCTAGTGGCATTCCGACCCACTAATAGCATATCATCAACATAGAGCAATAAAATGATAAAATCATCATCGGCAAAATATCTCACAAATACACAGTGATCCAACATCGTCCGTGCATAACCATGCTCCCCCATAAACAACTCAAACTTCCTGTACCACTGCCTCAGAGCCTGCTTCAGACCATACAAGCTCTTCCTCAACTGGCAGACCAAATGTGACTTGCCCTTCTCACAAAATCCCTCTGGCTGCTCCATGTACAACTCCTTCTCAAGATCACCGTGGAGGAATGCCGTCTTCACATCCATCTGCTCGACCTCCAAGTCGAGACTGGCTGCTAATGCTAGCACCACTCGAATAGATGAATGCTTGACAACAGGCAAAAAGATCTCATCATAATCCACGCCTTTCCGCTGACCGTAGCCTTTAACTACCAGCCTTGCTTTCTATCGAAGGCGAGTAGCATCATCCGTCTACTTCACTCTAAACACCCATCGATTCTTCAAAGCCTTCTTGCCCTTTGGCAACCGCACCAGATCATAAGTGGAATTGGTATGCAAGGAACTCACCTCCTCCTGCATATCCTCCATCCACTCCTGCCTGTGTTCATCTTCCATAGCCTCTGCAAAACTTTCGGGCTCTCCCCCGTCAGTCAATAGCACATACTCATCCAGTGAGTATCTCGTTGATGGTCGACGATCTCTGTCACTCCTTCTCAGTGGAGCCACTGGAGCTGGCTGTATACCAACAGCCTCCTCCCCTTCAGGAACTGCCTTCCCGGCATGCTCATCCTCCTGAGGGACACCCTGACCACCATCAGCAGGCTGATGATCAAGGTTGGGAGCAACTCCATGTACTGGCTCCCCTATAACTGGATCCTCTGTGATGTCCTCTGAAAACTGCTCGAAGCAAAATGACTCTAACTCAGGCAATTCCTCAGCCTCAGAAGGCATCTCGGAATCCAGAGTGTTGGTCATGGTCTGATCCTCAACGAACACTACGTCCCTGCTTCTGTAGAGCTTTCCTTCTACTGGGTCGTAGAGTCTATAGCTAAAATTATCCCGACCGTAGCCGACAAAGACGCATCGCCTCATTTTTGGCTCAAGTTTGGTCCTCTCGTCCTTCGGTACATGCACGAAGGCCTTACAACCAAACGCCCGCAGGTGATTGTATGACGGCTCTTTGCCGTACCATACTTTATCAGGCACATCACCCTACAAAGGAGCACTAGGAGACAAATTAATAACATAAGCAGCTGTGAGAAGAGCCTCACCCCAATAACTGCCCGACAAGTTTGCTTCTGACAGCAAACACCATACCCTCTCCATCAGTGTCCAGTTCATGCGCTCCGCTACACCATTGAGCTGAGGTGTCTTTGGCAGAGTCTTCTAGTGTCGTATCCCCTTCTCTCTGTAATATGCATCAAAAGGACCGATGTATTCGCCGCCATTGTCGGACCGAACACACAACAACTTCTTGCCCGTCTCCCTTTCAACAGAGGCCTGAAACTCCTTGAAAGTAGACAGCACCTGATCCTTGGTCTTTAAGGCATAGACCCAAACCTTCCTGGAACAGTCATCAATAAAGGTTACAAAGTAAGAAGCACCACCAAGAGATTTTACCTTCATAGGACCGCAGACATCCGAGTGAATCAACTCGAGCAACGCCGGCTTCCTCGAACTTGGGTGACTTTGGAAAGACACCCTATTTTGCTTCCCAGCTAAACAGTGCGTGCACTTCTCCAACTTTGTAGACTTGAGCCCCGGAATCACCTTCCTGTTCACCAAGTAGCTCATTCCCTTCTCGCTGATATGGCCGAGCCGCCTGTGCCACAACTCGGTAGACGTATCACTGACTGCGTTCACCTCCTGTGCCCCCTGTGCGCTTCCCTCCATATAGTAGAGACCGGACTTCTTGCTTCCTCTGGCAATCACCATCGAACCTCTGGAAAGCTTCCACTGACTATTCCCGAAGAGACTGAAGAATCCCTCGTCATCCAACCTTCCAACCGACACCAGGTTGAAACGGATATCAGGGACATGACGAACATCTTTGAGAATAAGAACCGCACCCGTCTTCGTTCTCAAATGCACATCTCCAACGGCAACCGCCTTCGACACATCTCCATTGCCCATCTTCAACACGCCACAGTCGCCTGTCGTATAAGTGGCAAATAGTGCCCTGTTGTGAGGTACATGTGCTGAAGCCCCTGAGTTCACTAGCCAAGAATTGTCATCGCAGGCGAGGTTAGTAATGACCTCATCACCTACGACGATCACATCGCCTCCATGCATCGAGGCCGCCGCTGTAGTGTTCTCTTCTTGCTTCCCCTTGTCGCCTTTCTTCTCTCTCTTCCAAGCGAAACAGTTTCGATTGATATGGCCCTTCTTACCACAATGGTAACACTCCGAGTCCTCGTAACGACCCTTGGACTTCCCTCTGCTCTTGTCTCTACCACCACCTGGACCACTGCTTTTGCCCCTTCCGCGGCTCTCTGAAACCAATGCCTCTGAGTGATGGGATGTGGATGAAGTGCCCTGAGAACGTCTCCACATCTCTTCATTCAGCACCCCGCTCTTGGCAAACTCCACACTGACCACGCCCTCTGGAGCAGAAGCCATCATAGATACTCGTACGGTCTCCCACGAGTCTGGCAATGTACACAGCAGCCATAGTCCCTGAACTTCGTCGTCGAACTTGACTCCTATAGAAGATAGCTGGTCAACCACGCCCTGGAACTCACTCAAGTGATCCAAAATAGATGCCCCATTCTTGTATCGCAGACCCATCATCGTTCGGATCAGGAACAATTTGTTTACCCCGGTCTTCTTCGCATACAAGGATTCCAGCTTATCCCACAATGTCTTCGCGTGCTCAATATTGGCAACGTGGTTGTACACGTTCTCATCAACAAACTGCCGTATGTACCCACACACCTGTATATGCTCGAATGTCCAGTCCTCCTCGAATTTATTACTGGGCTTCTCGGATGCAAACACGGGTAGATGCAGCTTCTTGACAAACAGCAAATCCTTCATCTTGCTCCGCCAATAATGATAGTTTGTGCCATTAAGATTCACCATGTGCACCGGCTTCGCGTCCATCTCTCCTCTCTGGTTTCTGTCAACTCCTGACACCCTTCTGAATTCCAGAACCTGGCTCTGATACCACTCTGTTGGGAAAGAAGCACAGAAACCTTTCCCCAAACCGGAGAGTACCTACGAGAGGACCGAGCAATACAACGCACGAACCCAAAAACAATCACACAAAACAATCCACGTAGACATAGAGAATTTTTGACGTGGAAAACCCTTACGGGAAAAACCACGGGACGATCGGAGTCCAACCCTGAGAAGCCTCCACTAATGGAATAGAAGAATTATACCCTCTACAAACTCCTCCCGATCCAAATCGGATCCCCATAACACTCAGAGATAAGAACAATGATTACAAGACTACGAAGAGCGAGAACGACGAGTAGAGATTACCCGAACACGATCTCCTTCGAATAGCGACCTTCAATCCTCCGTCTTCTTCTCCGAAGTTGCAATGGCACACTTGCCTCCTTCTTCTCTTTTCTTGTGTTACATTGCGTTATGAATTAGAGTTTAGAAATCCCAACTTAACTCCCCAATCCCGCAACCAACCTGGACCGTTGGATTAGATCCAGTGGTGAAAAGTCACCCAAATTCCCGCATCAGCCCCGACGACACAGAGTTCGGCCAGAACTCTGTGTCGGGCAAACAGAACCTACTCGCCAAATCCTGGAATAGCCAGACCGAGTTCGGCCAGAACTCGACCTGGGACCGAGTTCGGGCCGAACTCGGCAGACCCAGTCCAGAACCTCCCTTAGGAGCAGCAGCAGCAGTAGCAACTCCTAGTTGCCTACTTCCCGAGCTTCTTCGACACACGAATGGCGCTCATTGCACTCCGGGATCTTCTCCACATAGGTTGGGAACCCCACCCACTCCAACAGTCTTCTCATATGTGAATGTTCTATAGTTTCTTTAGTAAACTCTTTTCCTAGTTACTGAAATAGGTACATATTTTCTTATCAAATTATTGATAGAAGATATGCTGTTTTTTTTTTGCTTCCATATGTGCTCATCTTGTTGTGTATAAATTTGTTTATCTTGTAAATTTATTTCATGAGAGTGTTTTTTTGCTGATCAACAAAGATGTTTTATGAGAGTTTTTTTTGCTGATCAACAAAGGGTTTTTTTGCTCCTCCCAGACAACCGAAGTAACCGAAAACCGAACCTTTCTATGTCGGTTCGGTTCTGCTCGGTTTTGTCGCAGACGGTTCGGTTGTCGGTTTTATAATTACGGTTTATGTCGGTTTTCTGAAATACGGTTCGGTTCAAACCGAACCGGACCGATGCTCACCCCTAGATTTATGGATAATTGTGCACGTTCACCCCCAATTCTGGGTCATTTAGGAAGAGGCTCTATCACATGTGCCCAATGAAATATTTTCTTTCTCTGTTTTCTCGAGTGTGGAAATATTTTTCTTTGGTCTGAAATTTGTTTTTCAGCTTCATGTTTAATTTGCATAAAAAAAATACGAATTAGGTTGTGTTATATAATTTTCAAGGATTAGCTTCTACCTGGTTATTTAGGAAGAGGCTCTAATAACATGTTTTCTAAATTAAATTACAATTATATTCCAAATTACGCAGGTGCCAATCATGAAAAGTTCTAGAACCATTTGTGTGATAAGTCTTAAGAGTATATCACAAGTACTCTAAGGGTTATACAATAAATTGGTATGAAACAAAAGGATCACATTCATAAGTAATTTGAAGAAAAATACATAATGCATAAATGGGTATATATAGTTATAGTTGGATGTGTGTAATAGAGAATGGTCAGTTTCCTTCCATTTATTTGATTCTTATAGTATAGATTATTATATTATTCTATATTATTATTAGGAAGACTAGAAATCAAATGTTGTAACTATTATAATATTTAGTAAGACTACTTAGGAACACTAAAAGCCAGTCATCTTAATTTTCTAAATTTATTATTTATTATTGTTTATATTATTTTATGCCATACTCTGGTTTCGTAGAACCGAAAGTCGTCATTGAACGTGATGACGTAAATTGTACTTGTACAAGTCAAGATACAATACATGGTTGATAGAACAACTCAAAAACAAAGTTATTGCAGCAAAAAATAAGCAAAAATATTTATAGACACAAGATAAATGATTCTCTTTACTGATAATTTGTAGCAGAATTACGACGGTTCTTAGCCAAAAGAACAACCTGATTACAAATCTTTGATCTCTTTACAATGAATGATGCCACAAGACTTACAACTCGAAAAACTATTATAATCAACAATGTTTCACACATTATGTCTTTATATTTTAAATAATAACATCTTTAGTCGAACAACTTCAAATTGCCAAACGAGCTCCAACACCTCAGAACGTCCAAACGACTCCCCAAACATGTCAAGAACGGGGTCAACACATTAAGAAATACTATGGTGAGCAGTCTCTAGGAAACTCACCTATACCAACACAGTAATTATGTGAGAGAAGATAAAATTATTAAGTGATCTTTCTATTCTTACCATAAAATCACTTAACAATTCATAAGCATATATGTATATGAGCATAAAAGGGTTATCGATTAATAGTTTCGTTTCGTGAACAGATATACATGATCATTAATATGTCACCAAACACAAAAAATATTACCAAGGCTACTATCTTTCCCTATAAACAATGATATTAATTCATAATATATAAATATGTCACAAATGTGTCCATGCATCAATTGTTAGTCTTCATAAAATATAAATGTGTAGTGAGTCCATTCCTGCATATAACTTGTTAAGCATAGAAGCAGATGACATTAGCATACAGCCTAACTATATGACGGTCACGGGTGAACACACACACACACACACACCATCTTGGACTATTTATGGTAAGACGATGATCATTCGTGTGTAGGTAGTGAGCCCCACCAAAGGTCATGAATTACTTATACGTTAGCACCTATTCTCTCCTCCCTAGGCCGAATCGATTTAGTTATCCCGACAACCGTTCAAGGAACCCAAACCTTATGCACAAATTGTCCATGACCATACAATGCATGAACAGTTAAATGTAAAATATATGCATGGTACATAACTGAAATAAATTAATATAAATCTCTATTGTACAACAGTTCATACTCGTGATATCCAAACTTCCAATATAATATAAATCTCTATGGGAGTTAATTTTGAGGGTGGAGTTTTTTATAAGTTTTGGTGGTATTGAGTACAAATTTATTGTCTGTGTTGGTAGTAATGAGAATGTTGTTTAGACATGAAAAACTTTATGAATTGATTGTAGTCTGTATAATGTTCATAGACTTTAGTTTGAGATTTTCTTAACTATTCTCTCCCTATTTATATAGAAGCATGATTTTGTTATGTATACAATCCAATTGTCATTCATCTTCATTCTTTGCTTATGTGTTAAAGAGAAGCAATTCCCTTTGGAAAATTATATTGTCCTACCTATTTGTACAGACTCTTTGTAGTGTTGAGGGGATCTTACAGGTGCTCTTTGTTGCATGAGTTTGAAAAATCCAGCCAAAAGGTAAATCAACCTCCCCAACTGACCTACTAGAATTTTTGGCGTATTAGCTCTCATGCTCATAGATACATTGATAAGAAATCTGGCACTAACAAAGAGGGTTGAGGTCATGTCAACAAGAAGTCATAGTTTTTTTTATCAAATATCTTTTGCTGAGCTTTGTTGTACTCCATAACACACCACAATTTTGATGTGAGAAAAACTAGATGATGATGAATATTTATTATGTTTATTGCCAATTGTACGGTCAATGTGACACCAGGAATCGAAAGGGAAGTTGAAGACATCATATAGTGGACATATAGGTGCCTAAAGATTCAGTGTATTTCGCCTATGGTAAAATATGTAGTGCCTCGTCCCTACATCTTGCCCCATTTTCGTCGACAGGATACCCGAAAAAGGAACACTATCGCTACCGATTCAGTCGGGACCGATAGATCGGGATCGGTTGAATTGGTCGAATGGGAATGATTGAATTAAGATCATTTTCTCATTATGTAAAGGCATCTTCGGAATCAAGTCTCATATTCAATGGGTTGTGCCTCAAGGATTAGCTTTGCGGCTGAGTCGGAAGAGACCTTCCGTTGCTCTGCTTTTCATGCCGTACTTGCTTTGGCTTTGCCTTTGGTTTTTGTGAATGTTTTCGATGGTTTTTATGGCTTGCATTTTCGAACTTCGCATTCATATCGAACTCCTTGAATAGCACAGTATTTTAATCAGTTGCTTATGCGATTGCAAGTGATCGCGTAGGAGACGTCTAAGCGCAGCTAACCAGTCCCTCGCCTAAAGCAAAGACTAAGGTGAGTGGCTGACCTCCTTCATCTCGACCTCTGTTTCAAATCAAGAACTTGGGATAACTGTATCAATTTAGAGTAATTTACTCTAAAAATATAAGTTTCACATCAAAAAGAGAAAGTTTAAGGTTCTAGAAAAGAGATAAGATTATTTCATGATTTGCAAAATAGTTTCGACATCAAACTACTATATCGAATGTTGCAACAATAAGGCGGCACACATAGAAAATTGGCTAACTCTCAAAGATTTCGTAGACCATGCTTGAAAAGTTAATTTTAGACTAAGCACGGTTACGGACAACTTGTGCACAAGTTTTCACTTACTCGAATGGCAATCCAGGACCACGGGACCGTTTCGGCCTAGGAGGAATGCAAAATAACTGTGCTGGATGCTAGCACGGGTCAGTCGGAACTTTTAGCGGGGCTAGCTACCTGTGCTGAAAGGGGCGCCATCTCAACCAGGCTATACGTCCAGGATGGCATGAATTGCCAGTGACCCACACTTGCACATAAATTGTAAGCTTTGATATAAATCTGACAGGGAAGGACATGGTAAGTTACGCCGTAATGGCAAGCTCGACCGTGGGTAAGATTTATCCTAATATGCTATGTACCTATTGAATGCTTACCTCAAAACATGTTAACATGCAAATCAATTAGGATGGCTAGAAAGATCACCAAATAGCTAACATGTTTTATAAAGCTGCTTGAACAAATGAGAGCATTGGTTTTAATTAGCCACTCGCTAGTAAATATGATCGTACTGACCCTCGCACTCTACAGGTGGTACGAATCAGGAGGGACGTGCCAACTGAGCAAGACGACGTTCATGCTTTTGAAGCTTCAACCGCGCATCGAAGACCTCTGCTGCTCAACTTTTGAAGACTCTCTACAAATCCAAGGAACATGTCTCGGCATCCCTCCAATCCAGGTGGCTGGAATACTTTTGTTATAAATGAGGGATGTATGTATGGAACGACTATCTAATTGGCACTCCTTTTGTAATCGAGTCATGTTGTAAAGCCCGCATAGCACAATTGTAATAGAGTGTATAAATGATGTCTATAATCAATAAAATGCAAAGTTTCTCTATCTCAATGTGTTATTCGATTTGTCTGCGCTCTCTCTTAGATGTGTTTCAGATTACCTTATGATTGTGCCTTGTGCGATCGCAACCTAGGTTCACACGACATCACGCCGGGGGGACGACTACCGATTCTTCAGAATCGGGACATGACATAATGGTATCAAAGGACAGCTTTACGTCCTTGGCCTCCAGTCTCAAGTCTCTAGTCTCGAACCGTTGACCTCGTATCGATGAGATGAGTTGTTCTACGTTGAACCCAAGATATTTTCTGAAACTAACGAGAGTTGCCTTTTTCTCCAAGAGTTGCGGAACCTCGGGCAGTGGGTGAGGCGAGCGCTTCCAGCGGCTCAAGTAGTTCCGAAGTCGAGCCTTCTGTCAACCCAACGGGGAGTATGCCTCTGAAGCCGGGCCTTCCGACAATCCTATGGAGCGGATGCTGCATATACTCGAAATGCAGCAAAGGTAGGCCGTAGCATTCCAACAAGAAAGCGAGAAGCTGCGCCTGCAGTCCGAAAGGTGACATACCAAATTTGAAGCCCGGTTCGAAGCGCAATTCAAGATGCAGCAAGGGCAACTTGATACGCTACGTCGACAGTTAGTACAAACGATCATGACCAAGGGGAACCCTGCAACCCTTCACTACTAAAATATGCTCTATTAGCGACGGAATTTAGCGACGGAATAAAATAACGTCGCTAAATATCGAATATAGCGACTCCTCTCTATAGACATCGTAAAACGTCGCTGAATAGCGATGTTCAGCGACATGATATAAATTATGTCACTGAATAGCGACGTTCAGCGACATAATATGTCACCATATATTAAAATATTTGTGACGTTTAGTGACGTCTCCTCTTGACGTCGCTAACTTTTTTTACTTAGGGCACACTGTTTCCTTTTTCTCCCTCACTCGAAAATTTTAGAATTTTTTTTTCCCCCTCGACCCCTGGCTACTCCCTCCCCCCGACGACCCCTTCCCCTCCTGGCGACTCCCTCTCCCCCCCCGGCGACCCCTACCCCCCCCCCCCCGTCGAGCTCCTCCTCCCCCAATCCGAGCTCCTCCACCTCTTCTTCAGGTAAACCCTAACCTAACTTCTCTCCCTCCCCCTTCTCCTCCTCTCCCACGGACACACACACACACAGGGACACACAGACACACACACAGACACACACACAGACACACACACACTCACACGGACACACACACACACAGACACACACGGACACACGATTAGGGGTGTGACTTGGGCGGGCTAAACCCGAACCCAATCGGATAAACCTATTAATGGGTTGGATTAGGGTTGAAGATACTCGGGTTCGGGCTCAGATTTGGGTTAAAATATTTGAACCCGATCAACAATCGGGTTGGGCTCGGGTTCATGTGTCGGGTTACCCGACGAACCCGAAATATTGTGTGTGTGTGTGTCTCTTTATATTTGAGAGTGTGTATATATATATATAGGTGTCTTGATATATGTATATATATGTTTATTGGTTGTGTGTGAGTTTGAGTGAGAATGGAGGGAGTTGTTGTGGTAGGTTGTGGTTGTAGTTGTGGTGTTGTAGTGGTGGTTTGTGGTGGTGTTCATGGTGGTTGAAGGGGGGATTGAGACCAACATATACAGCAGCAACTAGGCCAGCATATGCAGCAGCAGCTAGGCAGCATAAGTAGCAGCTGCAGCATATGCAGCAGCAAGCAGCAGTAGTATCATTCATTTGGCCACCCATTCACCATCCATCCATTCATTCATCCATCCATTCATCTATCACATATAGCAGTCCATTCATTTATTCATTCACCCATTCACCATTCATTTATTCGTTCACCCATTCACCATTCATTCATTCATTCACCATTCATCCATCTCCATTCATTCATCCATCCATTCATCCTTCACATATAACAGTCCATTCATTTATTCATTCACCCATTCACCATTCATTTATTCATTTACCCATTCACCATTCATTCATTCATTCATCTATTCATCATTCATTCATTCATTCACCCATTCACCATTCATTTATTCATTCACACATTCACCATTCATTCATCCATTCATCATTTTCATCAAAAACAGTCACTTAACCCCCTTCATGTTGTGTGTGTGTGTGTTGTTAGTGAGTTAGTGAGTTGAGCGTTTAGTTAGAAGAGTATGTTAGTGGTTAGATAATATGTTAAGAAAAGGTTTGGTAATAGGATGTGGTTTGTGTTAGAGAGTGAGAAAATTATGGAAGATATGTTAGTAAGATTTTATATTAGAAATTTTGTATTAAAGTTAGATGTGAGCTATAGTGAGTGTGACAGGTTGAGGTATCTTGTGATACCAAGATGGTATCACAAGATAATTTGGATTTACCCTAGCTATGAAAGGGTAAGGTAATAGGGTAAGTTAAGGTAATTGCCTAGAAGCTAAGGTATGAGTCTAAGGTGTTAGGATATGGTTAGAAATTGATTGTCTTGGTTGGTAATAGTTAGGATTAGTGCTCTTAGACTAGTTTTGACCTCGGTTGACGGTTTTGACCAAAGGTCAACGAACGTCAACCGAAAGTGAAACTTAGCCTAAAAGTGACTAGAATTGACCCGAAACCAAACCAGAGTTGACCAGTTGACTGAAAGTCAACAGTTGGTCAACATTATCCGATGGACCCGACCCAACCCGAGTTCAAACCGATCCTCCGAGCTTGGTCTTGGGCTTCATATGTTGAACCCAAGGTCGGGCCGGGCTTGGGCTCGGATTAGGCTTATGATTCATCTGGTTGGGCTCGGGTTGACCTCAAGCCCGACCCAACCCGCCCGAGTTGCAACCCTACACACGGTTACCATGTCTCTCTACTATAATATACACTAGGAAGTTCTGACACTGCAAATATCGGTGTTTATTCCATGTCTATGTCTAGTGAAGGATAATTGCCTAGACTTAGTCAACTTCACCTAGTTTGACTGGTTTGTCCAAGATATTGACTTAGTCAACTCAACTTCACCCAGTTTGACTAGTTACTGTGCTGAACATGTGTGTCCATCTTTGCAGAATTATTTCCAAATAGATATGAATTACTACTTGCGGAATCGTTCATGGATGTACAATCGTCGTCCTGATGATATGTGTGGTGTGCGGGATGAATACATAGCGGAAGTAGAGCAGTTTCTGCAGTTTGCAAAGGCGTTCCTTCAGTACATGAACGGCACCAAAATTAAGTGTCCGTGTGTGAAATGTCATAACGTGAAATATTATCCAGAAGTGGAAGTAACATATCATTTGTACTCGAGAGGTTTTACGCCTAATTACTATCAGTAGACCGCATACGGAAAACTTGTGTCTTTAGCATCAGAGCCGGAGCCTTATGTTGAGCCGTATATGCATGCGGGACCTAATTTTGTTTCAGATAATCATGCATACTGTCACGACCCGTACCCACTGTGAGGGTACTGTCGGCCTCAAAAATGAAGTCACGCTGAGTTGATCAGAACAAGTCACGCAGAGTGATCCGAGAAGCAGCACAAAAGATACGCTAAGTTCTGCCTGTCCATCTCCTTTAGAAATAACGCAGAGACAGCTCAGCCATACGTCAGAATCATAATAACTGACAACACAGCAGTCGAGAAACGTCTCCTCGTATGCCACGTATGCACAGAACTCGAGAGATCATTGCCGTCTTTTGCGTGATTTTCGAAATCTTCCTTAGCAAGACTCACTCTTCACCAAGTTGGCGTGACTTTGGGTCTTATCTTCATTTAATGCGGCTGACAATATAATCAATGTCAGAGATTTTGTGTCAGACGAAGTGTGCCAAATCAAGACAGCTGGCGGTTTGCGTGGATTCTGAACCTTCTCCTTCCTCAAGTTTGCGTGGATTTTTGAGTTATTCTTCTCAAAGCCTGCGTGAATTCTGAAGTATTCTTCTTCGAAGCTTGCATGGATTTCGCCTTCAACGAGTCTGCGTCAACGAAACTGCGTAGATTTTTGCCTTCAGCAAGACAGCGTGGATTTCATTTCAACTGGAGTACGTGGCAGCCATGCCACCGATCTCTCTCTCGCGTGCCCAGTAACTTGCACACGACCCATGCACTAATGCCATGTGTCCAACAGTTACGGGCCACGTCCAGTAACTACTCACTAACCCTGCGTGTATTTAGAGTCTGCGTGACTTTTCAAATGCACCGGTGGTGAGGTAGTTATCTTTTCAGTTACTGTTTTGACTCTATAAATAGAGTTCTTTTTTTTTCTCATTCATTGTACAGATACATTGATATCTACTGTCAAAATTTTGAGAGCTTTTCTTCTTCGCATAGTCCAAGGGATAAAGCGATCGTCTTCTAGATCGGATTCCTACAGTTGTAATTTTCCCAGAAACACAACAAATAAAGAGAATTTCTTTATGGAAAACAAATTGACGACTCTGCTGGGGAAAACTATCTTCTCTTCTGAGATGGTAACAACTCAATGCGACACTTCGTCAATCGGCTCGACGAAGAAGGTGATGACGATCAAATTCGATCAACTCGCCTATGAAGAAATGCAGCGGGCTAAGGGTGGCAAGCCCATTCCAGCCTCCATCATCACTGCCAAGTCGAAGGGACACTCTGTCTATGTCCCTAAGAATCAGTTGGCAGTCAATGGTGAAGTCTCTGCCACAGTGTCTACTCCTAACACTGGCAAGAACTCCACTGCAAGCACGCACACTCTTGTGCGCTCGAAGATGACAGTAACTAAAAGTCACGTTGATAGTACTGGCTCCTTAGCCGAATCTGTTCCAGCGTGCAAATTCAATTCTAAAAGTCATGCTAACAGTACTGGCTCCTTAGTCGAATCTGTTCCAGTGTGCAAATTCAACTCTAAAAGTCACGCTGACAGTACTGGCTCCTTAGCCAAATCTGTTCCAGTGTACAAATTCAACTCTAAAAGTCACGCTGATAGTACTGGCTCCTTAGCCAAATCTATTCCAGTGTGCAATCCCACATTCAAAAGTCACGCTGACAGTACTGGCTCCTTAGCCAAATCTGTTCCAGCGTGTAATTCTAAAATCAAAAGTCACGCTAACAGCTCTGGTTCTTTAACCATGTCTGTTTCAGCGTGTATTTCATCAGAGAAGAATAACTCCTTAGTTATCTCTTCTTCTTTACCGAGTTCTACTAGAACTGGGGGTGGTCTTCCACACAAAGTCCCTTCGAAAAGGAATAACTCTTTAGTTGTTTCTTCTGCTCCTGTAGTTTTTACTCCAGGAACAGCTTTGACTGATACTTTTGTTAGTCAAAGGAAAGGAGATGGTCTTTTGACTACTCTTCCTTCTGGACATTCTATGTCTCAACATCTGAATGAGTCTAAGAAGAAACATTCCTTAATGTCTTCTTCTTTGATTTCTTCAAATTGGGCACAGAATCTGTCCATTAAAGAGGGTCTGTTACCAACTCCTAATCAAGGGAGTGGTTTAACTCTTCCTTCTCTGCAAATATCCAGATCAATGGAAGGAAAACTCCATGTTTCCAAAATTAATATGTTACCTTCCACTGATTTAAGAACAAAACTCAGCACTTCTGGTGTTAAGAAACCATAGCAATTGGATATGAAGATAAAAGATCCAGATGCAGAGTATGCAAGAAATTATGTGGCTCACATTAATCACTCTTTGTATAATCAAGAGCCATCAAGACCCAAGAACAGGAAGTATATTCCTCAATCTTCACAAACAGATTTACGGGAATATCTTCAACAGAAGAGAAGGAGTAATTCTATATCAAAGGAACATGCTGAATGTGACTTCTATCCAAGAGTCATAATTTAGTGCAGATGTGAATCAACAGTTCAAGACCATGGTGATCATGAATGTGACTTCCAGCCAAGAGTCACAATGCAATACAGATGTCAAAATAAACGACAGTCTATCTTTAATAGGATTCAGTATGAACCTATGCCTGATGAAGATGAGCCATTGTTTGCCTCTGTCAACATGACTTCTCGGGACACCGGGGGTAGAGTTGATAGTCCAGATGGAGTATATAGAAACACCAGAGCAAGAGTCCTGGCTTCTAGTCAAAGAAATTTGATCCCTGAAATTGATTCTAAATTTCTTGGAGAATCTAACTTCCCACCTCTTCCTACTGGGGGTAATTCTCCTATAGTTGACTTTGATACATGCACGAAGCAATGATTCAGAGCATACAACATCTACTAGTTCATCAATAATCCCTCATACAGTCACGACTTACATGGTTGATGGGAATACTGATGAACCTTCTTCTTCCCTGACTCCTCAAGATCAAAGAATTGCTTCTTTGGAACAGCAAATGAAGTCTATGACTGACACAATGAAGTCAATGTATGAACTCATGACAGCTCAGTTGCAAAATCGACAGACTGTATCAGATGCCATACCAGTTGATACTGATATAAGTCCAGTACAAGTTTCTCCAGCAGTACAATCCAATACTCCTGGACCTGTTCAACCAAATCCTAGTCTCTCTGGAGCTGGGGGTAGTGCTTACAATGCTGTTCCTCCTCCCAACTATTCTCTACAAGCCACAACTCCACAATCTTCGGGAGTTGTCTCTGAAGAATTGAAAAATCTCAAAACTCAATTCGAGGCATTCAAACAGAAGGATGGTTTACAAAAGTTAGGCATCAAGCAGCCTTATCCGATAGAATGGAAGCAAGTATCATATCCTCCTAAATACAAGCCTCCTACTATCTCATTCTATGATAGAACCACTTCTCCAAGTCAGTTTATCAATCACTTTGAAGTGATGACTGATCAACTACAACCAAGTGATGCCCTCCTTACTCGGGTATTTATTGGATGTCTCAAGGGAACGGCTTATGAATGGTATAGAAGTCTTCCAGATGGGAGTATTACCTCATTTGTTGGTTTCAAACAGATGTTTCTTAAAAGGTTCTATGAAGGGCTTAATGACATGACTATGTCTGCTCTTATTAGAATCAAGCAGAAAAATAATAAATCTACAGAGGAATACATTGAACGGTTTCGAAGAGAAGCTCTGAAGATGCCTCTTGGAACTCCTGATGCTGTCACCATTGACACGTGCAAATCAAACTTGTTGCCAATCATCAGTATGTGGACAGGGTCCACTCAATTTCAAGATTGGCCTTCCTTCATAGTCAGTGCTAAAGCTGCAAAAATCAGTGCTAAAACCTTCAAAGGTTTAGGAGTGCAGATGACTCCTAAAGAAACAGGATAAGGTGCTAACAATAAAAATAATGCTCGCAAAGGAAAAGAAACTCTTGAAGTTAATCTTCAGAGCAAAGATGCATCAAATGTTCAAACTCCTGCCTCTACAACTCAACAATCAAGAACACCTCGCCCCAGAGAAGAATATTCTTTTGATGACGACGATATCCTTGGTATCTTTGAATGTCTGCTGAAAGGTAATAAAATATAATTACCAGAGATCAAGAAACCTGATGAAGCTGGTAAGACAGATCATCCTAAATACTGTCCATATCACAGAATGCTGGGCCATACAATTCGTACATGCTATGTATTGAAAGGAAAGATCCAAGAAATGATTAAATCTGGAGCTATCTCTCTTACTCCAAAAGAGAAGACCGTCACCTCCAACGTCGTCTCTATGCAATTTGGAAATTTCCCTCCTCAACTCCTTGAAAGTGGAATTTTTCCTATTCCTAAGGCAACTCTTGACATAGTGAATCTTCCTCCTCCACAGTCTGAAGGATTAGTGCCAATCACTTTGGAAACAGGGGAAATCATGTGGATCCATCCTGATCTAGTGGCAGATTTTGAATCGCCTTCTCCTCAAAAGATTTCTTCTCAAAAATCCAAGAAGGCTAGAAAGATCAAGTCATGTCATATGACTTCTCTTGGGTCTACCTCTGACACAGAGCCAAAAGACAAAGAAGAAGCACTTGTTAGTGCTACTCGAACGGGGAAACCTTACCTAAAGGATTATTCTAAAAATCCTGAAGATCCTACTGATATTCCTTCAGATGCTAAAGATGCTCCTAATGTTCCTTCCGAAGAAGAACCATCTACTGAACCTGTTCCTCCCAAGCCTACGGCTCTGGAGAAAGGCAAACAACAGGCTCGGTTTGATAAGCCAATCAAGAAGTCTTCTCCTCTTGGACTTCAGAAGCCTTACAACTTCGACATTTTGGCTCAGCTTGCTAATACTCCCGCTAGAATATCCCTTTTTGAACTTCTACGTCTTTCCAAAGAGACTCGGGAGACGTTAAGTGAAGCACTTCTACAAGCTGACTCTTGTCTTGCACAATTGAAGAAGCCGGATGCGGAACCTGCCACTTGCTTACATTGCAACAGTGTACTGGAGATTATCCCAAATATTACCTTTACACAAGACGACATGTTACTGGAGGATAATCGACATGACCGACCTCTCTCCTACACTGGTTATATTGATACGATGAAGATAGATCGTATTCTCATTGACCCAGGGTCTGCTATAAGCATAATGCCAAAGAGTTTGTTGGATGAACTAAAAATCCCTCTTCACAAGCTCTCCAAGACGGTTACTACTATCTTGGGATTCAATCAAAGCCGAAGTGAGCCTTTGGGAAAGATTCATCTGAAGCTTCAGATAGGTGATTTCAGATCTAAAGTCACTTTCTATGTGATCGAGATCGCGGGATCCTATAATCTTCTTCTGGGGAGGCCCTTTCTTCATGAAAATAATGTGGTGCCCTCTACTCTTCATCAATGTTTTAAATACATTGATAGCAATGGAAGAGTACAAAAAGAAGTTGCTGATATAAATCCCTTCCATGGGGTTGAAGCTTATTTCAATGATTCCCGAATGTACAAAGAAGAGTATACAAGGATCATACAAGCTATGGAGGAAGAAGATGCACAAAGTGAGACTTTAATAATCCCTGTTAAATGTCGAACTACTCAACAACAATCTCCTAAACCCTCTGGAGAAGATTCTTTCATCATTCCAGTGAGTGGACGGATCTCTCCGTTACCTCAGTCATCTACTCAGAATACACTGATCATTCCTGTCAGTGGGCGTACTACAGTTCCTGTACCTTCACAAGATACTCTGCTAATTCCAGTTGGAGGGCGGACTACTCTTCCTACTCAAACTTCAAGGGAGCTCACCTCTTCTGAGCCATTTGTTATCGATCTTAATCGAAACAAAGCTTCTTCTTCTTCTCCCCCTTTAGTCATTGACTTAGCTAAAATCTCTAAGGCTCAGCCTTCTTCCAATGTAAATATTGCTGCTTTTACATTTAATGAAAAGTCTCCACCTTTGCAATACGTTGATGTGTGTAATTATGTTCATAGTTATTTACATCTGTTAGATGACTTGAACACAATAACCATAGGAGTTGTACAGACTGTTCATACAGATGTATCTCTAGAACCTGTACAATCTTCATACTTTCTAGTTCCCAGCAGAAAGCCAGGAGACATTCCAATATTCTTCTACAAAGGGCCTCAAAATCCTTCTGATCTTGAAGATGATGACAAAAATGATGATACTGGAAGATTACAACTACGTCGTTATAGTCAGCAATCTAGAGACATCATCAAAAATATGGGCTATGACTTCAGGACTGGCCTTAATAATGGAAAAGGAAGAAAAATGCCTGTCCGGATTCCTCCTTTGAAATATGGAAGGACGAAATACGGATTGGGTTATACTGTTCCTACTCCTTTCATCAACATTATCCATGAAGATCTTGAGTCTGACGAAGATAAGAGATCTGATTCTTCTAGTACCACTTCTTGGGATTCCGATACTAGTATCGGTGACTTCTATTGCAACCTTCTGTCTTCCAATATGGTTTCTATTGACTACTTTGAAAAATGATTCATATTTGACGGTTCATCCGTTCATCTGACGGTTTGACCGTTCATCAATACCTGACGGCTCGTCCGTTCATCTATCCGACGGTTCGTCCGTTCATTATAATCTGACGGTTAATCCGTTCATTCATTTAGTCTTTTGATTTCCGAGTCTAAAGATCATGAAAAATTGAATTTAAAGATATTTTTATGTCTGAATTCTATTTTTTCCAATCAGTATTAAACTAAGATCATTTCTAGTTTAATATCATTTGATAGAATTATCGTTTGTATATTCTATTCTACTGAAATATGTCATGTATTATTTACCTCTGAACATATTTTCTATGAATCTATCATTTTCAAAACAGCAAAACCAAAAGTCAGATCAAGGATTTTCATTTACTCTCATTCCAGAATCAAAACATGAGATACAAGTGAAAGTGAAAATAAAAGAAGTTCACTCATTTGGAGTTATCAGCTCCCTAATACGATCTAGAACAGCAGTCAGTTTCTCTTCATGAGTTTTTCTAACTCGTTCTGCTGCTACAATTGAAACATTCTGTTCATCAAAAGTAATGATGGTAGACTGGCGACGGCTGACTTCTTCAATCTGTTCCGCCTGCATCCGTTCTCGTTCCTTCCGAAGAGTATCATAGTGTTCAACTTCAGAGATATAAGTAGTAGCAACCTCAGCTTGATCTGCTTCCATGACAGTAATGCGCTCTTGAAGACGAGCTAGTTCCTCTTTTAATTTTTTCAGTTCTTCAGCCTTGGACGCTTTATCCTTTTCCAGAAGCTCTACTCTTTGACGAATAGCTAATATTTCTTCACCCTTTTCTACTAATTTCTCAGTAGAAGAGGCAAGGAATGCTTCAAGAGCTGCTTATTGGGATTGTGCTTCATGCTCTAGTTGACTAATTTCAGTTGCAGTTAAAGATTGAAGATCTTCCTTCTTAGTCTCCCAGTACTTTCGGATAGTTACTTCTAATTCATCCAGGAGATGTTTGAAGAAAATGCACTGAGATTCATAACCAGCATGATGCAGCGCCATGAGTGGGAACTTAACCATAGTTCGAAGATCAGAAAATGGCATAGCTTCATCCTTCAAGAAACGTTTGGAAAATGTATCTAGATATGAGTAAATGATATCTGAATACATTCCTAGAGTTCTTGTTAATCCAGTCTCAAATCCAGGAGTCGCTGTTATCATGGAAGAAGAAGCTTGAATATTCTCTATCCTCGGAACAGAAGTATGTACCATCGGAGAAGTTAAGTGTGAATTCCCTTCATCGGCATCAGCCTGGATAAGAGGAGCATGAGTCGAACTCATTGCTGCAGCAGTTCCTACAGTTAAAGAGAAATGTAATCGGCATTTAAAGAAAGAAAGAAGCAGCGGAAACAGAATTTGAAATAAAGTTCTACCTGGCTGAGGTTCATACTCGGTATGTGGAGGGAGCTTTGCTTCCTCTCGCAACCGGTCCATGATTGTATCCGATACCTGCTTTATATGGCTGCTTCCAGCTCCAGAATTACTGGATGCTAGAGTGTTGTTCGGTGATTGAGCAGCTTCAGGGCTAAGTTCTATTTTGTTTCCCTTGACTTTGTCTTCATCGTAAGGAGTAGAGGTGCCAGCATGCCAGTCTTCTCCTCCTTCAGCTTCTTCTTCTTTTTCGTCTTCAGGATGAGCTTCTGATTCAGAATCAATGATATTTACATCTTCATGAGTCTCTGGAACAATGACGATAGCAAGCTCAGTATTGGCTGCCGGTTCAGTTGTCTCTGGAATATCGGTTCGAAGAATGATATCTTGACAAACATTCTTTAACAGATCATCAGCAGCTGATAGCTCAGACGCCGGCACGTCTTCGTCGCCTCTGGCCAAAGAAATGTTTTCTTCAGCTTGAATTTCAGGAACTTCTGATTGTTTGGTAGTTTCTTCCGGAGCTGTTGCTTCTTCAGAGTAATCAATCTGGTCATCCAGTGCTTGAATGACACCTTCTGTCCCATGCTCAAATGGGATTACCCTCGTCTCCGAGGGTTCAATAGCTACTCTACTTGTAGTCGGAGCAGTTATTTTCTGAACTTGAACAGACTCTACTTCAGTCTGTTCAGTTGAAGCTGTTGCAAGGTGAATATCATCAGATTCGGTCTTCTCAGTAGAAGCTGCTTCACTGATTTCTGGCAAAACTCCTCCACTCATGATCGTTTCTAAGAGTTTGTTGCCCTTAATTTTGCTGGCAGACTTCTTGACATATCTGCCTCTTGACCTCCTTATCAAAGGAGCGTCGTCTTCATCAGCCTCTTCGTCTTTATCAGCGGCATCGTCCTCATCAACCGAGATACCGCCTAAAGATGATGTTGCAGTCACTGAGACTCCTTTCTTCTTTTTTCTAGATGTTGGAGACTTAGTACTCCTCTTGGAGGTGGTCTCAGATTCGTCACTTCTCTTCCTCTTAGAAAGAGATATAAATATAGGAGGAAGGACCTCATCAGAAAAATTTCATTCCTGGAATAATTCATAGGGAGACTCAACTTTTGTTGTCTCATCTTCGGGTTCTGAAGGAAAGTGCTGAATAACAATTTTCTTCTTTGACCTCTTCGATGGAGCTGGATCATTCTCTGCAACAAAGGTCTTCAGATTGAAACTCGGTCTGAAAGTGCTCGACGACACATAGAAACGTGCATACGTATAAAGCATCTTTGGCCCCGAGCTAGACAAAGGATTAGGCATAGAGAATACGACCTTTGTATCTCTAGCTGCAAAATATCTCCAAGCTCGAGCTCCGTCAATGAGTCCTCCGCGAGCAGATAAACAAGTAGTGGCGTTCCCAATATGGAGTTGGTCATACCCAAATTGTCTGGCAAATCTGCTTGGTAAATATGGTTCCAGATATGCCATTTCTTCGTGACGATATACTAGATGAGAAGGCCGGATCCTCTGTAACCATTGGAAGGCTACATCATCTAGTCGGTTTCCCATATCTCCGTCCATCATATTTAAGGGCATACTCTCATAGCCCGATGGTGGAGGGACACATTGGATCAACCAATGTGACGCCCTATTCAAAACATTTCTACATTCTGGGAGGGTATGAACCTTCCAGAACGTCTCTCCAGAGTACCTCTCCAGAAAAAGACTGCTACTTTCTCCTGCCCCTGGAGGTATCAGACCATCATGATGAATGAGAAGCCAACCATAAAGATACGTGAAGGGCATCTCTATTCTTGGGAATTCTTCAGTCATCATCCTCTGAGCAGACAACATATTTGTGACAAAATTCCGGAGACCTGCATTTAGCCTACAGGTCATCGCCGATAACAAATCCAGCTTGTAACCATACACAAGGCGCACTGCTGCAAAGATAACACCTCTGTGTATCCTGTCCAAAGAGCTGGAGCCAGGAATGATGAATCTTCTTAACCACAGGGATAGGAATCCGGCCAGATGACCGTTCCTTGACAGGCTCTTTCCGCTCTGTCTAACATAAGAGCTGAAAGTGGTTCCGGCTTTGAACTCGTACCAGTCTTCAGTAATCGTGAAATCTTTGCAATCATATTTCTCCAGCAAATGAGTGATTTCACTTTCAGAAAGAGGTTTGAAGTTGCTGATCCGATACCACCTCTTCTCATTTATTTTCTTTTCATCCTTCTCACGGTTCATGAAAAGGTAGGACATCCACTTCTGAATGTGGTTGCCAGCTTCATCCTTGGAACCCTTGTAATATAGAGTGCATGTGCCAAAATGGCACATCATCTCTTCAAATAGATGGACCATCTCTGGGTTCTTCTCTGACAGAAAGTTCAGTTCCTCTGTTGTAGGAACATATTCCTCATACGGCAGCGAGCCTGAAGGCAGGTGTGAGATGTATTCCATCTCATGAAGGGCGAAGCCCATCTCTCCTTTCGGAGTCATAAAGGTCCCCGTCCTGTGATTATATCTCTCAACCAAAGCTAAGAATAGGAAAGGGTTAGGCTTGAAACCGTAGGATGAATTGACGACGGCATCATAGAGATTTGTCTTCTTCAGCTCAGTCGCGAAATTCTCCAAAGCCCAGTTGACCAAAGTCTTCCATCTCACATTCTCCTGATTCATTAGGCCGTTCATCCTCGGTGTCGAGTCGGTGGGATAGAATGCATTCTTGTTAGACATGAATTCATTTATAAAAATGGGCATCCTGAATGGCATCAATATGGCTGAGTCTTCAGGTGGTATGCATCCAGGCTTCAAACCCCGAAATACTGATACATGATCTTCCGGGGCACTAAAAAATCCCTCCTTCCTGTAAATAATACGGCTTGCCTTCGCCTGCTGATATTCTGTCAAATACCAGGACATCTTTCTCGGATAGCTGGCATGCATAAGTCTCATGATTGATAAACCCCGGGAAACCTTTGGCCAGTACATAGGTTGTTTCACATCCCCCTCAAAGCAGAAACACACCTTTTCCCTGATGCCCTTCGGCTGAGATTTTTGTGCTATAGCATCTCCGAATAAGAATGCTGGTTTCTTGTGGGATACCAGATCCAGACTCTGAAAAGGTTGTCCATTCATCAAGCAGAGTAAGGTTGTGTGGTCTTGATTGGCCAACAATGATAGTCTTGCTTCAGGAAGATCAATTAAGGGAATGTTACATGAGATAAATCATGCTTAAATGAGATACTCAAGCACCCTTCAAAATCTGCTTCTTCGCTTCGGATGTTCACTACAAGAAATGGCAGAAGACAAAGTCAGATATAGACTCTATATGGATATACTACCATGACATACTGAGTGAGTTATTCACGCAAAGTCCAGACAGATTAGGATGAAGACTAAATCTATCCAGAAGATGACTCTCAGAAGTCTGCGTGAATAATTCAACATTGATATCTCTGTCAACATGTGAAAAATCACGCAGCGTCATCCTGAAAGCTGCGTAACTATTTCAACATGGACATTTCTGCCAACGTAAAAAGTCACGAAGAATCATGAGAGTCATGCTCCTTTTGCGTGGAACACAGAGCTTCGTAAACACGAAGATGTAAAGTATGGCCGACCCTAAAGAGGGAGGCATACTTTATTAATATCCTTTGTCCTAAGAAGGGGGGATATATTTCTGAAGTTTATTATTTTAAAGATCCTAAAAAGTTCTATGTGGAGTTCATCTTCATCAAACTCGTCTCAACAGATCATGTTCTTCCATCACTTACGATGCATAGGAGCTTGCGGAACTTCCTGTCGAGGAAGTCTGTCAGTAGTGGCATGCAAAGAAGTTGCAGGGGCTTTCCCCTTGGCCTGAGCATCAGCTTTCTTGGGAGCCATTTCGACTGAGAAAGGAGAAAAGGAAGTCGGGGAAGAAGGAGTTCGTCGGCGAAGATGAAGTTCTCTTCTAAGGGTTCTCTCTTTCAAAAGCAAGTAAAGAAGGAAAGAAGTAATCTATGGCTTATTTATAGGTTCATTCTAAACAGCCCATCATGATTCGTCTCGATTTAGGAGCTTGATACGGGATCCTAACTGCACAGAATCCCAACAGTCCAATCATTTAGGGATAAATATCTCTTTGGAACATCTCAGCGTGACTTTAACTTATTTCATCATCTTTATTTTCAAAGTATTTCGAAAATATTTTATCATTTTTTGAAAACTTTGAAGGGGGTTTTGTAGGCCTCAAAAATGAAGTCACGCTGAGTTGATCAGAACAAGTCACGCAGAGTGATCCGAGAAGCAGCATAAAAGATACGCTAAGTTCTGCCTGTCCATCTCCTTTAGAAATCACGCAGAGACAGCTCAGCCATACGTCAGAATCATAATAACTGACAACACAGCAGTCGAGAAACGTCTCCTCGTATGCCACGTATGCACAGAACTCGAGAGATCATCGCCGTCTTTTGCGTGATTTTCGAAATCTTCCTTAGCAAGACTCACTCTTCACCAAGTTGGCGTGACTTTGGGTCTTATCTTCATTTAATGCGGCTGACAATATAATCAATGTCAGAGATTTTGTGTCAGACGAAGCGTGCCAAATCAAGACAGCTGGCGGTTTGCGTGGATTCTGAACCTTCTCCTTCCTCAAGTTTGCGTGGATTTTTGAGTTATTCTTCTCAAAGCCTGCATGAATTCTGAAGTATTCTTCTTCGAAGCTTGCGTGGATTTCGCCTTCAACGAGTCTGCGTCAACGAAACTGCGTGGATTTTTGCCTTCAGCAAGACAGCGTGGATTTTATTTCAACTGGAGTACGTGGCAGCCATGCCACCGATCTCTCTCTCACGTGCCCAGTAACTTGCACACGACCCATGCACTAATGCCATGTGTTCAACAGTTACGGGCCACGTCCAGTAACTACTCACTAACCCTGCGTGTATTTAGAGTCTGCGTGACTTTTCAAATGCACCGGTGGTGAGGTAGTTATCTTTTCAGTTACTGTTTTGACTCTATAAATAGAGTTCTTTTTTTTTCTCATTCATTGTACAGATATATTGATATCTACTGTCAAAATTTTGAGAGCTTTTCTTCTTCGCATAGTCCAAGGGATAAAGCGATCGTCTTCTAGATCGGATTCCTACAGTTGTAATTTTCCCAGAAACATAACAAATAAAGAGAATTTCTTTATGGAAAACAGGTACGAGAACGTAACAACGCCCAGCCTACGCCGCAGTGTCGGCGGTAGAACGCTGTCCTAGGTCACAACATCTAAAAATATAAAGCTAAGCAGTTTATACTCCCCGAATGGGGGTAACATAGCAGAAAATAAACTCAATCACAACTAAGGAAGAAGAAGCACGATATGATATATAACTCAAGGAAAATACAGATGATCAAATAGTCTAAGATAACATCTCAGCAGATATCCAGAGTACAAGGTCTCAGCTACTGAATATGAAAGAATATATACAACCAAAATCTCAAAGACAGAAATAAAGTCTAACTACTAGTCTCAAGACAACATAAGTAAGATAAAGCCTAACTAAGCTAGTCTAGGCAGTAGGATAAAGTCGTCAGCTAGAGCTGTCCTGCAGAAGGTATCCACACAGGCCTCCTCCTCGTCCTCTGTAATATTTTCAACAGGTCCAGTCTGGACATGAGCGAGCACAATACATCTTAACAGTTCATAGCAGGTTAGAAAATATAATCATGCAGTAAAGTATGATATAGATACTGAAGGAAATTCAGTATGTAAACAGAGAGAGAGAGCTATAATAGAAATATCTACTATAAATAGAGACTAACAATGGCTAGTGAGTCAGAGTACAATATAGACATGTAAATGGCATGGGATGATTCTGATGAGACACTACGGAATAATTCTGATGAGATACTACTTGGGTATATTCACATGTCTACTTCTACTCCCCCGTACCCCCAATCAATACACAAGGATCCAACCAGGTTATGTTATGATTCCATGCAAAGGCCCCCGAAGGGTGATACATGGATGTCCCATAAATGGGGATTCTAGGAAACCCAATAAATGGGATAAGGATTCAAGGAAAACTCTGTGATCATAAGAGTATATGTCACAAGTGATCAAAGAACCAATGAAGCATAGTGATACGCCATGTAAGTGAAACGCACAGAACATATAGTACCCGATGCTCCCTGAAGGGATAACATCTCAAGAAGGGATCCATATAGTACTAATCCGTGTGACCAATGTGACAGTATCAAGTAAAGTAATTTAATACAGAAAAATAATTCTAAGCATGATATGAAATGATCAGAGAATGTACTCGCCTGTATCTGAGTGTCCGGATGAAATGTACTGTCCGAGGAGAGGTGTCTGGCTCCTAATCAGAACAGCATAGGTTACAACAAGCCTAAAATGATATAATGAAGTCCTACTATGCATTCTACATGATTCTAGGTCAATCTAGACCAAAGTCAACTCTTGGTCAACTCTAGTCAACCCTAGAAGTCAAACTAGGTTAACCCAGTCAAACCTAGGTCTAACAAGTCTAATTAGTCTGTTCTAGGCCTAATCATGACTAAACAAGTCTATCTAGACTCTATACTGACACACAGATACACCCATAGGCTAAGAGCCTAGGCTATAGGCTAAACCATGCCTATGAACCAAACCATAAAATATATCTACACATGCCAATATTTATATATTTAAAATAACACACATATTGATATATTATATAATATAACATAGAAATACACATTAGCCTTTAGGTATACCTACAATATACATACATTATCTATATATATACATTACACAAACATACATATATAGATATTCATATATAATATATATACATACATGTGGTATATAGGCTTAAATACCTAAATACATATAGATATACATTTCCTTATATATATACACTACATAATTTGGTATACACATACTACATATATTTATACATATGCATATAGAGAGAGGAAAGACAAGGTGTGTGTGTGAATGCATGAGAGGGTGAGAGTGTGCCTATGTGATCATGTAAATGTGTGTGTGTGTGTGTGTGTGATTCCAGATTTGTGTGTGACAATTAAGTAAGGAAATGTGTGTGTAAGGAGTGTGTTAACTAGAGTGTGTGTCACAGCTATAGGTGTGTGTGTAGAGAGTGAGGGTGTGAGGATGTCATATATATATACTAGTGTGTGTGTGTCATGAGACATGAGAGACACTGAAACAGAGAGTAAACAATGATAATTCTGGAACCTAAATAATGTGACAGTTTACACTATGAAGGAATGAAAGAAATCAACTCAAAACCAACCCACAGCTCTCAGTTCATGACCAATCTCAGGTTAAAACATTGAAGAACCATCAATTCAGTCCATAAAACTCAGTTTATACATTGAAACTCATTTCACAGTTTACATATCAAACAATACTCAGATTTCCTTATTAAAATAATTAACTCAGCTCATTAAGAACACCAAAATCAGTCTACAAAACTCAGTTATGCCTAGACTTTGCATTCTCAGATTTTTGAGCCAAAACATATCCACTCAACCCCAAATTTGACATACAATAGAAATCATATAGGGGTACCACATTGGGGTTTTAAATCATGCAATTAACAGTGAAAAATAGATTAAATATGATGTCAAAATTCATATTAAAAACTGGAAAAACAGTGAAGAAATGAGACTGATATTATAGGTTTCAGAAATTTGGGGAAATTGAGAAATAAGCATTAAAATCTAGCTAAAATGCAAACCCAAAGGTTGTTAAAGGAAATACTAGTTGTGTACGTGTCATACAATGTGTTTGTGTCCAAGCACGAGGACACAAACGTGTCCAAACAAATAAAAAACACAAAACAGTACAAAAACTGGAAATCCTCGTGCACGTGTTCACAGTGCTCGGGCACACCACGACACAGACCTCGTGGTCATGTCCCAGTGTCGACTAGGTCTAGGGCTAGGTCTAGGACACCCTGCCATGTGTCTACGATACGCGTGCGTGCGATACGACACGCGTATCAGTGTTCGAAATCGACAGCCGCCAACACAGTGTAATCCCCGTGCACGTATTCGTGCGTGTCCGACACGACACGAGAGGGTCTGAGACTCGACACACGTGGTGACAGACAGTGCCCCTCACTGTGTGTCAAATCTCACGTGTCGACGTGTCGTGTCTGCGACGCAATCGCACCCGTGTAGCAGGACAGCAACCTGCCCGTGCACGCGCACGCGCGACAGCATGTTCACGTGTCTGTGGTGACTCGACACGACACAAAAACCACACAAAGACACAAGAAACTCATAAGCGACATTAAAATCTAATTTCCTGTTCAAATAGATTCTAAAAAATCAATCGAAATGCCCATTGGGGCATTTCATCAAACACTTGCACCATGACACTGATACGTGTCCAAATAGGACACGAATCAGACTCAAAATCTAGGGTTACCTATTCCTATAGTTAGGTTAGGCCTAGGGCTCCCTAGATATGCAATGAAATCAGAATTCTATGGTGTAGAATGAAAGTTACCTATATGTATCAAAATCCTCAAAAAGCTCCAAAGAGAGGTGTTCCTCTTGATAGTCAAACTTCTCCAAATAGGTTTGAATCTGAGAATAACATATAACAACAGCAAGAACACTTAATTTAAAACCTATTGCAATTTGTTTGAGGGAAAAAGGAGCTAAAATGGAATTTCTATGGATTATTGAAGTTGAGAAAATACCTCTTTCTAAAACTTGTTCTTCCTAAAGAGGCTAGCCCTAATTTCTAGGAGAATATTTATAGGGGGAATCCCTAGGACTAGGTTTATGTGGCCGGCCAAGTATGGGCTTGGGTTAGGGTTGCTAGTGGGTTGGGCTTAGTCATTAAACAATGTTTCAAAAATCACAAGTCATGACTTGTGACCAATAGCTTCTATTCTAATTTCTATATTCCTAATTGATTCTAATAACTAGAGTATGGTTAACTTAACTTAACTTAACCTAGGGTCTCATAATCTAACCAAGTCCAAACTCAACTAGGGTTAGGTCACCAAGTCAAAGCTAGTCGAAGTCTACCTAGTCAACCTTCATTCAAACAATTCCAAAATAAATCCTAAAAATTCCCATAAATTCAAATAAATTCTAATAAATTCAAATAACCCCAAAAATTACAAAAATACCCTCAAACTAGAAATGATAAACAAAATACCCTAATTACAAGGCTAGGCTATAGGTCAACCAGTCTCCAAGGTTACACTATCAAAATACCAAAATCATAAGTCATGATTTAAAATAGTTTTAAATGATTAAAAATCACCAAAAATTATATCATGATTTAAATATCATTATTAAAAGACTAAAATAACAAAATTTCAAAATTACCCTCTTCTGGAAAAATTGGGTGTTACAATCCTACCCACCTTATAAAAATTTCGTCCTCGAAATTAAAATGTTCCTACTCCTTCTAGGTCAAACCCCTACAATCAAAGTCTCAGAACTTAAATAAAATATACGATTAAAAAAACGGCATACAAGGTCACGGCATACGATGGTAGTGAAGTCTCATCTAGGTATACTAGTCATGCTAACCAAAATGGTCATAGGGTATCAAAACACACAAGCAATCTAGGGTGCTAAAGTAGAAAGGATACAGAAATAACAATCATCAAGACTGTAAGGCAGTCTACCCTCCTATATGAAAACTGGTACTTATCAAAAATAAAATATAATAAAGATAACTACCAATTACCTATTAAGGGATACTATTCAAGAAAATTAAAATCAAAAGTTAAAGAATGAAAGTCAATTGCATGGAATCCAATCACAATGTGTATATATAGAGAGTGTGTTAGAGAGAGAGAAAAGCTAGCATTATGTAAATGTTATGTGGTTCGTGTGTGTATGGGTGTATGTGAACATGTTTATATGGTTAGATAGTAGGCATGTGTATAGGAGGATTTGGGTTTCAAGATAATAGCTATCAAGTTACACTACTCATGGCATATTGGTTAAACAATCTACAATACACAACCCATTTGCTCATAACATGCATGGCTAACCATATATATATATATATATAGGTAGAGATTTTAGTTATGTATCTATATACATTATAACATGTATGCATAAACTCTATATATATCTATACAGGTATATGAACATAACATAGAGAGGAAAGGTTAGGTTTACATGGCAGTGTATACTAAGTTAGGGTGTGTGTGTCCTTGTACAGGGTATAGCTTAGTATTAAAAGGTTAAATCCAGTTTTACTTTAGCATTTACATACAAAATCTGAAAATAAGCTAACATTTAAACCAGGGTAATATTAACATAATGCAGTTTCAGATTTTTAGGGATTTGAAACATCACAACTAACTCAATGCTTCCAACACATCCTAACATGATGGAGATGAACCCTAACATACTATCCATACATTTATCTATGCATACAGTTCAATATTACATATTAAATCTGAAATCGAACTAAACATTTAAAATTAATTTAAAAATGTAATCATGTATTCAGTTTTAAGATTTTGGAGAAATTCGAACATCAAACCAAACCAATGTTTATCAGAATCTAACATGTAAGAATATGAAATCTAACATTATATTCCTACATACAACAATGTATATAGCTCAAAATATTACATTAAAAAATAGCAATTTGAACTAACATTTAAAATCCAGTATTAAGGGTTAATATGCACACAGTCTTCGATTTGACAAATTCAAAGACAAAACTCAACCAATTTTTTTGAATTGAAATCCTATGTATAACATACATGTGCAGTGATGTAAACATAACTAATAACATGAAATTTATATTTAATTTACGAATTTAAACATGAAAAAAGCCGAGAACCAGTCTCTGATACTGTACTGTATCAGAATATTGGGGTTTTGAGAATTTAAACATCAACAACATTTTAATATGTATTTAGATAGGTTGGTAAACAAAGTGTAGCATGCATACGTATCAGGCAAGGGTCTGCATACTACCTGTAAAGGTTGATCAAACATGACTGAACTCAACACAAAGAGAACTTAACTAAAATAGAAAACTGAACCAAATATAGGCTAAACAACATGTCAATAATCCTATACAACAATGACCTATAGATACTCACCAAACCCATATCCCATATGCCAATACCCTCTGCAATCTATCTATGTATATAGACTTCTCAGTCTTAGGTGCAGCTACAACTATACTCAAGGACAGGCTCTAGTCATGGGTGTCTCTCTGGGAAGGGTAAGGGAAAATAATAACAATCATGAAGGCTGTAAGGCATACTAACATCCTATATATAAACTGGTTGGTATTATAAATAACAGAGAAATCATCTACAATAGGTTACTATTCTAATACCAATGCTAACTATCATCTCTAGGGTACAGACACTCTACAAGTCGTCATATCATTTCACTATGAAGATCTACCTATGAACAAGCTCTACAAACTAAATATCCCTACTCTTAAGTTATTTACAACAATAGAAGGGTATGATGTTTAAAACCTTCTCAAGATACAACCTGTTAATCATATGCGTCCGTCCAAAATCATGTTGTCCAGTGTCTTCATCATGCTAGTGAGCAAGGCTACGATAATCACAGAGTCCTTGACTAAGGTACGTACCCTTAGGTTCATGGTATTTAAAATTTTCGTATTGCCGCATGCGACGGCAAAAACTTTAAATTCCCATACCCGAGAAATACATCCAAAATCTGACTACATGTCCTCACTATGCCAACTAACACGACCATCAAAGATTCTAGATTCCATAATTGAGGTGACCTAGCCCATATAATTTTCTCAGAAAGAAAAAAAAAAGAAAACAAACATAACAAAAGAGTAACATAACAAAATTTAATCAATCAACAAGGAACAGATGGAATCGGATTTTAAGGTAGTTATAAAAGACAATTTCGGGAATGAAATTGAGAAGAACGGAACTTGCAGTAAGATCTCTAATGGTCTGTGCATCCTCGACTGTCCTGACGATAGCTCGCCCCTGCTGGTTTTCCCTGGTCTGCTGTTGATGCTGCATGAACTGCTGCTGCTGAGATAATCAGAAATGACGAAAAAAAAATCTCTGTACAGACAGAGGTGCACCTCCAATGTAGCAGAAATGCCAACCTGAGTCGGCACAACAGAAGCTGCGGTCTCTAGGCCCTGATGAACAGGACGAGAGGTAGCCAGCCTCTCGATAGTATTCCCCGAACCGAAGTGATGAGATCGTGTCTTCGTAATCATCATGAAAACAGATCAAAACAAGAAGCAATTTCTGAGAATGAAACAAAAATTCAAAGGAGGACAGTTTATATTCAAAGGGAAGTCAATAAGCAACAATTTTAGACAAAAGGAATCTGATTAAGAGTTTTTTCTAATGTGATTGAGTACCTTCAAAATATATATCCTAATCCTACTACAGGCTGTAGTGGTACTCTAGTTCGAATACCACTACATAAACTCGACCTGCATGGGCCACCACTAAAAACGTGTCACGACCCGCACCCACTGTGAGGGTACGAGAACGTAACAACGCCAAGCCTACGCCGCAGTGTCGGCGGTAGAACGCTGTCCTAGGTCACAACATCTAACAATATAAAGCTAAGCAGTTTATACTCCCTGAATGGGGGTGACATAGCAGAAAATAAACTCAATCACAACTAAGAAAGAAGAAGCACGATATGATATAGAACTCAAGGAAAATATAGATGATCAAATAGTCTAAGATAACATCTCAGCAAATATCCAGAGTACAAGGTCTCAGCTACTGAATATAAAAGAATATATACAACCCAAATCTCAAAGACAGAAATAAAGTCTAACTACTAGTCTCAAGACAACATAAGTAAGATAAAGCCTAACTAAGCTAGTCTAGGCAGTAGGGTAAAGTCGTCAGCTAGAGCTGTCCTGCAGAAGGTATCCACACAGGCCTCCTCCCCGTCCTCTGTAATATTTTCAACAGGTCCAGTCAGGACAGGAGCGAGCACAATACATCTCAACAGTTCATAGCAGGTTAGAAAATATAATCATGCAGTAAAGTAAGATATAGATACTGAAGAAAATGCAGTATGTAAACAGAGAGAGAGCTGTAATAGAAATATCTACTATAAATAGAGACTAACAGTGGCTAGTGAGTCAGAGTACAATATAGACATGTAAATGGCATGGGATGATTCTGATGAGACACTACGGAATGATTCTGATGAGATACTACTTGGGTATTATTCACATATCTACTTCTACTCCCCCGTACCCCCAATCAATACACAAGGATCCAACCAGGTTATGTTATGATTCCATGTAAAGGCCCCCGAAGCGTGATACATGGATGTCCCATAAATGGGGATTCTAGGAAACCTAATAAATGGGATAAGGATTCAAGGAAAACTCTGTGATCATAAGAGTATATGTCACAAGTGATCAAAGAACCAATGAAGCATAGTGATACGCCATGTAAGTGAAACGCACAGAACATGTAGTACCCGATGCTCCCTGAAGGGATAACATCTCAAGAAGGGATCCATATAGTACTAATCCATGTGACCAACGTGACAGTATCAAGTAAAGAAATTTAATACAGGAAAATAATTCTAAGCAGGATATGAAATGATCAGAGAATGTACTCGCCTGTATCTGAGTGTCCGAATGAAATGTATTGTCCGAGGAGAGGTGTCTGGCTCCAAATCAGAACAGCACAGGTCACAATAAGTCTAAAATGATATAATGAAGTCCTACTATGCATTCTACATGATTCTAGGTCAATCTAGACCAAAGTCAACTCTTGGTCAACTCTGGTCAACCCTAGAAGTCAAACTAGGTTAACCCAGTCAAACCTAGGTCTAACAAGTCTAATTAGTCTGTTCTAGGCCTAATCAAGACTAAACAAGTCTATCTAGACTCTATACTGACACACAGATACACCCATAGGCTAAGAGCCTAGGCTATAGGCTAAACCATGCCTATGAACCAAACCTTAAAACACATCTACACATGCCAATATTTATATATTTAAAATAACACACATATTGATATATTATATAATATAACATATAAATACACATTAGCCTATAGGTATACCTAATATACATACATTATCTATATATATACATTACACAAACATACATATATAGATATTCATATATAATATATATACATACATGTGGTATATAGGCTTAAATACCTAAATACATATAGATATACATTTCCTTATATATATATACACTACATAAAAAAATAAAAAATATATATATACACTACATAATTTGGTATACACATACTACATATATTTATACATATGCATATAGAGAGAGGAAAGACAAGGTGTGTGTGTGAATGCATGAGAGGGTGAGAGTGTGCCTATGTGATCATGTAAATGTGTGTGTGTGTGTGTGATTCCTGATTTGTGTGTGACAATTAAGTAAGGAAATGTGTGTGTAAGGAGTGTGTTAACTAGAGTGTGTGTCACAGCTATAGGTATGTGTGTGTAGAGAGTGAGGGTGTGAGGATGTCATATATATATATACTAGTGTGTGTGTGTCATGAGACATGAGAGACACTGAAACAGTGAGTAAACAATGATAATTCTGGAACCTAAACAATGTGACAGTTTACACTATGAAGGAATGAAAGAAATCAACTCAAAACCAACCCACAGCTCTCAGTTCTTGACCAATCTCAGGTTAAAACATTGAAGAACCATCAATTCAGTCCATAAAACTCAGTTTATACATTGAAGCTCATTTCACAGTTTACATATCAAACAATACTTAGATTTCCTTATTGAAATAATTAACTCATCTCATTAAGAACACCAAAATTAGTCTACAAAACTCAGTTATGCCTAGACTTTGCATTCTCAGATTTTTGAGCCAAAACATATCCACTCAACCCCAAATTTGACACACAAATAGAAATCATATAGGGGTACCACATTGGGGTTTTAAATCATGCAATTAACAGTGAAAAATAGATTAAATATGATGTCAAAATTCATGTTAAAAACTGGAAAAACAGTGAAGAAATGAGACTGATATTATAGGTTTCAGAAATTTGGGGAAATTGAGAAATGAGCATTGAAATCTAGCTAAAATGCAAACCCAAAGGTTGGTAAAGGAAATACTAGTTGTGTACGTGTCATACAATGTGTTTATGTCCAAGCACGAGGACACAAACATGTCCAAACAAATAAAAAACACAAAACAGGACAAAAACTGGAAATCCTCGTGCACGTGTTCACTGTGTTCGTGCACACAACACGACACGACACAGACCTCGTGGTCGTATCCCAGTGTCGACTAGGTCTAGGGCTAGGGCTAGGACACCCTGCCACGTGTCCATGATACGCGTGTGTGCGATACGACACACGTATCAGTGCTCGAAATCGACAGCCGCCAACACAGTGTAATCCCCGTGCACGTGTTTGTGCGTGTCCGACACGACACGAGAGGGTCTGAGACTCGACATACGTGGTGACAGATAGTGCCCCTCACTGTGTGTCAAATCTCACATGTCAACGTGTCGTGTCCGCGGCGCAATCGTACCCGTGTAGCAGGACTGCAACCTGCCCGTGCACGCGCGCACGCGACAGCGTGTTCACGTGTCTGTGGTGACTCGACATGACAAGAAAACCACACAAGGATACAAGAAACTCATAAGCGACATTAAAATCTAATTTCTTGTTCATATAGATTCCTAAAAATCAATCGAAATGCCCATTCGGGCATTTCATCAAACACTTGCACCATGACACTGATACGTGTCCAAATAGGACACGAATCGGACTCAAAATCTAGGGTTACCTATTCCTACAGTTAGGTTAGGCCTAGGGCTCCCTAGATATGCAATGAAATCAGAATTCTATGGTGTAGAATGAAAGTTACCTATATGTATCAAAATCCTCAAAAAGCTCCAAAGAGAGGTGTTACTCTTGATAGTCAAACTTCTCCAAATAGGTTTGAATCTGAGAATAACATATAATAACAGCAAGAACACTTAATTTAAAACCTATTGCAATTTGTTTGAGGGAAAAAGGAGCTAAAATGGAATTTCTATGGATTATTGAAGTTGAGAAAATACCTCTTTCTAAAACTTGTTCTTCCTAAAGAGGCTCGCCCTAATTTCTAGGAGAATATTTATAGGGGGGAATCCCTAGGACTAGGTTTATGTGGCCGGCCAAGTATGGGCTTGGGTTAGGGTTGCTAGTGGGTTGGGCTTAGTCATTAAACAATGTTTCAAAAATCACAAGTCATGACTTGTGACCAATAGCTTCTATTCTAATTTCGATATTCCTAATTGGTTCTAATAACTAGAGTATGGTTAACTTAACTTAACCTAGGGTCTCATAATCTAACTAAGTCCAAACTCAACTAGGGTTAGGTCACCAAGTCAAAGCTAGTCAAAGTCAACCTAGTCAACCTTCATTCAAACAATTCCAAAATAAATCCTAAAAATTCCCATAAATTCAAATAAATTCTAATAAATTCAAATAACCCCAAAAATGAAAAAAATACCCTCAAACTAGAAATGATAAATAAAATACCCTAATCACAAGGCTAGGCTCTAGGTCAACCAGTCTCCAAGGTTACACTATCAAAACACCAAAATCATAAGTCATGATTTAAAATAGTTTTAAATGATTAAAAATCACCAAAAATTATATCATGATTTAAATATCATTATTAAAAGACTAAAATTACAAAATTTCAAAATTACCCTCTTCTGGAAAAAATGGGTGTTACACATACGAAGACGGGTGCGTGAACATGGTTTTCGACGCTGCGGGGCCTAGTTTCGTTCATAATGCAGCTGAGGAGGCACCGAATGTCGATGCTGTAAAGTTTATGGAGTTGCTGGAGAATGTAAGGACTCTATTGTATCCTGGTTGTAAGGATCATTCACCGTTGGAGGTGGTTACAAGACTGTTGAGCATTAAGTCAGATTTTAACATATTGCAAGAATGCTACAACCGAGTGTTGGAGTTGATTATAGAGATCTTGCCGGCGGGTGCTAAGTTACCTAAAGACTTCCATCGGTCTAAGAGGATGGTGAGATCGCTCTGGATGGGATACAAGAAAATCGATTCTTGTTGTAATGGGTGCATGCTGTACTGCAAAGACGACAAGGATGCAGATGTGTGCAGATTTTGTGGTACTGATCGCTATAAGACAACTAGTACAGAAAGGTTTGTCGGTACAAAAAGACCGACCGATTCAATGCACTACTTGCCTTTAACGTCGTGGTTGCAAAGATTATTTATGGTGAAAGAGACGGCAAAAAATATGAGTTGGCACATGCGAGAACAGATTGAAGGAGTGTTGGATCACCCATCCGATGGAGAAGCATGGAAGCACTTTGATCGAGTGTATCCTGATTTTGCTTCAGATCCGCGTAATATCAGGTTGGGGCTATCTTCTGACGGTTTTACTCCTTTTGGTCTTTCGGGATCCCAGTATTCGTGCTGGCCTGTGATTGTCACTTCGTATAACCTACCGCCTTGGATGTGCATGAACACTCAGTACATATTTCTAACCGTTATAATTCCTGGTCCGAACAATCCCAAGAGGAACATTGATGTGTACTTACAGCCTTTGATAGATGAGTTGAATCAGTTATGGGAAGTAGGCGCTAACACGTACGATGTTTCCAGAAAGCAGAATTTTTAGATGAAGGCAACCCTTATGTGGACCATTAACGACTTTCTGGCCT
This sequence comes from Iris pallida, assembly GCA_029216955.1. Taxonomy (NCBI): domain Eukaryota; kingdom Viridiplantae; phylum Streptophyta; class Magnoliopsida; order Asparagales; family Iridaceae; genus Iris; species Iris pallida. The sequence continues at coordinate 166,990 of JANAVB010007047.1, forward strand.
ATGGAATGTTATCTGGATGGAGCACTCATGGCCATCTCTCATGTCCGTATTGTATGGACCGTACTAAGGCTTTCCGCTTGAAATACGAAGGAAAACCGTGCTTCTTTGATTATCATCGACAATTTCTGCCAAAAGATCATCCGTTCAGAAGGAACATGAATGCATTCCGTATCGACATTGTAGAGAAGGGTGATCCACCGCCAAGGTGGTGCAGAGCCACAATATGGGAGGAGGTTAGAGATTTTCCAAGTGCTATCGAAGATCCTACAACTGGGTACTGTTTGACATTAAAATTCTTTGATTGCAAATTTTAATACAAACAGAACAGTGTTACAATATAGGACTTAGACGTAGTCCTAGGAGTACACTTTTGTTTATCTGGGTCCCTTGTGCCGATGGAGCGAGTGGTAATGCGTTGACTCCGTTGACGATCTGACGACGGTTATCGGTTCTCTGAAGGCTTGGATTGCTCTGGGTGCTGGAGCTTGCTGAGAGGAGGAAGACGTTGAGTGTCTGTATCTGCCTCTCTGGTGGTGCAAAGTCTCTGTTGCTCTGTATACGTTGTGTGTGTATGTAGGTGTGGAAGAAGGAAATGATCCCTCTATTTATAGCTGGGCAGGTTGGCTGCTCATGCGCGCATATGTAGGATGCGCCGGTACATGGGGACGCCACGTGGAGACTGCTGATGGAGGCACATGGACGATGCGTCCTGATCAAAGGGTTGACTTCTTCATGCTACTGTTGTGAGCCGGCACGTAGCAGGAGAAGATCTTTCTGTTACTGAAATCTTGGGTGAATCGAGTCAAAGGAGACGTGTCATTGGCCCATGGCTCGGAGATCTCGGATTTGGTGGAGAATGATCTGGTGAGATGCACCTCAGATTGGGCGCATGAGGAGACTGCGGCTCATAACCTTTAGGAGTCATGAACCATTCTGGCCGCATGGCTTTTGAGGCGCATGCGAAGCTTTATTGATGACTTTCCTTCTGTCTTTAGGGATCAGTGAAAAATTTGAGATACATGGCTTTTGAGGCGCATGCAGATTTGGGCGCATGGCTACGGAGGCGCATGCGAGATGATTGGGTGGCCACGTGGTAGTAGTCGTCGGAGGAAGGTAATGATGATGCTGACGTTGCCGACGCTTCGTCTTCTGAGAAAGCTGTCAACTGTTCAGACTTTGGAAGGCGTGTTGCCAACTCTGTCAGTTCAGCATTTAATGTTGGTGACATTCGATGGACAGTTAAGTGGGCGCATCGATCAGCGTTCCACTAGGTATGGAAACGCATGGGGGCGCATCCTCTGTGATGCGCTTGGTGTTGAAGGGTGCGTCTTATGTGATGCGCCTGATGTCGAAGGGCCCGTCTTAGTGATGCGCGGTCTGGCCGACGCATCCGCTTCATGACACGTCTTTAATGGTGCGACTATTACGTTCTTCGAGTGCCCTAAATAGCCGTATGGCTGAATTCGAGGCATCTGGTTCATCCATTTAATGCAAATTCATTGCACGGAATTCGAAGAGCCATCCACTTGGTGTGGGGGTTTGATTTGCCTAGCCTATAAATAGTGGCATAGAGAGAGTTTGCTTCTCGTTCTCTCACGTTCTTCCGACATGAACTTGTTTACTCGGGTGCATTCTGTTGGTGAGATGCTCCCGAAGGTGAAGATGCGACGCAATGTCTTCGTTGATGCACTTGAAGGTGACTGTTACATCCAAAAGTCGGAGTTGAGGGCTTCTGAGGCAGGCGGAAGGTGCCTATTGCATCCAAAGATCGGGATGCACGAGCCTCGTCTACTTTGTGCCGGAAGAGCCGTAGATCGGAATTGCGGGGCTAGGCTCTTTCTTCCTTCAAAGTGGGTATTGCCCGCTCTGGTTGTGTTGAAAGCTGCTCCTTTTAGCCATATTTCGATTGCAGTCTTCCTTGGTCTTTGGAGGCTCTTTCGAAGCCTCCACTGGCCACAGATTTACGGTGCTCTTCTTTTCCTTGGTTTGGGGAGCCCTAGAGGGTTGATTGCCACCCTCGTTCTGCTCAATAAATGCTTCATTAGTCGAAGCACTTATTAGGTGAGCCTGGCTGGAAGAGCGGCACATAACTGGACTGCTGAAGGGATGCACATAACTGAGGATGCACATAACTGAGCTGCTGAAAGGATGCGCCCTGTTGAGTGCGCATGGCGAGATGCGCCTGGTTGAAGGCACATGGTGGTTGCTGCGCCTGACTGGAGGCGCATGGTGACTGATACGCCTGACTGGGAGCGCATGGTGGCTGCTGGCTGTAGACTTAGGATCTTTTCTTTGTACAACCTTTTCTAGACATGTAATAGACTTTTATATGTAATAAAAAGTCCTTTTTCGAATGTCTATATTTGTTGTTTTGCTGTGAAGTAGAGCTCGGGCGCATGTAGTGTCTGGCGCATAGGATTTCTGGTTCTGAAATTCCATGCTTCTACAAGACCCCCTTCAAAGTTTTCAAAACTTTTGGATAAGTTTTAGAATACTTTGAATAAGAAGCATGGTGGTCGAGGCGCATGACTGTCGGGGCGTATGGATGTTCCGTGCAGCAGTGACGTGGCGCATGCTCCACTCAGTTTATTGTAAATGATAACGCCTCGATAACCGAAAAGATTAATGATGATCTTTTGGTTTTGTTTGCGGTTATCTCTTCACAGGACCCGAGGCGACAGCTGAGGTCACCCTTCATCGGTTCACGCGTGCGACCATGCCTATAAATAGGCATAAGATGGAGAGAGAGAGAGAGTTCTTCTTTTCTCCGCCTTTGCTTTTTAGAGTTCTTCTTCTCAAAAACCCTAAGTTTCTTCTCTTAAGGAATGGCTCCCAAGACTCCTCGCAGCGGTGCTGGTAAGGGAAAGGGGAAAGAAAAAAAGCCTGTAGAGGATGCCGCGGGTGATGTTCCCCGCCCGCCTGTCGAAGTTCGTCCGACGGTGGTTGGTGAGTTTTATCGTCCTTTACCATTCTCATTTGCCAACACACATGGAATTTGAGTCTTGATGATGTGCTGAGGTTTTTTTTTCGCCGACGCGCATGGGTTTAAACCCTGATGATGCGCTGAGGCTCTACTGCTGACGCGCATGGATTTAGACCTTGATGATGCGCCGAGGCTCTACTACTGACGTGCATGGGTTTAGACCCTGAAGATGCGTCGAAGCTCCACTGCTGACGTGCATGGGTTTAGACCCTGATGATGCACCGAAGCTTCTTTTTCAGATGCGCTTGAGTCTTATGTGCTTTTGATGAGAATAAGGCTCTGATTCTTTTGTTGTTTCTAACATCCTTGAATCTTTGCCAGTGTTGATGACTATCCCACTCTTGAATGAAGTGCTTCTGGATGCTGCCCTCTGCCAGATGGGAGTAGATTACGATGAAGAGGTGATAAACCCTGCTCAGGCTGCTATTATGCTGGATCAGCATCTCGAAAGAATAACTCAAATCCGGGAACAACATTATGGGTTCTTCGAACGGATGATGGAACGTGGCATTTTGAAATCTGCCACTTCTGACAAAGTAACCTTCTTGAAGCCTGAGTTCCTGTTCGGGGACCGCCTTACTTCTACTGAAGCAAAGGTGCTGAAGGTCAAGGAAGACTGGTTTTTTACAGCAAGGGGAGTGCATATGACTGTTAAGCAACTCGAACGTCAGTGGCCTTTGACGGCTTTCTGTCGTCTTGCTTCCAAGAGGAGGATGTCCTGGGATGTGACTCCATCTCAGGGGGAGCGGTAGCAGGCGTCATCAGAATCGATTCTTCCTCTGATCAAAGGGATACTTTGGTTGTCGTGCGGTCTGGGCCTTCTTTTACTTGGCGGACTCTACGTCCTGGAAGCATTTACAGTGATGTTCCCGTCAACACTTTTGCCTTTGGTGCCTCGACTTTTGTGAGGCGCATGTTATTGATGGAACGATCATACCCGAAAGGAGAATTTCGGGTAGAGGGTTGGTGTCATTACGTTTCCAAATGGGACAAACTAACATACTGGATCCTGTCGCGGTTTCAGACTGAGCTCCGAGAGATTGAGCTGACCGTCGCGATCCGTGCTACTCAGGCAGGCGTAGACATTAACAGACATATGTTCTTCGCGCTCCTGGAGATGTTTGATACCCATACCGGGACCTTCTTCACTCCAGTAGGGGAGCTAGGGCTTGTGCTTCACGAAATATACGAGGTATCAAAGCTCCCCTGGGGATCAGAACCTTACGAGGAGTACTTCCCGACCAATGAAGAATTCCAAGTCCTGGGGGACAAAGCTGAGGAGATGATGGCCGTCTTCAAGGAAGTGGCGAGTCATCATTACTATATGCAGAAGAAGGATAAAAGCGGGTCACAGCCTCATGTGACCGCTTGGAGAGATTACGTCTTTAAGCAAGACAAGAACGATCCCTCCCATTTTTCTACTCTGCCAGCACTTTCACGTAGCGAGGTGCTTTTCGAAATGAGCAGGTTAGGCGAGAAGAATCCCCGGGAGAACGAGGACCGACAGTCGGATGAACGCTCTTATAGCTGTTTCTGGTATCTCACTCATCGGATGTCGCCAAAAGCAGTATTAGTCGCGTATCTTATGGTTTGGCTTCGGGACTATGTCTTCTCAGGCGGGTCTGGCTCTGTAGAGAGGGTGACCCGGAACTTAATTCTGTCGGCTGTGAAGTTGGCCTTTGGTCATCCTTTAGCTCTACTCCCCGTAATGGTGTGTAACCTACTGCGGGGTTTACGAGAGTTTGCGGGATATGTAGTTCATGACCGAGGTAGGAACAATAACTTCCCGTGTGCCGAACTGCCATTTTATTATTTGATGGGGTGGTTAATTTTATACCATCCCAATGTGATGAGCCCGGGTTCGGAGGAAGACCACAGATCTGGAGATGTATTCCTCCGCCGTTTCCACCATAGGAACTGGTCGTACACTGGTGTTCCTGTTTGCAGGAAAGTTTTATCCCATCTTCAGGGGTGGGAGATCACCAAAGTTGGACTTGTCTTTTTGGGTTTTGAGGCCAACGAAGACTTGATGGATTCAGGTGAAGATGCCACCACTCTGTCTCCATGGGGATTCCGCTGGTTACAAAATATTCGATCGTCCTATTTGGTGTACCGGAACAGGAACCAGTGTTACCTGGAACCGTATTTGCCGAGCCATTTTGTACGGCAATTCGGATATGCTCAGTTGATGTTGGATAATCCCAGTATCACCTTAGGGTATGCTGGAAGTTTGCTGGTTGGTGCACGAGCTTGGCATTACTATAATGTCGGATGTACCGGAGCTCGCTTTACACTCCCTGTCCAGAATCTGCGGCCGCCGATTCTTTTCTCAGCTGCCAAATTCTACTGTGTTATGGCTGCCGCGCCCGCCGGATATGATAGGGAGACCAGTCTCATTGCAGGCACCCAGTTAGCGGTGGCCGGGAATACGTTGGCGAAGGCTCGATCGTACCGTCCGCCCGAGGCGGGTTTTCGAGGTGCCACTGCCGTATCCACCGGGGGTCAGGCAGAACCCTCGGTCGATCAATCGAAAAGGCGTACAAATATAAAGGCTGGCTCTCCTGCGTCGAAGAAGCAGAAGAAGGCATCGTCACCGACGCTGTCCTCGGACTCAGCATCTGCAGAGGTAAAAATGTCCTGCATAGTCTGGTTTAAGTTCAGCATTTCATGTGACTAATGCTTCCCTTTTTGTAGGAACCGTTAAAAAGGAGGCCCCGTACTCCAAAATCTGGTGGGAGCAGGCCAACGGAGGTGGCGGGCTCCTCTGAAGTGCGTATCCCGCCAATTGTGATGTCTCCCATGGAGGAGAACCCGGATGATGTTGTTGTCGTGGAGATCCAAGCATCCCCAGATTACGTCAGAAGAGCAGCTGAGGACGCAGCAGCTTCCGAGATGACGAAGGCCGCAGCAGGGGCCTTCGATACCGAGGGTCCAGCAGACACGGGGGTCCATGGTGATGAGATGGGGTGGAGTTCGTCGTCTTCTGATGACATTGCTCCAGAGTTGCGAGAGTCTATTGCGGGGGCAACAGATGAAGTTGGAACAGAGGAGAGAGTTGATTCCCCTCCTAGTCATGATGAGGGGAGGTCGGCTGTAACGTTGCCAAGCCCTACCCCAGACTCAGCAGCGGAAGCTGAGGTGGCTGCTGACCAGGAGATGGCAATAGATCCCGTCCCTGTAGAGGGAGTTGATGAGGAAGATGAGACTCGTCTGCCAGTCCTGACTCCAGGGGCGAGTCAAGAGACAAGTGTTGATCCCATTATTCTGCCAGAAGGGGGATGCCCCGTACTGCCTGCTGATAGTGCGTTGGAGGCTGATGAGGTTGCCACTGACGTCGATGGTTCTTCCGAGCTTGAGAAGGGTAAGGGTTTGGTAGAACCCTCTGTTGCTCCTTCTACTTGGGGTACTATATCGACGCCTATCTCGGCTCCCTCCGTTCTTTCGGCTCCTCAGACTAGCAGTCAAGCCCCTGTTGATGAAGGGCCTGTTGATGCCGAGGTTCCAGCCTCGCAGATGGAGGTCGGCGGGCCCTCTTCGGGTCCGCTAACTAGAGCAGCTCCTCCGACTCCTGCTATGACGTCGAAGGTGCTAGCTGATGCAGATGAATATGTGAAATTCATCATCGAGGCGTTGTATAAAATGCTGTAGAGGGGTGTGTCAGCGGTGATGGAGGCCAATGGGAGCTTTATGATGGCAAAAACTCTGGCACTGCCTCATATCAACCTGATCTGTCTTTACCAGGGCTATGACCAGATGGTCGAGATTTCAGTGGCTGAGCTGGACCAGTGGCTTTCCGAATTCCAGCGCATCCAGCGAAATGACCTCTCCGTTCTGATAGATGCGGAGAAGAAGAAGCTGATCGCTGAGATCGAGTCCTCTTACCAGGCCACCGTGAGTGTCTGGGAGCGCGAAGTGGCTGAGACTGAAGCTGCAGTGGAGCGGTTGTCTCAGTCTACGCGGGAGACGGTGGAGACGCGAGCTGTGTTGGACGCTAGTATCGCAGATGTCGATGCCCAGATCCGCCGCCTTGAGGATCAGCGGGCCCGAATCTTGTTAGATGTCGAGCGTGCCCAGGCTGAACATGTGGCATTCAAAGAGGAGGAAGCAACCTTCACCCACCGAGCTCTTACCCTGGCTCAGCAGCGACAGCAACTGGATGAGAAGCATGAGAAGGACACTTCTCCTGAGGCCATAGAGGCGATGCGTCAAGAAGCTGAACGCCGGGTCTTAGCGACTGTGGAGACTCGGGCGGCAGACTTGAGACGTCGTATTGAAGAGCTTTCGGCCAACCCTGGGGAGGTTTAGGGATCGTAGTCTCTTCTTTTTGTATATCTTTGCAACTCTTGCTGGGGATTGTAAACTTTTACTCTCTATTTGAAAAATAAAGAATACAAAGTTTTTGTGGTGTGTTCATTTTTGCTGTCATGAACTTGATGATTTGTGTGGACCTATTATCTTTTGCGCACCTTGGTTTTTAGGTACAGATAATAGGTTTGAAAGAACCAACATGTTTGCTCAGAGGTAATATGGACGTGGTAAATATAGGTTTCATGTGGTGGAATCACCCTACTCAGAGGTGTTATGGACGTGGTAGGAATGATCCTGGGGGATATGCGGAACTACTCAGAGGTAATGTGGACGTGGAAGTTCTGCGATCAATGTACGACAACGCAGGGGTTGTCTGTACGGGATGTTTACTCAGAGGTAATGTGGACGTGGTAAATATGGTGGGTAGCATAGTCTTATGGAATGTAAGATTCTGTTTTGTAGAGCGTAGGGGGACAACTCAGAGGTGATGTGGACGTGGTTGTCCTTCTACTGGAGGATGCCACGGAACAGCTGGGTTCCGGAAGCGTATGATTCTGTGGAAGGAAATTGTATGTGAGCCCTGATAATTGGGTCCATAGATCCCCTTGTGGAAGTACATGTCTGAGAGATGTCAAGAGTAGTACTTCTTCAGGAACTTGCCATTGATGGGCATCATTAACAAGTCCCCATTAGATTTGGCGAGGCGGTAAGCACCGTTTGAGTATACCGTCTCTATGATGAAAGGTCCTTCCCACTTGGGCTCGAACTTTCCTGGTGTCTTGTGAGTTAACACCATCGGCCTCCTGACTGCCAGAACCAGGTCGCCAACTTGGAAAGTCCTCTGTTTGACCTTCTTGTTGAAAGCCTGTGATATACGGGCTTGGTAGAGTTTGATGCGTTGTTGAGCTAGGAGGCGTTTTTCGTTAAGTGCCTGCAGTTCCCGCAGACGACGATGTTGATTGTCCTCTTTTATGAGTTGGTTTATGATTGCAACCCGGAGTGAGGGTATCTGGATCTCGAGAGGCAGTACTGCTTCACTTCCGTAGACCAGGAAGAATGGTGTGTTGCCTGTTGGGGTCCGTACCGATGTGCGGTTGGCCCAAAGGCACTTGCCGAGCTTCTCGTCCCAGTCGCGTTTGTTGGATGACACGTGTGAGGACCCTAATTTTTAGGAATTAGTTTTTTATTATTTCTAATTATTAGGTTATATTGTATATTTAATTATGATTATATATGTACTCTTCCGTGTCTTTGATTTTTGGAGCACAAGACATGCCCATCTCTTGAAACGTCCTTCGTGAGTTTTGTAGTAGACAGGATGACTTCAACTTGATATATTATGTCCCATCCAAACTTGTTCCCTAGCATTTTTTTGAATTTGTGCAACTTTGGGTCAAATTTAGGCAATTAGATTATTTAACATAATTCCAGACCTAACTTCCCACGTGAGTTCGGGACTCGACATAAATCAAAACTATTCGACCCAATTATGGTTTTGACTCATTTTGAGCCTACGACGCACATGCTAAGAGTGTGCCACTCAATCGAGTCTCCATGTGCTATTTAATTGCGAATGGCACAAAAGACTTATTGGTTGACTCTTAGAGTTCGATTAAATTAGAAAATATATTTGGACCCTAACCTAGCCAACCCCACCTGGTAGGAAGCCATGTTAGGTTGCCATGACAGTATAATTATTATAGATTTATTTTGGATGTTATACAGTCAATTAGATTTAAATACAATTTTGTGTATATGATTATATTTATAATAGTCTAACAATATATATATATGGCCTTAGTTATGGTTAAGTTTGAGATACAATCGACTAGAAATTTTAGCACGGATAGTGTAGTCGTGTATTTTGACTAGTCTATTATCCATGGTAGGGAAGGCCGAGCCATAGGTGTGTTCTAACTAGGAAAATCAGGCCAAATTGCGACTTAACCTCCACTGATGATTTATTTATTTAATTATTAGATTATTGACCTTCTAGGAGACACGGTTGTACCAATTTAGTCCCGACTTGACCCGAACCAAATCCCAATCTAATTAGACATGTAGTACTCTCAAATACCTTCATGTTGATATATATTTTGTATATATATTTTATTAATATTAATATGTTTTCAACTTTGGAAAGTTTTTATTTATAGAAAGTGTCTATGTGTAATCCTAGTGTAACCCTAGTTGGCATTAGTTTATATTTGACCCAAAGTCCAACCCAAACCTATGTAGGCATATTGAGCATTGATATATATTAATAAATATATATATTGTATATATAATTCAGATTTAGATTGCATTTATATTTAGAAATATAACTAGTTCCATATTAGGAAACCTTTTTATTTAAATCCTCAATCAATCAATTAGCCAACTCATCAAATAACCAAATCAATCCATGTGGACCCCACATATGACCAACCAAAGATTATTTTCATGTAATTTTCGTCCAAAAATAAACCCCTACATTGGCGGGCCATGCCATGCATGGAAACACTCTCCTACATATATAAACTCAACCCATAGGCCCATATATATATCAACCCTTATCAAAACCCTAACACCAAAAACTCTTATTTATCACCCAAGAGCAGCTCCTTACCATTAATTTTGAAAATAGAATCCCCTCCCCTCTACTACATCATCCCCTCCATCACATAACTCATCCTCCTCCATAAAGGCTCCTTCTTTCATCCTTCTTCCATCCAAACTCCACCAAACCAACCCTAAAACCTCTATCTTCTTCATCCAACCATCTAGAACCATTGCCAACCCCTCCAAACTCATCAAGAGAGGATTAGCAAGCAAGGATAGCAATAAAGGTGGGAGCTTTAGCAAGGAGAAGCCTCCACAACCCAACTAGCAAGGACTTTTGGTAAGAAATCCTAATTTTTTTTATCTCAAACCTATGCTTTAAATCTGTAGAAATTATGGTATTATTTCTGTAGAAATAGTATTTTGATGTCTCTTGGGTAGTATTTTCACCCATAAAAGTTTTATGAATTATGATAGCTATTTTCATGTTTCGGTAGAGCCAAAACTTACTACGTTGTGAAGGACCTATAAGTTTCTGTAGGAATTTTTTAAAACTGAATTTTAAGTAGGTTAATATATTTAAATTAGGATTTCTAAGCATTTTTTCATGAATTTATCAACTCAATTCTGGTCAGAAAAATTATAGGTCAAAACTAGTCATTTTCGGGTGACTTGTTGACCTAGAAGATTCCAAACCATTAGTACCATGAAACCCTTGCATCAAAATTTCATATTCTAATATTTAGGGTATTTTAATTCTGTTTAAATTGTATTTTTGAGGATTTTTATAATTTTAGATAATTAATGAAGTTCTAGACAAATTTTGGGTAGACTAGTCGAACCGATAGACAACTAGTAATATAATTCTTTAGAAATATAAATTCTGAAAATTTTGAGATAAATCTATAGAAAATTAGTTTAAATAATATTCTTATTATTTTTATATAATTTTTAAGTATATGATTGAAGTAACAACATAACTGACTAATTGGGAGTTGGAAACCCAAAAACTGTGTTCGGTGTCTCGTGGAACCTGTGTGTGATTGTATGGGTCTAAAGGGTTCCACTAGAAATTGAATATAATCTTAAAACATTATCTTGACTAACTAAGTCATATTGTAAGTTCATGAGTAGTGGGTTAATTTAGTTAATTAATTATCTAGGAGCGTCGGGTTCCGGCGGCGTTGACGCGGGAGCGACGTTTTAGATTCACACCGCGACACCAGGCAAGTACACCTTACCAAACTTTACTGTACTTACATAATTTTCTTTTTTCATTCCTTCTTGCTTGGTTACATATTCCTCTTGTTTCATGTTATGGTTACTTTCTAGTTACACGTGCACGTAGATTTTCACTTTCTTTCTAAACTACTTGTTCTATCTCTCATATCTTGTTCATGTCTAGTGATAGTATTGATATGCCTGTGCCATGTTTTCCCTGACCTGTTTGACCTGTACTTGACTTGGACATGACTAGATAGGCTTGACTTCCTAGTACCTTAGGAGAGAATATTTTATTAGCCGTGGCTATCCTCTATTGTTAGTGTCTCCCCGGGCTACGATAGAGAACCTGTTATAGGGCTGTTAATGCCTCCCCGGGCTACGGTTTTAGCCACGATTAATATTATATTCTCATGATATGTCACCATCTGTAGAGTTTCCCTTCGTGTTATCTTTTTCTCTACTTGTTATTCTTATTTTCTTGCATGTTAATTACTGTACAGTAGGCATGTATATTATGTGTCTTGCTAGTCCTATGAGGACCTGGTGATCTCTTCAGGTATTAGATGAAGGTATGGTACACTGATGGAGGATTATTGTTACACCAAGACTACAGGTATATTTAGTTGATGTTTTATTGTTCTCTTCCGTAATTAGATTTTGTCCTATAATTATATTACTTTGACATTGCTGTTGTATAGCCTAGTTTTACAAGCTTTATCTTTCATTAGAAGCTTGTTCAAGATAATTGCATTAGAGTCTGGTCTACTTTATTGTATATTATCTTTTCTTGTTACTTGTAATAATCGGTTTGCTAATGTCTGACCAGCATTAGTTTACTTGGTTTATACAAGATTTTATCTTCAGTGGATTAAAATATTTGTAGATTGCTTTAGGAAACCAGACAGCTTATACTTATTCGAGCTGGGTTGGAGTCCTCTCGATGCGTAGCTGGCATGTATACGTATCCTAGTCTTACGTATTTTCGGACTGGGGCGTTACATGTTTTTTTTTTTGTGGTGGCCCATGCAGGTTGAGTTGGCCGTTTCGGTTACGTTACTGTACCGAGCGGGCCTGCGAACATGACTAAACCATTAGGAATCTCAATCCACAACTGCCTTGACAATTCTTTTAGAAATTTTCTACCGCCGTTGAACTTCGCATTTACTCTCGATTACTATTCCTTTGCTTTCTCGTATCATTGCTTCTCGTCCCTTCCAATTTCGGAGTGACGAATAATCCTGCTATATAGGATTTAGCAAAAATTCTTAAGTTATAGTGTAAGTTAGTTTGCTTATTATATTGTGATTGCTTGATAGATAAGTGGGATTAGAGATGCCATAGGGCATCATGTGTTTGATGAGGTAGTTTGACCAAAGGTGGGTAGACGTCCTCATTATAGGCATACATATATGATCATACTGGATTACACCCTTATGGTGGCCACTTGATCAAGAATAGAGTGGTAGTTTTAGTGTAGAGATCGACCCTCTAAGAGATGAAACTAGACATAGCCTAACCCAACCAATTTACTATTATATCATGTCAATTATAAAATTAGGATTTGACAGATTGATAGGTATCACTTAACTTGGTTAGGTGAAGGAAGACTTATATAATTGTCTTGATAAAATGGTTAGGAGGACAAGCCTTCAACATGATCATTGCAAGACCGCTAGTACCAAAAAGAGCGACTAGAGATAACCATATATAGCTTTACGAATGTTGCAAATCAAAATTGTTTAGGCTTGATTATTACTTGACTTATTAGGAGACACTGTAGTGACCTAGCATATCCCTTAAACTATTCCTAGTTACTCTAGCACGGTTCTTTGTTAGTGAGCCTTATTTTAATTTCGAGGACAAAATTCTTTTAAGGTGGGTAGATTGTGAGGACCCTAATTTTTGGGAATTTTTTTTATTATTTCTAATTATTAGGTTATATTGTATATTTAATTATGATTATATATTTACTCTTCCGTGTCTTTGATTTTTGGAGCACAAGATATGCCCATCTCTTGAAACGTCCTTCATGAGTTTTGTAGTAGACATGATGACTTCAACTTGATATATTATGTCCCATCCAAACTTGTTCCCTAGCATTCTTTTGACTTTGTGCAACTTTGGGTCAAATTTAGGCAATTAGATTATTTAACATAATTTCAGACCTAACTTCCCACGTGAGTTCGGGACTCGACATAAATCAAAACTATTCGACCCAATTATGGTTTTGACTCATTTTGAGCCTACGACGCACATGCTAAGAGTGTGCCACTCAATCGAGTCTCCATGTGCTATTTAATTGCGAATGGCACAAAAGACTTATTGGTTGACTCTTAGAGTTCGATTAAATTAGAAAATATATTTGGACCCTAACCTAGCCAACCCCACCTGGTAGGAAGCCATGTTAGGTTGCCATGACAGTATAATTATTATAGATTTATTTTGGATGTTATACAGTCAATTAGATTTAAATACAATTTTGTGTATATGATTATATTTATAATAGTCTAACAATATATATATATATATGGCCTTAGTTATAGTTAAGTTTGAGATACATATCGACTAGGAATTTTAGCACGGATAGTGTAGTCGTGTATTTTGACTAGTCTATTATCCATGGTAGGGAAGGCCGAGCCATAGGTGTGTTCTAACTAGGAAAACCAGGCCAAGTTGCGACTTAACCTCCACCGATGATTTATTTATTTAATTATTAGATTATTGACCTTCTAGGAGACCCGGTTGTACCAATTTAGCCCCGACTTGACCTGAACCAAATCCCAATCTAATTAGACATGTAGTACTCTCAAATACCTTCATGTTGATATATATTTTGTATATATATTTTATTAATATTAATATGTTTTCAACTTTGGAAAGTTTTTATTTATAGAAAGTATCTACGTGTAATCCTAGTGTAACCCTAGTTGGCATTAGTTTATATTTGACCCAAAGTCCAACCCAAACCTATGTAGGCATATTGGGCATTAATATATATTAATAAATATATATATTGTATATTTAATTCAGATTTAGATTGCATTTATATTTAGAAATCTAACTAGTTCTATATTAGGAAACCTTTTTATTTAAATCCTCAATCAATCAATTAGCCAACTCATCAAATAACCAAATTAATCCATGTGGACCCCACATATGACCAACCAAAGATTATTTTCAGGTAATTTTCGTCCAAAAATAAACCCCTACATTGGCGGGCCATGCCATGCATGGAAACACCCTCCTACATATATAAACTCAACCCATAGGCCCATATATATATATATATCAACCCATATCAAAACCCTAACCCTAACACCAAAAACTCTTATTTATCACCCAAGAGCAGCTCCTTACCATTAATTTTGAAAATAGCATCCCCTCCCCTCTACTACATCATCCCCTCCATCACATAACTCATCCTCCTCCATAAAGGCTCCTTCTTTCATCCTTCTTCCATCCAAACTCCACCAAACCAACCCTAAAAACTCTATCTTCTCCATCCAACTATCTAGAACCATTGCCAACCCCTCCAAACTCATCAAGAGAGGATTAGCAAGCAAGGATAGCAATAAAGGTGGGAGCTTTAGCAAGGAGAAGCCTCCACAACCCAATTAGCAAGAACTTTTGGTAAGAAATCCTAATTTTTTTTATCTCAAACCTATGCTTTAAATCTGTAAAAATTATGGTATTACTTCTATAGAAATAGTGCTTTGATGTCTCTTGGGTAGTATTTTCACCCATAAAAGTTTTATGAATTATGATAGCTATTTTCATGTTTCGGTAGAGCCAAAACTTACTACGTTGTGAAGGACCTATAAGTTTCTGTAGGAATTTTTTAAAACTGAATTTTATGTAGGTTAATATATTTAAATTAGGATTTCTAAGCATTTTTTCATGAATTTATCAACTCAATTCTGGTCATAAAAATTATAGGTCAAAACTAGTCATTTTCGGGTGACTTGTTGACCTAGAAGATTCCAAACCATTAGTACCATGAAACCCTTGCATCAAAATTTCATATTCTAATATTTAGAATATTTTAATTCTGTTTAAATTTTATTTTTGAGGATTTTTATAATTTTAGATAATTAATGAAGTTCTAGACAAATTTTGGGTAGACTAGTCGACCCGATAGACAACTAGTAGTATAATTCTTTAGAAATATAAATTCTGAAAATTCTGAGATAAATCTATAGAAAATTAGTTTAAATAATATTCTTATTATTTTTATATAATTTTTAAGTATATGATTGAAGTAACAACATAACTGACTAATTGGGAGTTGGAAACCCAAAAACTGTGTTCGGTGTCTCGTGGAACCTGTGTGTGATTGTATGGGTCTAAAGGGTTCCACTAGAAATTGAATATAATCTTAAAACATTATCTTGACTAATTAAGTCATATTGTAAGTTCATGAGAAGTGGGTTAATTTAGTTAATTAATTATCTAGGAGCGTCGGGTTCCGGCGGCGTTGACGCGGGAGCGACGTTTCAGATTCACAACGCGACCCCAGGCAAGTACACCTTACCAAACTTTACAGTACTTACATGATTTTCTATTTCTATTCCTTCTTGCTTGGTTACATATTCCTCTTGTTTCATGTTATGGTTACTTTCTAGTTACACGTGCACGTAGATTTTCAATTTCTTTCTATACTACTTGTTCTATCTCTCCTATCTTGTTTATGTCTAGTGATAGTATTGATATGCCTGTGCCATATTTTCCCTGACCTGTTTGACCTGTACTTGACTTGGACATGACTAGATAGGCTTGACTTCCTAGTACCTTAGGAGAGAATATTTTATTAGCCGTGGTTATCCTCTATTGTTAGTGTCTCCCCGGGCTACGATAGAGAACCTGTTATAGGGCTGTTAGTGCCTCCCCGGGCTACGGTTTTAGCCACGATTAATATTATATTCTCATGACATGTCACCATCTGTAGAGTTTCCCTTCGTGTCATCTTTTTCTCTACTTGTTATTCTTATTTTCTTGCATGTTAATTACTGTACAGTAGGCATGTATATTATGTGTCTTGCTAGTCCTCTGAGGACCTGGTGATCTCTCCAGGTATTAGAAGAAGGTATGGTATACTGATGGAGGATGATTGTTACACCAAGACTACAGGTATATTTAGTTGATGTTTTATTGTTCTCTTCCGTAATTAGATTTTGTCCTATAATTATATTACTTTGACATTGCTGCTGTATTGCCTAGTTTTATAAGCTTTATCTTTCATTAGAAGCTTGTTCAAGATAATTGCATTAGAGTCTGGTCCACTTTATTGTATATTATCTTTTCTTGTTACTTGTAATAATCGATTTGCTAATGTCTGACCAGCAATAGTTTACTTGGTTTATACAAGATTTTATCTTCAGTGGATTAAAATATTTGTAGATTGCTTTAGGAAACCAGACAGCTTATACTTATTCGAGCTGGGTTGGAGTCCTCTCGATGCGTAGCTGGCATGTATACGTATCCTAGTCTTACGTATTTTTGGACTGGGGCGTTACAACACGACCTTTTTGAGCAGCCTGACGATAGTCTTGTTGAACGCCTCGGCCAATCCGTTTGCTGCCAGATTGTAGGTGGTTGATGCCACATTTTGAATGCGATTCTTGTCACAGAATCTGCTGAAAACATGGCTGATGAACTGAGGACCGTTATCGTGGATGATCCGCCGGGGTACTCCGAAACGGTAGATGACATGGTATTTGATGAAGCTGATCACCCTGGAGCTTTTTACTTCCGCCAGTGGGACAGCTTCTACCCATTTAGAGAAGTAATCGGAGATGGCCAGGATGAAGCTGTGTCCCCTCGATGAAGGAGGGGTGATCGATCCTACAATGTCCATGCCCCAGGCTTCAAAGGGCCAGGAGGCGACTGTAGGATGTAGTAGTTCTGACGGTGTATGAATGAAGTCTGCGTGAAGCTGGCACGCATGGCACTTCTTAGCATAGTCAACAGCGTCGGCGGCCATGGTTGGCCAGTAGTAGTGTAACTCCACCTTTCTAAATAGTAAATTTTTTTTAGATTTTTTTATTTGTTAATTAAATAATTTGGAAATTTATTATGTTTTAATAATATGTAAAGTTATATATTTTATAGCTATCATTAAGCCTTGGGCTTAATTCTATTTTAGCTCATCAATTGGATTGGGCTTATACTGAAAGCCCAAAACCATAATCTCACTCCTATAGAAAAGGTTTATTTATTAGCTGGAACTTTAACCAAACCTTAGCATTTCAAATTTGGAGATTCTAACGGCCATGGCAGAGGCCATGTGCCAACCGATTTCCAGGGAGAGAGAGTAGAAATTTCTCGCCAATTTTGGCCTACTCCTCATGCTATCCCTTCTACTTAATCCCATCTTCTCTTCAGAAATTTTCACCAAACCTTTCTATCTCGTTCCTGCAGTTGAGTTCAAGTCGGAGATCATGGTGGATGCGTAAGGAAGGAGAAGGAGTGGTTCTTGGAAATCCTAGCCAGCAATCGAGAGTGTGCTTCGTCGATCAACCCAGAATTCGATCTGTTCTTGGTGAGTATTTCGAGTATGATTCCGATTTGATCCATTCTTGATCAGGAATTTGTTCATTAGCTCTTGTTCGTTTTGAAGGATTGAACAAACAAGGCTGTTCTTCTTTGATTCAACCGGATCGAAGCTTGATGGTCGATTTGATACTCCCTGAACAACCATCAGATGTACGTGAGTATTGATTTCCTCAGTTCATTCATTCAATTCTCTGATCGGATCTGGTTTTGTAAGTTATAAGAGTATTTGGTATCGATCCGATCTGATCTAGATCGAGTGAACAATCTGGTGTTCCGAGGTGTAGATGCATGCTTACTGTTTGATTAATTTCCTTGTAGACCTCTGTGACAATTAGAATTTTGGTTTAGGCCTTGATCCTTTCGAATTTGGGGTGAGTTGTTATCGATCAGTCGTTCAATTCTTCTGTCCTATCATTCCTCTTTTGATCTGTTTCCTAAGAGGATGTGAACTTGTTTGACAGTCTTCATTGTTCTTGAGTTGTCCTCGTTTGGGAACATCAACAAGTAGAGGTAAGGAACAAACTCTCCTATAGGTTCTGTTGGTTTTAGTAATTGCTAATGTCCTGTGCTATTTTCGAAGCATGATTTTGTATCAATATTGTGTTAAGTAAGTATGTGATGGATCTTGATTTAGTTTCTCTGCCTTGGTTGAAGAGATTTCGAACCAACATCAGTGGCTCCTGACTAGATAAGCAAGGCCAGGATCGAACATTGAGTGATATCAATTTGGAGGAATATCTTCAATTCTCTGCAGGTAATTCTTTGATCATCAATCTGTCATTCCTGTGAATTGTATCAAGCTGTACCCAAATGGGACAGTGGTTTTGAGTTCAATTTGTTTTCACATTGCTTAATATAAATTCTAAAGTAAGGCAAGGAGTGTACTGGAAATTGATTTGGTTGAGGCATACTGACTCCAACCTCAGTTATCATCGAGTTCCCACATGTAAATCTAAGGAGATTTATTCCTAAACCTGTTTTAGGTATATAAGTTCTTCCTAGATTTATTACTGTGGGTTCATTTGAGATTTAAATCAATTACTGGTATATAATTTCCATACTTCAGTTTTACATTTTTGTGGGTTCTATTTCAGATTTAGCAATTTGATATTGTGTTGCCCTGAGTTTGGTTATCTTATCAGTTAAGTTTCCAAGTGAGAGAATGATAATAGAAGGATGGAGAAACTGGAGACTTCGTGTAGGACCTGTGAATTGTAGGGATAACAGTATTGTGGTTTAGAAATAAAGATTATTCCATAATCAATGCCTAGGCTGAGATTGGAAAGGTTTATTCAAGTCCTATTTGATCTTGTCCTGATTTTTGAACTGTTTAAAGATTGAGTTTAGTAGGGTGTTGATGACAGGAAATGAAGTGTGGTCGACTGATTCAGACATTGGCTTACAATACTCTAGTTAGGACCCATGACTGTACAGGAATAGACTAAGGAATATATGGAATAGGGTTGTTTTGGCAGTTATCTCAGTTTGCTGAAATCCTCAGGATTGATCCTGACTTGGCACTATTCAATTCCTTCATAACTGACAGTTAGTATTAATTCCAGTTTAGCAGTACAATGGTTGTCCTGGTAGAGATTGGTAGATAATGTAGATTTATCTCTACATAGTTTGGATTGATCGGAATGCACAGGTTATAGGGATGGTTATAAACCTGATCTGCACTCTTATTGAACTGATAAGAGCTGACAGTACATAAGGTTGATTCTCAAAAAATCTGAGATTTGAGGAGTTCAGATTTTTCAAGTTCTTTCAAAGGAGGAAACCTGAGACATTGCTCAGTTGTTCCAGGAACAACCTGAGATTTAATGTTCAGATTTGTTTCAGGACAAACCTGAGACAAGAAGCCCATTTCTGTTTCAGGGAGAACCTGGGGTACTTGAGGACTCAGAAATCTGAGATCAAGTCTCAGAAATTGAGACTTGTACAGTCCAGTAAATAGGAACCTGAGACTTGGTGTAATCCTGTGTTAACCTAGATTAAATTCCTGAGAAATCCCAGGAATGTGATTCCTTTGTAAACACAGGAAGGTAATCCCAGTTGAACCTATCTCAATTATATAGCTACTCTCTTTTTTTTTTCTAAGAATAGTTTAATTAATGTTTTAAGTATAATTGTAAGAGTTTTATTTTGTTAACTAAGGATCTTTTGTATTTAGATTTGGAGTGGTGGTTAAAGGATAGGTTGAGTAGAGGTTTGAGTTATATGTTTAAATCAGGATTAGAATCTTTGGTAAACCTTTTGGAATTAGCAGTTATTAATCAACTTGTACACATCATTATCTATTACAGGAGGATATCTAGCTCTATTGCCTATTCGTGCTTTCCTGGAGCAAGGCAAGTACACTCTATGGTTTTGATCAGTGCATTTTCTTGTTCTTTATTACTAACACACTGCGACACGTTCATGATCTTTTCTGGCTTGTTCTTTCATGTTCTTAATTGTATCTTGGGGTGGGGAAATACTCTAGATATGTGACCAAACCCGGATACTTATTCATGATCTTTAGCTTAGGCCTCGCACAGTGTACGCGGGTCCTAAGCCATACCTTATATGATCTTTCAGGATCTTTTCATGCTCTTTCATGATCTTGCCTAAGCCGGTCACATATCATAGAAGTATTTCAAATTTATAACACACATGTTCAGGATTTTGTTCTTACATTAGTTTCCTATGATCCTGATCTTGATTTTAGCTATAGTCGTGATCTTTCCTGCATCTTTATATAGTCGTGATCTTCATGTATCTTTATAGCAGTAGTTTATGTTCTTCCTTTTCTTTAAATATCTTGTTCTTCTTGTTCTTTCAGCATTTACTTTCCATATCATGATGTTATTGTTCATTACCTAGAACTGTACTTTGCTCCGCTCCTGAATAGGATATGTTGCAGGTATGCTTGCAGGACATTGTTCTACTCTATGGGCCAGAGCCCAGGATTTAGCTGAGCAGGATGAGGCTTAGCTTGAGGTTTCAGGTTTAGACTGTTAGCTTTACTCTTAGATATTGTCTTTAGAATTCATGTACATTTTATTCTTGATGACTCGTATATTTATATAAATAGAATTGTGGATTATGGTGATCATTCTGGGATACGTTTTTTTAGATGCTGTGATTATATACATTTATGATTATCTGGTTAGATTTCCCTAGTTGGTACAGCTTACTTCGTCGTGTCTAACGACGAAGGCTGGGCGTGTCCGACTCGTGTCCGATTATTCGGGAGCGGGTCGTGACATGTTTTTAGTGGTGGCCCATGCAGGTCTATCCTAATGGTACCTAGGTCTTAGCGTACCATTGGGGGACTTGATTACACTAGGGAAACTTGATCACAGCATAGGAAAATCGGAAAATAAGGGTATATCAGGTATATCAGGTATATTGATATTCTATAAATACTTGTTGTATTTAGGTCTAGGATATTTTAACAATTTTCTGTTTTTCAGATAGTTCAAAAGCATGCGACACCAGAACTGTTGATCCACCTACATTTGAAGGTTTCGAGCTTCCACTACCTTCTATCGCCACTACTATCCCCATGGGTAGTACGCAGTTGACAGAGACGTTTCAAGAGTTCCTTGACACCATCTGACCGTCCTTTTCCAATCCAGACTTGCAAATGTATTTCCCGAGTTAGAGAGGACTTCCAGACTCTCAGACCTTGGATTTCCCCGACACCGAACGCATATCTTGCACCGAGGAGCAGATCGAGAACCTGAAGCCGCCACTGAAGATCATCTCAGCATGTGAGGATCCGATTTACCTGAAGATTAGAGCTACCAGCCAGGAGATCCAGAATGTAGCACAGACAATAGAACAAGATGGGAAGTTGAAGCTCATAAAGGATATGAAGACTTATGATGAAGATATCAACTATCCTGGAGCCGCAAAGCGTTGCCATACTCAGACATTGCTTATTCAGCCGTATCATCGGATTCAGACTCAAATCCAGCCAACAACCAATTGCAAATTCTGTCACCGCTCGAGTCACCACTACGACGAATGCCACAAAAGACGGAGACTACGTTTGTACTGTGGATCGCCTACTCACCAAGTCAAAGATTATCCGGAGACCGTTGATCGCACTGCCCAAGCACAAGCACGAGGAGCACCAGTATCACAGAAGGACCCGTCTCTCCAGATTCAGCAACAGCATGGAGCACTACCATAGGGACCAGTCTACGACAAAACAGTTGAAGGAGGTTAGAGAGATTTCCGTTCCGGAGGAATACTGAAGATAGACTGAAGACAGAAGATTTCTTTTGCATGGTTGGGAGAACCATGTATCTTGATTAGCAATCCAGTTTTTCTTAAATTTCTTTTAGTATCTAGACCATTTCTTGGAACTTCTTGTTTTCTATTTTGGAATCTTGGTTGGTATTCGAAAATTAACTCGAGATATTGTTTCCTATTCGTTGATGGGTACTGCTCCAATCCATTCTTCGTAACCTTGCTCTTTTCGAGATTCTACTCAGGAATTTTGTTTCCTATTCAGGACTAGTTACAATTTGTAAATTTTGTTTTCTTTCCGAAGTTCAGTTTTCTATTTGGGGATTGTTGGAATTTGATTTTTATTCAATACTTGTTTCTATTCACCATTCAAGGCATCGTTTGAAAACTTTGGTTTCGACCTATTCCCTATGTGAGATTTCGTTTCCTACGTGGCATGTTTTCTACTTAGAAATTGTTTCGTTCACAACTTTGCTTCGATCTGTTCCCTATTTGAGGTATCGCTTGTTTCATGGATATTGTTTTACTCACCCATTGATTCTTTTTCCTACTTGTAACTTGATTCCATTCGAGATTTTAAGATCTTGCTTCCTATTTCGAGACTTTGTTTTGTTCGTGATTTTGTCTCCCATCCAAGATTTATCGGACTTTGAATTTCAGTTCCTACTCGCGACTCGTTGAGACCGTGTTCCCTATTCCAAATCTTGTCTCCTCGTTGAGATTTTCTATTCGAGAATTTGTTCCTTATTCACGACTTTGTTGATACTTGATTTTCTATTTTCCACTGTGTACCTTATTGGAGATTTCGTTTTCTATTCAAGTTTTTGCTCGAGGTTTCATTGTTATTCAAAATTTTATTGAAACTTGTTTCCAGTACAGGATTTATTTCTTATTTTGAAACTTGTCTCCTGTCTAATAACTTGCCTCAGTTCATCCTTCGAGACTCTGTTATCCATTCGGGATAATGTCCCACATATGAAATCTTGTTACCATTCCAGATATCAGTTGAAATTCTGTTATAATTTGAAACTTCGTCCTGTCTGAAATTTTAAATCTCCCTGGCTGCCCTTTTGTACTCACTGATTGGATCCTTTGTCATTTTTAGTACCTAATAAACTCATGTATTCTAACAGTCAGGTAACTTCACCATTTTCGTGACTTGGACTATTGAAATTCATTTTGAATTCCTTTAAACTCTTTTGAAATTCCTAGGGATAAAGTCGAGAGGTTTTTCTATGACCTACTATGGCATGACAGTTGTGCGCTGCAGCCATTAGCTGGATTATGAAAACTGAGGGTTCACTGCAGCCAGTAGCGCACTGGCGAGGCAGGAACTTTAAGTTGAAGTAATTTCAGACAATCATAGGTTTTCGAGCGCTGTCGAGACTTGTCATATTCTTCATACCTTGATCTCTTGGGTTGCTTCGTCAAGGATTGTTGGAAAATGGATAAGGTTGACAAATTATTCGGTGACATATTGTTATTGAGTCACGGAGCCGAAGGTCCACTGTAGTCAGATATATACTGGCGGGGTAGGGATTCTAGGCAAGGTGATTTCGAATAGCTATATGTTCCCGGACACCATGGAAACTATATCACTTTTTATATGATTATTGGTTTTCGAGAATCACAGATCCTTGCACGTTCATCCTGATTTAATACTGTATCTCCTGAGTATTGCGTACGTCTCCTCAATCAACCCTTGTTAAATTTTTCTTCTAGCATTTTATTGTTAGATCATTGAATTCCTCAAAATTGTATATTACCAGATTGTGATTCCGTACTTCGTTGTGATTTGTCTAAACTTCAATCTTAAGTCATGTCCATCTGACCATGATTTCCTATCTTGTCCTAGTCCACTTTTGATCACACTTAATAGTTGTATCGCCATAAATTGCTCCTCTAAGTTGTAATTGAACTTCATTCTATCTCGTGCCTACTTGATTCTTAACCATTGTTAGATCGTGTTATTCCAACTTCTTGTGTATAATTATAGTACTTGGTCTCAAGGCTCAAGGTGTCGCAGAGTTGCTCAGGATCGGCAGAAGCATTGGGCGGACAGCAGCAGACGGCCACTTGAGTTCGAGGTTGGAGACGGAGTATTTCTGAAGATCTCACCGACTAGGGGCGTCATCAGGTTCGGCAGAGGTGGGAAGCTCAGTCCAAGATTCATCGGACCCTTCGACGTGACGGCACGGATTGGCGAGGTGGCATATCGACTAGCACTTCCAGCTAGATTGGAGGGAGTGCACGATGTTTTCCACGTATCTCAGCTTCAACGATACATTCCAGACCCGAGCCATGTGGTGGACTATTCCGAGCTGGAGGTGGGCCCGAGATTGACCTACGAGGAGCAGCCAGTAGAGATCCTGGACCGGAGGGAAAAGCGACTGCGGAACCAGACCATTTCTCTTGTCCGCGTCATGTGGAGACACCACTCTCCAGGAGAGTCCACATGGGAGTGCGAGGACGAGATGCGGGAGCGCTATCCCAATCTGTTAGATTGATTTGATTGTACTCTATCTCTCTTGAAATTCTATTTTCAATAAATAACTGGAGTTTGAATCTTTTAAGAATTGGGGAGTTTGTGTTGGTCTTTTGAATTTCGAGGACGAAATTTTTCAAGGGCGAGAGATTTGTAACTCCACCTTTCTAAATAGTAAATTTTTTTTAGATTTTTTTATTTGTTAATTAAATAATTTGGAAATTTATTATGTTTTAATAATATGTGAAGTTATATATTTTATAGCTATCATTAAGCCTTGGGCTTAATTCTATTTTAGCTCATCAATTGGATTGGGCATATACTGAAAGCCCAAAACCATAATCTCACTCCTATAGAAAAGGTTTATTCATTAGGTGGAACTTTAACCAAACCTTAGCATTTCAAATTTGGAGATTCTAACGGCCATGGCAGAGGCCATGTGCCAACCGATTTCCAGGAAGAGAGAGTAGAAATTTCCCGCCAATTTTGGCCTACTCTTCACGCTATCCCTTCTATTTAATCCCATCTTCTCTTCAGAAATTTTCACCAAACCTTTCCATCTCGTTCCTGCAGCTGAGTTCAAGTCGGAGATCATGGTGGATGCGTAAGGAAGGAGAAGGAGTGGTTCTTGGAAATCCTTGCCAGCAATCGAGAGTGTGCTTCGCCGATCAACCCAGAATTCGATCTGTTCTTGGTGAGTATTTCGAGTATGATTCCGATTTGATCCATTCTTGATCAGGAATTTGTTCATTAGCTCTTGTTCGTTTTGAAGGATTGAACAAACAAGACTGTTCTTCTTTGATTCAACCGGATCGAAGCTTGATGGTCGATTTGATACTCCCTGAACAACCATCAGATGTACGTGAGTATTGATTTCCTCAGTTCATTCATTCAATTCTCTGATCGAATCTGGTTTTGTAAGTTATAAGAGTATTTGGTATCGATCCGATCTGATCTAGATCGAGTGAACAATCTGGTGTTCCGAGGTGTAGATGCATGCTTACTGTTTGATTAATTTCCTTGTAGACCTCTGTGACAATTAGAATTTTGGTTTAGGCCTTGATCCTTTCGAATTTGGGGTGAGCTGTTATCGATCAGTCGTTCAATTCTTCTGTTCTATCATTCCTCTTTTGATCTGTTTCCTAAGAGGATGTGAACTTGTTTGACAGTCTTCATTGTTCTTGAGTTGTCCTCGTTTGGGAACATCAACAAGTAGAGGTAAGGAACAAACTCTCCTATAGGTTCTGTTGGTTTTAGTAATTGCTAATGTCCTGTGCTATTTTCGAAGCATGATTGTGTATCAATATTGTGTTAAGTAAGTATGTGATGGATCTTGATTTAGTTTCTCTGCCTTGGTTGAATAGATTTTGAACCAACATCAGTGGCTCCTGACTAGATAAGCAAGGCCAGGATCGAACATTGAGTGATATCAATTTGGAGGAATATCTTCAATTCTCTGCAGGTAATTCTTTGATCATCAATCTGTCATTCCTGTGAATTGTATCAAGCTGTACCCAAATGGGACAGTGGTTTTGAGTTCAATTTGTTTTCACATTGCTTAATGTAAATTCTAAAGTAAGGCAAGGAGTGTACTGGAAATTGATTTGGTTGAGGCATACTGACTCCAACCTCAGTTATCATCGAGTTCCCACATGTAAATCTAAGGAGATTTATTCCTAAACCTGTTTTAGGTATATAAGTTCTTCCTAGATTTATTACTGTGGGTTCATTTGAGATTTAAATCAATTACTAGTATATAATTTCCATACTTCAGTTTTACATTTTTGTGGGTTCTATTTCAGATTTAGCAATTTGATATTGTGTTGCCCTGAGTTTGGTTATCTTATCAGTTAAGTTTCCAAGTGAGAGAATGATAATAGAAGGATGGAGAAACTGGAGACTTCGTGTAGGACCTGTGAATTGTAGGGATAACAGTATTATGGTTTAGAAATGAAGATTATTCCATAATCAATGCCTAGGCTGAGATTGGAAAGGTTTATTCAAGTCCTATTTGATCTTGTCCTGATTTTTGAACTGTTTAAAGATTGAGTTTAGTAGGGTATTGATGACAGAAAATGAAGTGTGGTCGACTGATTCAGACATTGGCTTACAATACTCTAGTTAGGACCCATGACTGTACAGGAATAGACTAAGGAATATATGGAATAGGGTTGTTTTGGCAGTTATCTCAGTTTGCTGAAATCCTCAGGATTGATCCTGACTTGGCACCATTCAATTCCTTCATAACTGACAGTTAGTATTAATTCCAGTTTAGCAGTGCAATGGTTGTCCTGGTAGAGATTGGTAGATAATGTAGATTTATCTCTACATAGTTTGGATTGATTGGAATGCACAGGTTATAGGGATGGTTATAAACCTGATCTGCACTCTTATTGAACTGATAAGAGCTGACAGTACATAAGGTTGATTCTCAGAAAATCTGAGATTTGAGGAGTTCAGATTTTTCAAGTTCTTTCAAAGGAGGAAACCTGAGACATTGCTCAGTTGTTCCAGGAACAACCTGAGATTTAATGTTCAGATTTGTTTCAGGACAAACCTGAGACAAGAAGCCCATTTCTGTTTCAGGGAGAACCTGGGGTACTTGAGGACTCAGAAATCTGAGATCAAGTCTCAGAAATTGAGACTTGTACAGTCCAGTAAACAGGAACCTGAGACTTGGTGTAATCCTGTGTTAACCTAGATTAAATTCCTGAATAGTTTAATTAATGTTTTAAGTATAATTATAATAGTTTTATTTTGTTAACTAAGGATCTTTTGTATTTAGATTTGGAGTGGTGGTTAAAGGATAGGTTGAGTAGAGGTTTGAGTTATATGTTTAAATCAGGATTAGAATCTTTGATAAACCTTTTGGAATTAGCAGTTATTAATCAACTTGTACACATCATTATCTATTATAGGGGGATATCTAGCTCTATTGCCTATTCGTGCTTTCCTGGAGCAAGGCAAGTACACTCTATGGTTTTGATCAGTACATTTTCTTGTTCTTTATTGCTGACACACTGCGACACGTTCATGATCTTTTTTGGCTTGTTCTTTCATGTTCTTACTTGTATCTTGGGGTGGGGAAATACTCTAGATATATGACCAAACCCGGATACTTATTCATGATCTTTAGCTTAGGCCTCGCACAGTGCACGCGGGTCCTAAGCCGTACCTTATATGATCTTTCAGGATCTTTTCATGCTCTTTCATGATCTTACCTAAGCCGGTCACATATCATAGAAGTATTTCAAATTTATAACACACATGTTCAGGATTTTGTTCTTATATTAGTTTCCTATGATCCTGATCTTGATTTTAGCTATAGTCGTGATCTTTCCTGCATCTTTATATAGTCGTGATCTTCATGTATCTTTATAGCAGTAGTTTATGTTCTTCTTTTTCTTTACATATCTTGTTCTTCTTGTTCTTTCAGCATTTACTTTCTATATCATGATGTTATTGTTCATTACCTAGAACTGTACTTTGCTCCGCTCCTGAATAGGATATATTGCAGGTATGCTTGCAGGACATTGTTCTACTCTATGGGCCAGAGCCCAGGATTTAGCTGAGCAGGATGAGGCTTAGCTTGAGGTTTCAGGTTTAGACTGTTAGCTTTACTCTTAGATATTGTCTTTAGAATTCATGTACATTTTATTCTTGATGACTCGTATATTTATATAAATAGAATTGTGGATTATGGTGATCATTCTGGGATACATTTTTTTAGATGCTGTGATTATATACATTTATGATTATCTGGTTAGATTTCCCTAGTTGGTACAGCTTACTTCGTCGTGTCTAACGACGAAGGCTGGGCGTGTCCGACTCGTGTCCGATTATTCGGGAGCGGGTCGTGACAAGTAGCCCATGCGTCACAGTCGGTCCTGCAGCTTAGGCCCAGGTTGATGAGCTCCGCAAGTTCCGTCATGAGCTTCTCGAAGGGCTTCGGCTGCTTCTTCTTTGGACAAGCATCGAAGGAGAAGCCCATCGTAGGAACGTCGGTACAGCATTTTAGTGGTTGTATCATAATAGAATCGAAGGGAACGTCTCCTGACTGAGACGGCTTCCTTCGGGTCCTCTTGGAGAATTCCGTAGACGGCGAAGTCGATGAGCGGGAACCTCCAGTCTCAGACATTAACACCAGTACTTGTTGGCATGGCGTGGGCCACTCGTAAGCACAGGTTGTTTTTAGGACAAACCAAGTCTCGGCCAACTACCGTGACATGGTGTTGAGTCCCGAGAGGTGCTGCCAATGTGGCCGCGAGGCCAGCCAGAGCATCAGCCTCTAGGTTTTGTAGACGAGGTACGTGTTCGATGAAGAACCCGGTGAAGGTTGAAATGATGTTCAATGCAACTTCATGATAAGGGATCAGATCTTCATGGCGAACCTCGTATTGCCCTCTAATCTGGTTAACGACGAGTTTGGAGTCACCGTAGGCTTCCAGATGATCCACCTCCAGCTGTTGCGCCAGCTGGAGTCCCATAATGAACGCATTGTACTCGGCAACATTGTTGGAGCACGGCTTCGAGAGGGAGTAAGGACGCTGGATGACCAGCTGATCAGGGGAGACTAAGACTACCCCCACTCCTGCGATGATTTGGCCTTTGGGGCCTGTTCTTGAAGCGCCATCGAAAAACATCCGCCAGACGGAGCTCTCTTCGGTGACATTTGATTCTTGGACCTCATCCAGGATGTCTTCGTAGAGTCTTGAGGACTCTGGGATGGGGTGTACAGCTAAAAAGTCGGCCAGAGCCTGACACTTAACGACTTTTTGTGGCACAAACACCATGTTGTATGGTGTTAGCAGGATCGCCCACGTAGCTAGCCGAGAGTTCAGTGATCCTGGCTTCGTCATGAGAACTCTGAGTGGATTGATTCGGGAGATGACATGTATTGTCTGGCCTGAGACATAATGACGAGTCTTCTGGATGGCAAACACCAAAGCCAAGCACTCCTTTTCAACGGGGTTGTACCAGTGTTCGGCCCCGATGAGTGTTCGACTGAGGTAGTAGATTGCTTGCTCGTAGCCTGTATCGCTGTTTTGAGCCAGCAGAGCGCCGAAGGAATGATCCATGGCACGGACGTAGAGGAGAAATGGTTTGCCAGCGACAGGTGCCACCAGGACTGGCGGGCTTGTCAGATAAGCCTTGATGTCGTCGAAAGCCTTTTGGCACTCCTCTGTCCAGACATAAGAGACTCCCTTCTTCATGAGCTGAGTAAAGGGTTGACATTTGCCGAAAAGGTTTGCTATAAACCTCCGGATGTATGCTAGACGCCCCTGTAGGCCCCGAAGTTCTCGAAGGTTCTTCGGAGGGTCCATGTCGAGGATGGCTTTGGTCTTCTCGGGATCTACATGAATGCCTTTCGCCGTGATAATGAAGCCCAAGAACTTTCCGCTAGAAACCCCCAGGAAGGATTTAGCGGGGTTCATCTTGAGTTGGTGTGCTCGCATGAGATCGAAGACTGTCTTCAGGTCTTGTAGGTGATCTCCTTTGAGACGGCTCTTGACTGCGATATCATCAACATAACATTCGACTGTCTTGCGAAGATGTTGACGGAAAATGGTGCTCATAGCTCGTTGGTATGTTGCACCAGCGTTCTTCAAGCCGAAGGGTATCACTGTGTAGCAAAAAATATCCTTCGGAGTCCTGAATGACGTGTGTTTTACGTCATCGGGAAACATCTTGATTTGATTGTAGCCCGAATACCCGTCCCTGAAAGATATGCGTTCAAAGCCACATGTGTTGTCGATCATCACATCGGTGATTGGGAGCCGGAATTCGTCCTTCGGGCAAGCAGAGTTGAGATCCCTGAAGTCGAAACAGACTCGTATCTTCCCATTCTTCTTGGTGACAGGGATGACGTTGGCTACCCAATTTGGGTGCTGTTCCTCATGGATGAAGCCGCTGGTCAAGAGTTTGTCCACCTCCTGATCGATGGCGTTCATTAGCTGGAACTTTAACCAAACCTTAGCATCAGGTAAGATGTTGAGCCTATGCATCGCGATCAGAGGATCAAGTCCCGACATATCTTCGTAGCTCCAAGCGAAGACGTCGATATACTCTTTGGCCACTTGATTAAAGATTCTCGGTCTTCTCCTTCTAGGCTTTTGCTAATGAAGATGGGTTTGGAAGAAGATCCGTCCCCAAGGTCGATCTGCTCGACTTCGTCTTCGATGGGAGGTTCACATAATTCAAAATGAGACTCCCATTGTTCTCCTAGGCGTTGAGCCCAGGGTTCTTCTTCGAAGAGTTCAGGCGCTTGGTCTTCGCCTTCATCTTCTTGAGGTTGTGCTGATGTCATGTTGGCTGACAGCACTTTCTTGAAGACTGATCTGATGCTGGTATCGGAATCCCAAGTTGATGCTTCGGACGAGTGAGAATGTTCTACTTCTTCTGCGTCTGATCTCTCTGGAGTTGATGGTGGCGTGACATAGCCTACCCCCCGTCGAGTCCGATTGTAGTAGTCCTGCGGCTTTCCTTTAGGTATTGGAAGCCGGAGAGGGAGACGTCGACCCTTGCCGTAGTTCAGGCCTTTATTGCTTTTTAGGTCGTAACCCATCTTTTGGATAAGGTACTTTACCGTATCCGTGTACCAATAGACTTGTATTCTGCCGGTATCTGGTTCTGGCTCGAGTGGCAGGAGGTCTTGATGACGCTCGACTTTGCCAAAGATGATGGATTCTTCGTCTCGACTTCGTGGAGGGACTATGTAACGGACTTCTTGAGACGGGACTACTCGATTTATATGATGGACGGTCGTTATTTCCCCAGCAGAGTCGCCATCTTGTTTGCCATTAAAATTCTTTGATTGCAAATTTCAATACAAACAGAACAGTGTTACAATATAGGACTTAGACGTATTCCTAGGTGTACACTTTTGTTTATCTAGGTCCCTTGTACCGATGGAGCGAGTGGTAATGCGTTGACTCCGTTGACGATCTGACGACGGTTATCAGTCCTCTGAAGGCTTGGATTGCTCTGGGTGCTAGAGCTTGCTGAGTGGAAGAAGACGTTGAGTGTCTGTATCTGTCTCTCTGGTGGTGCAAAGTCTCTGTTGCTCTGTATACGTTGTGTGTGTATGTAGGTGTGGAAGAAGGAAATGATCCCTCTATTTATAGCTGGGCAGGTTGGCTGCTCATACGCGCATATGTTAGATGCGCCGGTACGTGGGGACGCCACGTGGAGACTGCTGATGGAAGCGCATGGACGATGCGCCCTGATCGAAGAGTTGAATTCTTCATGCTGTTGTTGTGAGCCGGCATGTAGCAGGAGAAGATCTTTCTGTTGCTGAAATCTTGGGTGAATCGAGTCAAAGGACACGTGTCATCGGCCCATGGCTCGGAGATCTCGGATTTGGTGGGGAATGATCTGGTGAGATGCGCCTCGGATTGGGTGCACAAGGAGACTGCAGCTCATAACCATTAGGAGTCATGAACCATTCTAGGCGCATGGCTTTTGAGGCACATGCGAAGCTTTATTGATGACCTTCCTTCTGTCTTTAGGGATCAGTGAAAAAGTCTGAGACGTATGGCTTTTGAGGCACATGCAGATTTGGGCACATGGCTGTGGAGGCACATACGAGATGATTGGGTGGCCACGTGGTAGTAGCCGTCGGAGGAAGGTAATGATGATGCTGACGTTGCCGACGCTTCGTCTTCTGAGAAAGCTGTCAACTGTTCAGACTTCGGAAGGCGTGCTGCCAACTCTGTCAGTTCAGTATTTAATGTTGGTGACATTCGATGGACAGTTGAGTGGGTGCGTCGATCAGCGTTCCACTAGATATGGGGACGTATGGGGGCGCATCCTCTGTGATGCGCTTGGTGTTAAAGGGTACGTCTTGTGTGATGCCCCTGATGTCGAAGGGCACGTCTTAGTGATACGCGGTCTGGCCGGCGCATCCGCTTCGTGACACGTCTTTAATGGTACGATTGTTACGTTATTTGAGTGCCTTACATAGCCGCTTGGCTGAATTCGAGGCGTCTGGTTCATCCATTTAATGCAAATTCATTGCACGGAATTCGGAGAGCCATCCACTTGGCACGTGGGTTTGATTTGCCCGGCCTATAAATAGTGGCATGGAAAGAGTTTGCTTCTCGTTCTCTTACGTTCTTCCGACATGAACTTGTTTACTCGGGTGCATTCTGTTGGTGAGATGCTCCCGAAGGTGAAGATGCGACACAATGTCTTCGTTGATGCACTTGAAGGTGACTGTTACATCCAAAAGTCGGAGTCGAGGGCTTCTGAGGCAGGCGGAAGGTGCCTGTTGCATCCAAAGATCGGGATGCACGAGCCTCGTCTCCGTTGTGCCGGAAGAGCCGTAGATCGGAATTGCGGGGCTAGGCTCTTTCTTCCTTCAAATTGGGTGTTGTCCACTCTGGTTGTGTTGAAAGCTGCTCCTTTTAGCCGCATTTCGATTGCGGTCTTCCTTGGTCTTTGGAGGCTCTTTCGAAGCCTCCCCTGGCCACAGATTTGCGGTACTCTTCTCTTCCTTGGTTTGGGGAGCCCTAGAGGGTTGATTGCCACCCTCGTTCTGCTCAATAAATGTTTCATTAGTCGAAGCACTTATCAGGTGAGCCTGGCTGGAAGAGCGGCACATAACTGGGCTGCTGAAGGGATGCACATAACTGAGCTGCTGAAAGGATGCGCCCTGCTGAGTGTGCATGGTGAGATGCGCCTGGTTGAAGGCGCATGGTGGTTGCTACGCCTGACTGGAGGCGCATGGTGACTGCTGCGCCTGACTGGGAGCGCATGGTGGCTGCTGGCTGTAGACTTAGGTTCTTTCCATAGTACAACCTTTTCTAGACATGTAATAGACTTTTATATGTAATAAAAAGTCCTTTTTCGAATGTCTATATTTGTTGTTTTGCTGTGAAGTAGAGCTCTGGCGCATGTAGTGTCTGGCGCATAGGATTTCTGGTTCTGAAATTCCATGCTTCTATAGGTACAAGTGCGATAGATTTGGTAGATCATAACTGGACAAAGAGGAGCATATTCTGGGATCTGCCATATTGGAGTACCAATATGATCAGACATAATCTTGATGTCATGCATATTGAGAAGAATGTGTTTGATAATATAATTAATACTGTGATGGACGTAAAAGGAAAAACGAAAGACAATCCCAAGGCCAGGTTGTACTTAGAAGAAATATGCAAATGCCCTGCGTTGCATTTGATAGAGGAGAATGAAAAACAGTTCCTGCCGAAGTCAATTTTCTCACTGGATAAGGAGGATAAAGTGAAACTTTGTCGGTGGATGCAGGGCCTAAAATTTCTAGATGGATATGTGTCAAATCTGAGAAGATGTGTCGATCCGAAGGAAAATAAATTGACGGGTATGAAGAGCCACGATTGTCACGTATTCATGGAGAGGTTAATTCCGATTGCATTTCGGGAATTCTTACCGCAGGCAGTTTGGGATCCATTGACGGAGCTTAGCATATTCTTCAGGGATCTTTGTTCTAAGAAATTGCTCGTTGATCATCTAGTAAAGCAAGAGAAGGACATTACGGTAATACTGTGCAAGCTAGAGAGGGTGTTTCCTCCTGGATTCTTTGACTCTATAGAGCATTTGCCGATTCATCTATCCTATGAGGCACGTGTTGGTGGACCCATCGAATATCAATGGATATACCCGTTCGAGCGACATTTGAATCACCTAAAAAGAAAGGTGAAAAATAAGACACGGGTCGAGGGTTCTATTTGTGAAGCCTATATTCTCGAGGAGATTACAAACTTTTGTTCGATGTATTTCAAGCCTCATGTTACAACTAATAGAACGAGAGCTTCCAGAAATAACGACGGAGATCAGGAATGTAATGATACAATACTGAAGGTATTCAATGCTCCAGGAAAGCCATCGGATAAAATAAAGAAGAGATATCTGAATGATGATGAGCTAATGGCTGCTCAGATGTATGTATTACTCAACTGCGATGATGCTGAAGTAGAGAAGCTGGAGGGGTAAGTAATTAATACGTCTATATTATTTTAATAGTGTTGATTATTATACTATTACATTAATTGAACGATGTTGTTTTCAGCATATTTAATGATGATGTAAGGTCAGGTAGGCCACACATAACAGAAGAAGAACTAGAACAAAAAATGAGATGTTATTTTCTATCATGGTTGAGTGCATATGTAAGACTTGAGAACTCTGTAATTACCTTTCTGTATATGCACTTGAGAATGAGCTTAATTAATTTTTTTCGTGGTATTTAGGTCGATCGTCCTTACGCAAGACTTGAGAATGAGTCTATTAAAACGCTAGCCAAGGGACCAATTTATGTTACAAAAATATAGCCAAGCTACTGTGTTAATGGGTTTAGGTTTAAGTCAACAACTTGCCCGATAGGAGATAACTTTGTGGATCTCGATTCCACCAAAAATAGCTGTTTGTGTATCAGATCTTCGAACTACAAAGATGTTGATGCGGGCAACGATTTCTATGGCGTCCTACGGGAGATTGTAGAGCTGACATATAGTTATGGAATAGAGCGCTAAGATTGTGTTATTCAGGTGTGAATGGTTCGATCCGATTGAAGGTCAAGGTTGGAAAGTAGACAAGCACGGTCTTGTGGATATAAACTATCGGCATCGATATCAAGCCTATGAACCATTTGTCCTATCAAGTCAGGCTCTGCTCGTGTACTTCACAAGTTATCCTAAACAGGGAACAACAAGGTCGGACTGGTGGGCAGTATGCAAGACCAAAGCTAGAAATACCTTTGAGGTTGACGATATAGCTTATCAAGAGGATGAACTACCTCTTGTAACAAATATTATAGAAGTGGACACGACAAAAGTTCCTCATTACATATCTAATTGTATAGAAGAAGTAGAATTATCTTAAGAGGAAGATGCAGATGAAAGTGAAGATGTAGAGGAGGAAGAAGAAGAAGAAGAAGAAGAAGATGATGAGCTAAACGAACTAGATGAATTTTCAGAAGAGGATTAAATATGTATGTTTGTTTTATCATCAAATTTGACACTTTAATGACACTTTTATCATATAAATCTGTGATACTTTAGTGACACTTTTATCTGTGACTATGATATTTTTCAAAAATTTGTGATGTCTATCATATAAATATGTATATTTGTTTTATTGTCATATATTATTATCAGGTATGACTAGACCAGGAGGACGACGCGGAGGATATTATATTAGGCAGTCCCGTGTGCCTCGGACTGGGGATGCAGATTCCATACCCTCATCCACATCTTCGAGTACACCAGTGTACCATTCTGTTCCCGGTCCATTACCGGGGCAGGGCAGTTCCAGCAGGTTGACGACTCCTCCCTCGTCGTCCAGCATTCCTGATCCCGCGTCCAGCATTCTTTCTGCCGATGGCTCCATGGGGAGAGCCGACGTCGAGCATATGGAGGACGGCGATCAGACTGATCCTGCCGAGGCAGGAGGTGAGAGCGACCCTCCATGCGCTCCCCCGGACGAGACGCGTATGGAAATTTGGACAGACGGGCCTACGAAGTAAGTTAATTAGTTAATATATATTTCTCAAATGATTATATATACATATATATTCATGAATTTTATTAATGTATAGATATCGGCCTCTTGTAGTACAGAGACAGCTGGGGTTATTTCTGAGGCAGAACTATGGTGGGCCTTGGATTAACTACTCAGATGCTCCCGCAGATAGGAAGGCCTTTTGGTTGGCCCACTTCAAGGTAAAAAATTTGTTTATTTTTAAATTTTAATAATCATTTGTGTATATTATACAACTTTTCTATTTTACTTCTTATAGAGGACCTATTTCTATCCACCACACCGGGTGACGAAGATCGCGGTCCAATTTTCTGCCATCGCAAGCAAGCTCATCCGTGATGCGATCCATGACCAGAAGTCTCGTGATCGCTCCGAAAAGCCGATCCATGGTTGGATCACGCCAGAGCAGTGGACTGCGATGAAGGCTAGATTCAGCGAGGCCGGGTACCAGGAGCAGTCTGACAAGGCCAAGGTGGCGCGGTCGAGCGCCAGAAAGTGGTGTGGTGGCTCCATTCCTATGACGGAGCATTTTCGTCGTCTGATACATTTTCTATGACGGACATCATTTTATATATAGTTGGATAGAATACTAATAATAGATAATATATTTTAACAGGTAAAAAAGGGTGAGGACCCTAACATGGTGACCGTCTTCCTGGTCACCCATCGGAGGGCTGGGGAGTTCATTGACGAGAGGGCAACGCAGGCATATGTACGTTCTATTCTTTATATTAATTTACTATAATTTAGAAAACAGGAAAATAGATATCAATATAGACTTTAGCAAACACTTAGACGTTAGCAAACATTGTTCTAGGCCGAGTTTCTTCGGCTACAAGAGGAGGCGGCTGCTACTGCTAGTGCGCCAGCAGAGGGAGGGGCTGGTACTTTCTTCCAGCCGCCTACAGCTCCATCGCCGAACGACCTCTGGATGACTGCCGTTGGTGGTCTTCATAAGGGTACGTACTACGGTACGGGATCCTACGGCACCTATTTGGCTTCAAAGTCATCCCGGGCCCCCTTTGTCAGTGCACAGAGCGACGATCCGATGATCACCGAACGATTTGATGCGGTCGAGCGCAGTATACAGGAGCTGATGAGTCTACAGCAGGCAACAGCTGCCAGCTTGCACACGCTCACCGAGTCTACGCAGCGCACAGAGCGTAGACAGGTCGAGCTGAAGGGATCGCAGAGGACCATGTCTGCCTCACTCACTCAGATACATATTTCGATTGAGGGGAGTACTCAGAGGATGGTGAGTACCCTTGCTGTGCATGCTGAGCGACTGCAAGAGCTGGAGTAGATACGTCCTCCCGGTCCATCGACGACGCCGACTCTAGACATTGTACTGCCTCATACTGTCCCTACGGTGCAGCTCACACAGGAGCAGTATGAGTACATGTTATCACAGATGCGCAGCAGGGATCCTCAGTGATTTCATTAATTTTTTTATGAGTTGTATGTATTGGCCCTATGGGCAAATTGTTTATTGGTATACTTTTGTTTATACACTTGGTAGGAGACTTTTTATCATCTCCCATTTTTATTTGACTCTATTGGATGTTTGTGATGATGTGTGTCTGTGAAGTGCAGTATGCAGGATTTAATATATTTATGTTTGTGATGCGGGATGTGTGTCTGTGATGATGTTTGTTATGAGTTGTATGTATTGGCCCTATGATGTGTGTCTGTGATGATGTTTGTGATGATATAAAGTGCATGTAAAGTGTAAAGTACAGTATACAGGATTTGAATATAAAGTGTAGTGTGCAGTGTGCCGGATTTGAATATAAAGTACAGTGTGCAGGATTAGTGTTTAAACTGTACATAAAGTGCAGGATTTGTGTTTAAACTGTATATAAAGTGCATTGTGCAGGATTTAAAAACTGTATTTTATTTTTTTTAATTTTCCAGCATGTTAGCGACGGATTGCGACGTTTGGCGATGGATTTGCGACGCAGAAGTAAGTCGCAAATATGTATCTGAATGTCGCTAACTGCGACGGGCCATCGCTAAACGTCGCTCAGCATGCTGACATGGCAAACCTTCGACGAATAGACGTCGCTATATACGTCGCCAAATTGGCGACGTATTATAAATGTCGCCGAACGTCACTAAGTTTGCGATGTTTTAGCGTCGTAGACTATTCGTCGCAACAGCGACGATTGGCGACGAACTTTTGATCTGCGGCTAGCTTTTCGGCAACCTGCTTATTCCGTCGCTAATTACGTCGCTAAATTAGTTTAGCGACATATTTTTAATTATTAGCGACGTTTTTGGACGTCGCTAATATGACTCATTCTAGTAGTGCGTACTGTCGAACCCGTGACCCGACCCATCGTAACCGGGGAGCCTTTGTCTCATCTAGCGCAGCCAGAGAATAACACCTTCGACTATACCAATTTTAAGAAGGCATTTCGTACTTTCTCTGGCACTGAAGACCCTTCCCTCGCGATCGACTGGTTAGACAAGATCGAAGACAACTTCGTGCTCCTCGGCATCGATGAGGCCAAGAAAGTCACTTGCGCTCAACTTCAACTTCGGTTGAATGCGTACGACTGGTGGGCGGTCTAAAAGCAAGCTATCTGTCGAGATGACTCCACCGTGCCGATCTCCTGGGCTACGTTCCGTAAAACCTTCGAAGTCGAATATTTACCTGCGATGATCCGCCAGGCGAAGGAGAACGAGTTCATGCAGCTGAAATAGGGAAACATTACGGTACGCGAGTATGCTACAGAATTCAACAAGTTGGCCCGATTTGTGGGTGTCTACCTACCGACGACGGCGAGTCGAGCACGGAGATTCAAAGTGGGCCTGAGGCCTTCCATTTTTGCTCATGTGACGGTGCCCGAGTATCAAATAATAGGTGAGTCACTCAACCACACCCTCCGCTTGGAGCCTCATTATCCTTCTGGCACTACCGACGCCGTGAACCATAATAATCATAAATGCCATAGTAATGCAGGAGGCAACAACATGCATAAGCGTCCAAACAATGGCCACGTGGCGGATACCAAGGGCAGAACCAAGGCACGTGCTACAACAAATGTAACAACTTTGGGCACCATGCCGCCGATTGCCATGTCTCTGAAGGTGGATGCTGGCACTACGGTAAGACGGGCCATCAGCGCTCAAATTTCCCGAC
Source organism: Iris pallida (assembly GCA_029216955.1). Taxonomy (NCBI): domain Eukaryota; kingdom Viridiplantae; phylum Streptophyta; class Magnoliopsida; order Asparagales; family Iridaceae; genus Iris; species Iris pallida. The sequence goes on from JANAVB010007047.1 coordinate 205,987, forward strand.
CAGAAGGCCGAACCCAACGGTACCGCAACAACAGATGTACTAGCAGAATCGAAGCCAAGTACCTCGGGGTCCACAGACCGTGCCACAAAATGGCCAAAACCGTCGCCCCAATGCCCAGGGTCGTGTCTACGCCACGACCCAGGATAAAGCATTCGCATCTGACAGTCGTGACAGGTATATTGTTTTTCAATAACAAACCTGCTTGTGTACTGTTTGATTCAAGTGTCACATAGTTTCATATCGGCAGACATCACCGTCGAGCACAAATTTCCTCTGACACTGCTAGGCCTTGATGTTAGTGTTAACTTACCGTCGGGCACGTCACTACTTGCAAACTTAGCCTGCGGAGACGAAATCATCTGTATAGGTGGTCAAAAGGTCGATCTTGATGCGATAGTTCTAGATATTAAAGACTACGATATCATTCTGGGAATGGATTGGCTCGGCCCATGCAATGCCCCCATCGACTGTGACGAAAAGACGGTCACCTTACGTATACCTGGAGTGCCTGAATTCTGCTATTTGTGTGGTGAGGTGTCACCGACACACATGGTGATCTAGACAATATCGGCTCGAAGGATGCTGCATTCCGGATGTGAAGGCTATTTAGCGTACGTTCGAGACATGATACAGGATTGTACAAACGTAGGTCAAACTGACGTTGTGGCAGAATTTTTAGACGTGTTTTTGGACGAGCTGCCCGACACCTGATCGAGAGATAGAGTTCATTATTTACACATTCTTTGATACCCGCCTGATCTCTAAAACTTCGTACAGAATGGATTCTGCAGAACTTAAAGAACTCAAAGTACAGTTACAAGAGCTGCTCGATAAGGGATACATACGACCTAGAATCTCGCCATGGGGAACCCCTGGGTTGTTTGTTAAGAAGAAGGACGGCTCAATGCGTCTTTGTATCGATTACCGAGAGCTAAACAAAGCTACCATCCGGAACAAATATCAATTGCCCCGTATAGACGACCTGTTTGATCAGTTGCAATGCACTTCGGTGTTTTCTAAAATTGATCTCCGCTCGGGTTACCATCAACTCAAGATTAAGCCGGACGATGTATCGAAGTCAGCCTTCCGTACTCGATACGGCCATTACAAATTTCTGGTAATGTCGTTCGGCCTAACGAATGTCCCAACTGCTTTCATAGATTTAATGAATCGGGTATTTTGACCCTTCCTCGACAAGTTTATGGTAGTCTTCATCAACAATATACTCATCTACTCAAAGGACAAGCGACAACACGCTGAGCATCTGCGAACCGTGCTACAGACCCTTCGAGAAAATTAGTTGTATGCGAAGCAGAGCAAGGGTGAATTTTGGATAAGTAGCGTCGTATTCCTCGGACACATCATTTCATCCGAAGGTACTACAGTCGACCCAAAGAAAGTTAAAGCCGTTGTCGATTGGAAATGGCCAGCATCAGTCGGCGAGATTCGAAGCTTCCTTGGCTTAACAAGATACTGTCAAAGCTTCTTGAAGGATTTTACGAGGATTGCATCGCCTCTGACTCGCCTCACCCAGAAGGAAGTCGCTTTTGAATGGTCAGAGGACCTTGAAGCTTCCTTCCAGGAGTTAAAGCAACAACTTATCTCGGCCCCGGTACTTGCACTTCCAGAAGGGACTAATGGATTCCAGATCTTCAGCGATACATCCGGCCAGGGTTTGGGGTATGTGCTAATACAGCAGAATAAGGTGATATCTTTTGCTTTCTGACAGCTAAAGCTGTACGAGAATAACAATCCCATCTGTGACCTGGAGTTAGCAAAAATTGTGTTAGCATAGAAATTTTGGCATCATTATCTTTATGGCATAGCATGCACGATCTATACGGATCACAAGAGCCTCAGGTATCTATTCACGCAGAAGGAGCTGAACTTACGGCAAAGGCGTTGGCTTGAACTGATCAAAAATTATGATTTGACTATTGACTATACGCCGGGCAAGAGAAATGTTGTGGCAGACGCTCTGAGTCGGAAGTCTATTGCCTCGCTATCCAACGACCGCAGATTGCTATATGACTTTGAAGATATGGGCATCGACCTCCGACTTCGATTCAGGGATGTGCAGTTGGCACAGTTGCAGCTAGAGCCGAGCTTGCAAGAAAAGATCAAGACCGCTCAAAAGGATAATCTGTACCTGAAGAAAGTACAAGAGCTAATTTCAATGGGTAGTACGACCAAATTTACGAAAAATGAAACTGACGTGCTTCCATTGAAGGGTAGGCTATGCTTTCCGGATGATTCAGAACTTAGAAAGAAAATATTGACGGAGGCGCACTACGCAAAATACACCTTGCATCCAGGCAACACGAAGATATACAAGGACCTCCGCATAACCTTCTTGTAGCACAGAATGAAGAGAGATGTGGCACTCTTCGTGTCGTAATGCATGGCCTGTCAGCAGGTAAAAGATGAGCATAAGAGGCTGGACGGGAAGATGCAGAACCTGACGATTCCGGAATGGAAATGGCAGCATATATGCATAGATTTTATTGTTGGTCTGCCGAAGATGCCGCGAGGAAATTATGTCATATGGGTCATCGTTGATCGACTAACCAAGTCAGCGCACTTCATTGCTATTAAAGTTACTTGGACCATTGATCGCCTGGCTCAGATTTATCTTGATAAGATAGTACGGTTGCACGGAGTCCCTATATCTATCGTCTCTGATCGGGATGGACGATTTCTATTGCACTTCTGGAGTACCTTTAGTCGGCTCTAGGTACCAAGTTGCAGTTCACCTCAGCTTACCATCTCCAGACCGACGGCCAAACGGAGCGTGTGAATCAGATTCTCGAAGACTTGTTACGGCTCTGCGCAATTGACTTCAAGTCGAGTTGGGATGTTCATCTACCTCTGGCTGAATTTGCATACAACAATAGCTATCAATCCAGCATCCGGATGGCGCCGTGTGAAGCTTTGTACGGACGGAAGTGCGGGTCACCCATTTTTTGGGACGACGTCGGAGAGCGACAGATTCTCGGTCCGGAGCTGGTGGAACAGACTGTGCAGAAAGTTCGGCTTATTCGAGAAAGATTAAAGACCGCCAGAGTCGACAGAAAAGTTACGCGGATGTCCATCGTCGACCTCTCGTGTTCCTAGAAGGCGATTATGTATGTCTTAAAGTGACGCCCATGTGAGGAGTTATCCGGTTTGATGAAAAGGTAAAGTTGAGTCCGAGATTCGTTGGGCCGTTCGAAATACTCAAACGAGTCGTCCTATCAAATTGCCCTGCTGTCAGCGCTAGCGGATGTGTACGATGTCTTCCACGTCTCTCAGTTGCGGAAGTATGTACAAGACCCAAGCCACGTAGTAGATTTTGGTCAGCTGGAGCTGGAGGCAGACTTATCCTACGTTGAAGTGTCAGTCCAAATCTTGGAACGCAAGGATAAGCTGGTACGGAATCGAGCGATCCCTCTCGTCCGCATACTCTGTAGTAATTATTCGGTCGAGGAATCGACCTGGGAACTTGAATCGGAGATAAAGAAGAAATTTTCTTTATTGTTCTCGTAGTTGTAGGTTATATTCTTAAGTTTCGACGATGAAACTTTTTCTTAGTTGGTTATGATATAGTACTTTCGAACAATGTCGCTACCGATTCAGTCGGGACCGATAGATCAGGATCGGTTGAATCGATCGAATGGAAACGATTGAATTAAGATCCATTCCTCCTTATGGAAAGGCTTTTTCGGAATCAAGTCCCATATTCAGCAAATTGCGCCTCGAAGATTGGCTCTACGGCTGAGTCGGGAGAGACCTCATGTTGCTTTGCTTTTCATGCCGTACTTGATTTGGCTTTGGCTTTGGTTTTTGTGAATGCATTTTCATGAATATTTTCGATGGTTTTCATGGCTTGTGTTTTCGAACTTCGCATTTGTATCGAACTCCTTGAATAGCATAGTGTTCTAATCAGTTGCTTATGCGATTGCAGGTGATCGCGTTGGCAACATCAAAATGCAGCCAACCAGTCCCTCGTCTAAAGCAAAGACTAAGGTGAGTAGCTGGCCTCCTTCACTTTAACCTCTGTTTCAAATTAAGAACTCGGAATAACTGTATCAATTTAAAGTAATTTACTTTGAAAATATAAGTTTCACACCAAAAAGAAAAAGTTTAAGGTTCTAGAAAAGAGATAAAATTATTTCATGATCTGCAAAATAGTTTCAGCATCAAACTGCTATATCGAATGTTGCAACAATAAGGCGACACACGTTGAAAATTGGCTAACTCTCAAAGATTCCGTAGACCATGCTTGAAAAGTTAATTTTAGACTAAGCATGGTCACAGACAACTTGTGCACATGGTTTTGCTTCCTCGAACGACAACCCGGGGCCACGGGACCGTTTCGGCCTAGGAGGAATGCAAGATAGTTGTGCTGGATGCTAGCACGGGTCAGTCGGGACTTTCAACGGGGCTAGCTACCTGCTGAAAGGGGCGCTGTCTCGACCAGGCTATACGTCCAGGATGGCTTGAATTGCCAGTGGCCCACACTTGCACATAAATTGTAAGCTTCTATATAAATCTGACAGGGAAGGACATGGTAAGTTACATCGCAACAGCAAGCTCGGCCGTGGGTAAGATTTATCCTAATATGTTATGTACCTAGTGAATGGTTGCCTCAAAACATGTTAACACACAAATCGATTAGGATGGCTAAAAAGATCACCAAATAGCTAACATGTTTTATAAAACTGCTTGAACAAATGAGAGCATGAGTTTTAATTAGCCACTCGCTAGTACATGTGATCATACTGACCTTCGCTCTCTACAGGTGGTATAAATCAGGAGGGACGCGCCAACTGAGCAAGGCGACGTTCGTGCTTTTGAAGCTTCGACCGCGTGTCGAAGACCTCCGTCGCTCAATTTTTGAAGACTCTCTGCAAGTCCAAGGAACATATCTCGGTATCCCTCCAATCCAGGTGGCTGGAATACTTTTGTTGTAAATAAGGAATGTATGTATGGAACGGCTATCTCATCGGCACTCCTTCAGTAATCGAGTCATGTTATAAAGCCCGTGCAGCACAATTGTAATAGAGTCTGTAAATGTTGTCTATTATCAATAAAATACAAAGTTTCTCTATCTCAATGTGTTGTTCAATTTGACTGTGCTCTCTCTTCGATGTGTTTCGGATTACCTTATGACTATGCATTGTGCGATCGCAACCTAAGTTCGCACGGCATCATGTCCAGGGAACGACTACCGATTCTTCGGAATCGAGGCGTGACAAAATACCTATGTGAAAGAGTACAAATATGTCATTTTTCATTGGATATATCTACCTCTTTAGGACAAAACACTAAGGCCCAAGAATGAAGACGAATTAAAAATAGAAGCAAGCAATTAACTAAAGACCCATTAAAATTTTCAAAAACCTCCTAAAGTAGACAAAAGTTACATAAATTTAGGCTGGAAATATGATTTCCTACTATAGGTTTTTCATGGCATGAAGAAACAAGAATTATTATTAGGCCAATTAATTAACCAATATATGCCAAACCAATTGAAATGCATAAGTAATGTGCAAGCAAACGGACTGTTAACCAATATGCCAAACAAATTTAGATTACAACAAAAATAAATATATATAGGAACAAATGTTCATGAAGAAAGATGGTTAGGTTTTACCGAAGGTGGAGGAGGGAGAACGCGTGCAATGGAGAGGGGGGAGGGGTCTAACTGGAGATGACATTGGGCCTAGGGGGGTCGCGAGGAGGAAAGGGGTTCGATCGAGGTTGAGGCATCGGACCTGTAGCGGTCGCGAGAAGAGGGGTCGCCGGAGAGGGTTGAAGAGGAGGAGGTGTTCGCGCGGAGGAGGGGAAATATTTTGGAGAGGGACTTGGGGGGCGGGGTGTTTTTGGGAATAAAAATAAAAGGGGTGTAGGATTTGCTAGAATTTAACATTTTGGTAGGGACGCAATATCAGTCGCTACATTTATTCTGACGCTTCAGCGACAAACTAGCGACAAAAATGTGGTCATGTCTTTCAAATTCACAATTCACTTGCTAGTCCGTTGCTAAGCAACGACTGTTTCATTTCAGTCGCTAGGGTTAGTCACTATTTTGAAGAATTTTTGTAGTGATATGTGACAATAGGGTTAGTCACTATTAAAAAAAACCAAAAAAAAAAAAAATGGTGTAATGGTTATAATGTTAGACTTGTATTTAAGAGGTCCTTGGTTCAAATCTTAACTACAACAATTTTGGGCGATGATGAGTCTGGCCTGCGCGGTGCAGGGCACCGACAACGTCTGAGTACTGATGACAAATGGCCATGATCTGAGCTTGCGTGGGCTAGGAATGGGACGTCCGTTCATGATAACTCAACTGATAGGGCACCGCACGGGTGGTCGTGGACCGGCACCATTCCACCATGGGTATAAACGACGGCCGGCCACGCGGCTCGTTGTGCGTCGCCATAAGGGAGTCAAGAAGACGTCATAAGGGCGTCGTGCGCATAGAACGGGTGACTGGACGACATCGGTTGTTGTAGGCATCGTAAAGACGTCGGGGCACCTTCGAAGTCGGGGGCGAAGAGAGGCATTGAGTTGCGGACGTCGAAAGACGTCATGGCCATCTCGTGGAGATATGGAGTGCACGGGGTGTGCATACGGGGCGATGATGACAAAGCCAGTGTGGACAAGATCCACACAAAGGGTCCAAAGTGAACTGACAACCGGCTAAAAATTGTGTGCGGAGGACACACGATTTAACTGAGTCCGCACGTGCTGGTAAAAAAAAAAGATATGTGACAATAGGGGTAATTAGTCACTAACATGGTCTCACTTAGGCCTAACCCCATGCAGTGGGGGTTTTGTACATGGACAAGGATTGAATTTTGAATCCGATATTTGTTTGTATCACCATTTTTTTATTTGTCCCTTCGAGCCAAGGCCCCAAAGAGGCTTAGCTCGGGCTTTGTCTCAAGCAAAGGGCGCAAAATAGCGCTTTGCTAGTGCACTTTGCACTACGCGTCAGATAGTTGCGCGGTAGCTTCATTGGTAGCCAACGTGGCTGGATTGCAAGGGATTGAATGTTACAACCCTTAGAGTCTGTTTAGATTCGGGGGTCGCTCCTGATTGAATGGTCTACTGTAATTTCAATTCTTTTCATATTCATAACAAGTGTTGGATCTCTTGACCAAGTGTCGGATCTCCTATATAAGGATCGCACCATCACTTAGTAAAAAAGATAGATAGTCAAAGAAACAAAAAGGAAGAACTAGAGAGGTGGTTGTCAGCTTTTGCATCAGCACATGTTTCGATAAGGGAGGTGATACAAAGGAGCGTTCCAGAAAGTTCGATTGCTAAGACAGTGCAATCAAAACTTGCTGGTTCTTGGGAACGAATCAACGAGAAGAATGTCAAATATTGCTCTAAGCAACAATGGTTCTGATCATCCCAACAAGTTGTTCTGCTAATACTAGCAACAATCTTAAAGCGGTTCATATTGTTGACAAGGTCTAAAATGGTTTATACTGCTAGAGTTAAATAAATCAGTTTCTGATTTAGTCCTTTGGACTTGTAGAAGATATTTTCCAACACTATGATCCCTCTACAATTTGCTCACTTACATGACTTCTAAAACAGTTGCAATAAAAGTGGCAGTCTCGAGCCACTTTCAGTGAACTCTCACCAATCCTAACAGGTCCTTAATGCAAATCAAAATGAATGTAGGTGCCCGCTGGACTTCTAAACAAGGGAGAATCGATAAATAAAGGGAACGTCTACATGTCTCCAACAAGTCTGCCTTCAGTAGCGACTCGATACTTTGAACAATTTCAGGAGGACTTCAACATGTTTCTTAGGTCGAGATCACAAGAACTTCTTGTTGGTGGAAGAATTGTACTTTCAATGTTAGGGAGGAGTCATGACATTCACAAGAAAATTAATGAGTTTCCCCTTTTCGAAGCATTGAGCAAATCACTCTGTGTATCTGTATCCGAAGTAAGTGCATCAATGCTTATATATTATTAAGTAATGTTATTTGTACCTCCAAATTGTCCATCCAAACCATACATCCTTATGTGTCAGATGACGTGGCGTGTTAAATAGCATTATGTAGCATCTAACAGGACAGTTGACATGACAAATTTAACCTAAAAAATTAATTAACCAATTTTTAATATTAATGTGAATTTGAATATTAATGTTGTTTTTAACGATAATTTTTATTTGAATGTTAATGATAATTTTAATTTTAACGTTAATTTCAATTTTAATGTTAATTTTAATTTTACATTAATTTTAACAGTCAAAAATAGAAATAGAATTAAAATTAAAACTAAAACTAAAATAAAATCAAAATTAAAATTAAAATTTAAACTAAAACTAAAACTAAAACTAAAACTAAAACTAAATTAAAATTAAAACTAAAATTAAAATTAAAACTAAAATTAAAATTAAAATTAAAATTAAAGCTAAAACTAAAATAAAACTAATGTGAATATTAATATTAAAATTAGAATTAAAACTAAAACTAAACTAAACAAAAAGTAAAATAAAAATAAAGTTAAAAATAAAAATTAAATTACAACTAATTTAAAACTAACATTAAAATAAAAATTAAAATAAAAAATTAAAATTAAAATTAAAATTAAAATTAAAACTAAAATTATAATTATAATTATAATTAAAACTAAAATTAAAACCAAAACTAAACTAAAACTAAAACTAAAACTAAAACTAAAATTAATATTAAATCTAGAACTAAAATTAAAATTAAAATTAAAATTAAAACTAAAACTAAAATAAAAGTGAAAACTAAAATTAAATAAAAAATAAAATAAAAAATAATTAAAAAAAATTAAAGTTAAAAAAATTAAAATTAAAATTAAAATTAAAATTAAAATTAAAATAAAATAAAATTAAAATTAAAATTAAAATTAAAATTAAAAATAAAAATAAAAACTAAAATAAAAAGTAAAATAAAAAGTAAAATTATTTTCTGAAACAAAAGATAAAATAATAATTAAAACTAAAACTAAATTAAAGATAAATTTAAAAATAAATTACAACTACAACTAAAACTAAAATTAAAGTTAAAGTTAAAACTAAAATTAAAATTAAAATTAAAACTAATATTAAAATTAATATAAAACCAAAAATTAAAACTAAAGTTAAAAGTAAAATTAATTTAAAATTAAAAACGAAATTAAAGATAAATTAATTTAAATTTAAAATAAAAATAAAATTAATATTAATGTTAATATTGATATTTAAATTAAAATTAAAATTAATACTAATATTTAAATTAAAAGTAAAATTAATACAAAAATTAAAATGAAAATTAGAATTAAAACTAAAATTTAAATTAGAAATAAATTAAAACTAAAATGAAAATTAAAACTAAAATGAAAATGAAAATGAAATGAAAAAGAAAATTAAAATTAAAATTAAAATTAAAATTAAAATTAAAATTAAAATTAAAATTAAAATTAAAATTAAAATCGAAATTGAAATCAAAATTGAAATTGAAATTAAAATTGAAATTAAAATTAAAACTAAAACTAAAACTAAAACTAAAACTAAAACTAAAACTAAAACTAAAATTAAAATTAAAATTTACATTTAAATTTCAATTTCAATTAAATCTAAAATTAAAATTAAAATTAATATTAAAAACTAAAATTTAAATTTGAACTTAAATTTAAATTTAAATTTAAATTTAAATTTAAATTTAAATTTAAATTTAAATTAAGAATAAGTTAAAATGAAAATTAAAATTAAAATTAAAATTAAAATAGAGTTAGAATAAAAATAATGTAAAAAATTAATTAATGTTAATTTAAAATTATAATTATTACTAAAATTAAAATTAAATTTTAATGTTAATAGTAACATTAATATTATCATTAAAATAATTTTTTGAGGTAAGCTGAAAAGTTAGATGTCACATAATGATATTTTACACGTCACTTCAGCTACCATATAAGGAGGGATGATTTGGAGGGACAATTTGGAGGTGCAAATAGCATTACTCATATTTATTTTTGATAAGTTTTAAGTAGAATGGATTGCCATACTTCTCTTTCTTTTTTTTCATTTTTTTTAACATTTGCATTATTGATGTAATTGCGAAAGAGAGTCAAAATTCTGGTATCGCCTTGAGACCTTTGAGTATCTATCGGCCGACAGTGCAAACCTTGCTTAGAACTTGCTGATTATCATTCTTTGAACTAAATTGTGTTTGATATATGAAGATTTTGGTTAAATGTTGGGGATAAGGTTCATGTTCTATAAGGTGGTGAATTCTTAAAAAAAATTCACCCGCTCTCTCTCTATTCCTCTTAACTCCTCTCTACTAAAAATGCAGAAACACGTCGCAGAAGAGAAGGTGGATTCTTTTAATTTTCCTTTATATAATCCATCTACGCACGAACTAGAAGACCAAGTATATAGAGAAGGATCTTTTACTATTGATTATATGAAACAATATTACCATGACTGGATGTTTGAAAATGCTCCATATATATTATCAAAGACCTGCAGAGCTACTACTGAGTTGCTTATTTGCCACCATTTTGGAGAAGAGATTATAGAGCCTCTCTTCGAGACTCATACTCGAGTACTTTACGAGAGATTGGTGGCAGGAGAAGACCTTGGATGGTGTCAAATTACAGTAGCTCTATGCAAGTCAGCAACATGATGATCGATATAGACAAAGAAATGAAAGGTGGTAAGATTATGGACCATTGCTCTGTCATGTTAATTATAGAAGATAATAATAATGATCATGATCGAGTATCAAACTGTCTTAATTGGCAGGATGAATATTTCTACTTTTGTCTCTTGGGATTCTTGAATCCAACTTGGTTCTGGGTTTTTTTTGTCGCTGATATTGAATGTTGTCCATAATTCCTTGAGGTTTTAGGCTTCAGCTAGGCTGCTATTTTTTTCCTCTACCCTTAGTATGCAATACAATTTTAATAAATAAATTGTACTCTAAGCTATACGGACACTAACCGCATACAAATATGGTGATAAAAACATAATATTAATTTTGATGTATTGATGATTTTGGAGTGTTAATCTTGTGTCTAATTCGTGTCTGATATGACACCACACTGACATAACATAAATTCTGGAGGTGTTACTCACTAAACTATAGAAAGAAGTGTTTGGAACACATTGAGATCGAAAACGGAGTCAATCCATGATGTATAATATTGACTTGTTCATGTAACATAAAAGGGAGATATCTTGTAAGGTTCAAGACCAATCACATATATAAATATCATACCCTCTCATTTTCTATCTGATGGGGACAACTTTCAATACAACTCCCTTTATATTGTCACCAAACTTGTAAGTCTTAAACAGTCAATCGTGTGCAAGATACAACCTTAGCTTCTATTCAGATAAGATTGAGTAACCAGGAGAGGTCCAACATATTATCATCACGATCCATTCGAACACTGAGCTAAACTCACATGTTCACCAAACTGCACCACTACTAGCTGTGAACCACATGTTTTGCTCTACATTAACCCGGATAGCTGAACCCATCTCTGAAGCCAATTCGTACAGTCTCTCCAGCCTTAAGTCCCGTACCCGGACAATTTTATGTACAAACTACACCTTAGGATTGAACCAGTATAATTCCTCCACCTAGGTCCCTGGCTCGGACCATATTATGGAGAAGCTCCACGTAGGATTTTGTCCCGTCCTATTCCCAAAATATCAAATACCGGACCATGTGTCTCAGACACATCAGTTGTCGTTTATGATAATAGGCCAACAAAGTGCTGAGACACCCTCAGAGTACTTATGATATACTCTTTTTTCATAAATCAGAAATTTGTATAGGAAGCATCAAAGTTCCTGTTTATTGTGTAAAAGACACAAAGTTTCAAAAAATTCAGCCCAATACGTCCTAAAATAGGGCGTGAATTGTATTTTTCCCCCCTCGGTTAAGGTTTACTAAACCAATTGAATTATAATTTTACGCCCTAAATTAGGGCGTAAAATGCTTATGTGTATGATTTAGGCCCTTCTTTTGGACGTAAATTGCTAGTTTTTTTTGTAGATTAGAATTTCAACGCCTATATTTGAAACGGTAATATGTAAGTATGCTATTTTTCAAACGTTCATATTTAATTTACAATGGTTTTGTTCTTCTTTTTTATGCCCTAAAATATGACGTAAATTGACATGTATTTTTATTTACGCCCTAAAATAGAGCGTAAATTGATGATATTATTTTTTTAATGCTGGTCTGAGATAGGATTAGTATTTATGTCCTATTTTAGAGCGTATTGGAACTGAATTCATAAATTATCAAAACTTTGTGTCTTTTACACAATAAACAGAAACTTTGATTCTTCCTATACAATTTTCTTTTGACAAATGGTCTGCAACTTTTCATGATTGACACCTATGTAATTTAGAATGTATTTGTACTGTTAATTTAGAAAACATGTTATCATGCCAAAATCAGACCAGTAGAAGCTAATGCTTGAAAAATATATTACACAATGAAGATGAAATTCATATTTTTTTTTATGTAAATTAAATAAGAACCTGAAAAAGCAAATTCCAGATCAAAGAAAAATATTTCCACATCTTCTTTGCAACAACCCTTAAAACATACTAGAAATAGAGAAAAGAAAATATTTCATTGGGCATATGCAAGGAGTATAGGCCTAATGAATTATCAAACCATCTTAGAGAATGAATAGTTAGACAACTGATGTGTCTCAGCACTCTACAACAAAATGGTGTCCCTAGGAAGAACCGACATCTTGTACAAATCTGTAGGGGTTACATGCCAAGAATGTGCCAAGTCGATTCTGAGCTGAGTGTAAGAAGTCAACAATGCACGTGATCAACTGACTGCCTCGAGATAGGTTGGAGTTTGTCTCTCCCTTCCAGAAGTTATGGAGCATGAAACCCATGGTAAGTCATTTCCGATTTTGGGATGTGTATGTTATGTGTTCATGTCAGGTCATTTGCAAAGCAAGTTCGACAAGAAGGCAATTTGGTGTATCTTTCTGGGTATGACAATGAAAGAAAAGGATAGAAATGTTGTGATCCCGCAATAAATCGGTGCTAGACATCCAAAATTATATTCTTTGACGAGGCATCATCTTAGTGGTCACCACAAGAGTGATACTTCCCGATACGATGAATTTGGAAGAACAATTACAAAAAAAAGGAAAGGAAGAGCATCAGAGACAATAGTTGTAGCCATAACCTAAGACTATAGAAGAATCGGTTGTTGACGAAGAGCATGTGTCCTTTGAATCTCCTATATATAAAGATTTATGAAGAACTCTTATTCATCGTAAATTCTAAAGGAAGATATCCTAATTAGTAAGAGGTTAAGAATTAAGACACCACTGCTCAGAAGGACTAGATAACAAAAACTGAATTCAAAATACGTGAATGTTGCTATTGCTAAAGAAGATAACGTAATGGAGGCAGCAACTTTTGAAGACGCTTTTGATCAGAGCAAGGAGTGAGGAAGGCAATGGAAGAAGAGTTCAAAGCACTAAAACAAAGTTCAGCTACAAGAGGAGCCAGTGTTGAGGGGGAATGCTAAGAGTAGCCGCTGACTCTTCTTTTTCTCTTCAAAAATCACCTATTTTTCTCTCTCCCTCTCTAGAACCTTGTTCTTCCCTCTCTCTATCTCTTTCCAGAATTTTCTCCTTTATTTTCCTCTTCTCAATTTCTCCAAGAATCTCTTTCCAGATTTTTCTCCTTCATTCTTCTTCTAGAAATGTTCCATCTCTTCTATCTCTAGATCGTTCTATGATCTAGACTTTTCCTTTAGTCTCCTATAAAAAGGGTATATTCATCCCAATTGGGACCATCCAACAAGAGTGTGGCAAAGTGAAGTGTGTGGGAGTGCTAGAGAATGTTGTGAGGTGTAGTGTTGCCAGCGTGAGTGTTCTAGTAAAAGTGTGCAAAAATTTGTTGTCTGAGTGTTGTGTAATAAGCTTTGTACACATCAATCCTTGTGAGCTAAATGAAACCCCCATTTTTATTCAAGAGTACACCTTGTGGCAATATCAATGTCTTCGAGACACCTATAAGGTAGGGTATATGCAAAAGACTTCATCAGGTAGGGATGACAGTAAAGATGCTTCAGGGGCAATTCAAATAATGTAAACTAGCTTTGTTTGTTGATTAATCTTACAAATACAGCACAATAGACTCTGACCACACGCTCTTTTAAACAGTTCATTATCTACAAAATGATGAAGCAATGAAGAATGCTTGATATATATTTCCACTTTTGACAAATATTTCATAACTCAAGTCATTTGTGACTACAAGTAATCATGCTTAAAGTTTACATTAGTAGAACATCCATTCACAGGAGAGAAAAACCTCCTATCACTATAGTTAGAAGCATTCAAACAAGTGTTTCAGTACACACACTGAACTCCAATTCATATACATTCACCGAAACATTGAGTAACTAACAAGCATCAAAAGTACTAACATATGTAAACTGTCCATAATGTATCATGTTAAAGCTCACGTCCTTCACGTGCTCTTAGTTGTATATTTCCTGCAATTATGACTACGTGATCGATATCTCCTGGGCAACTCATAGTCCACTCTAGTCAAACTAGGTCAATGGTTGACTCACAGTTGACTTTTGGTCAACTCTAGTCAAGTTTTGGTCAATTTTAGGCCAAAGTTGACTTTTGGTTGACTTTTAGTCAAAACGGTCAACCATGGTCAAACGGGGTCAACCCTAAGTCACTTACCCTATTCTTAACCATTACCAACCAAGCTATCCTAATTCTAACCATATCTTAAACATATTATCACATATCTTAGTTCTAAGGTATTACCTTAACCTTACCTTATTATCCTACCAAGGTAAACTCTTCGCCTTAGCCTCTAACCAATACCCCAACCTACTTTGCCCTCACTCCACGTATCCTCCAATAGTCTACCAAGGTATTCTAACCCTATCCTTGTATCTCGATACCGTACCATGGTATCTTGATACCCTATTTGTTAAAAAGGTAAACATCCTATTATCTTGAAGGTAAAAGGGTAACTTTGAGATACCGGGTTGGTATCCTAAAATACCACTCTACTCAACTCTAACTAGCACTCTAAACTCAAATCCTAACTTGGTATCCTAATACCAAGTCTCTAACACTAACTCTAATATCTAAACTCAACTCAAATCTAACTTCTAACATATTACCTATCTACTAACATGTGAACTTACCTTAGTTTCTACCACTCAATCCACTAACTTTCTAACTATCAAACACCACTCTAACACTCACAAATTAAGGGATTATATAGTGGGTTATATAGTGGATATAGGGGGGTATATATGGGGGTCAATTGGGGGTGTATTGGAGGCAATTGGGGGGTGGGAGGGGAGGGGTATATATGGGCTGCTGCTGGTACTTTTGCTGCTGCAACTGCTACTGATTTTGCTGCTGCTGCTGGTACTTTTGCTGCTGCAACTGCTACTGATTTTGCTGCTGCTGCTGCTGCCTAAGGGCTGCAGCTGCTCTATGCTGCCCCCCTTGTCCCCTCTACCTCCCTCTCCATCTCACTCTCTGCTCCCCTCTCTACCTCACTCTCTATCTATATATATAACCATCTAACATCTAATATATATATCACATCCTATATATATAATCTTCCCTCAACTTACAACACACACACACACACACACACACACACACACACACACTCACTAGTCACACACACACACACACACACACACACACACACACACACACACATATACACACAATTGTATACATATCTCCACACACACTCAACCCTCAAGAACAACACCACCACTCTCACACAACCACATCAACCCTCTCTTGAATGCACAAAACAGTCCAACACTTGTAATATTACACAAAACAGTCCAATATTGGAAGATAACTCAATAGTGACTAAACCACATTGAATCTCACCAAACACCCTATATGAAACTTGGTCCAAACATCAATACCATGCTAGATCTACCCTCTAAACAATATAAAACTGAAATTAGAGATCAACATGTCCTCTTTGACATTTTCACAAGCACTTGGTGTGCCCTCTTTGGAATCTCTCCATGGACACACTTATATTCATACAAACACCAAAAGAGGACTCTAATGAGCCTCTAAAACATTCTAAATGGTGAATGTATCATGTGGGATGGGTTCCTATGGATCAAAACCATAAATATACAAGAAAAATCAATTTAGAGGATAGGTTTTACCTATTGGGAGTAGAATCCCAATAAAATTCTTTAGGACACGGCAACGATACAAAGATCTATCTAAAAGGACACCTCTCCTTGCACCTTGTCCAAATTCTTGGCTAGAACCCTTCCTTGATGGTGTGAGATGGATTGAGAGAAGTTTGGATGGAGGAATGTGAGGGAATGGAGATCAAATCATAGAGGGGAGCTCTCTAATTTGGGGAAGAACACTTGGAGAATAAAAGAGGCAAGATGAATGAGGAAGAAGGAGACCTAATGCCTCCTATATGTGGCCGGCCGGGGGGGGGGGGGGTCTTTTGGGCCTTGGGTGAAAGCCCACTCTACATGTCTCATTAGGTTTCTAAGTTTGGTTCAAGTTTGGAATCAAAAGGGCTAAGTTTGGGTCTCTAACTTAACCATTCTAACAAGTTATAATTAATCTAACTTACTAATTTAAATGGTGGGTTTTGTGGGCCATGTCTAACGTAAGTTTGGGTCCCATCTAGAGTCTAAGCTACCCGGGTCACTAACACAAGTCGGAACGAGACGAAACTTAAACCCGACTAAACAAATCCAATAAAAACATTATTAAAAATATAAAATTTCCAAAATATTGAAAAATAAAAAATGCCCAAAATATCCTTAGCCTAGAAAATGGAAATTTGCTAATCTAAACACTTGGTTAGGTCTCCGTGGTCATGGTTAGTCTCTAGGCTAAACAGTTTCTAGGCTTGTACTAGCAAAACACAAAATTATAATACACCAATTTAAATGGTATTAAGTAAATTAAAATTTACCAAAATTATGGAAAACTGAGAAATGACAAAATTATCCTTAATTTTGAAAACAGGCAGTTACATCTAGCTCAGACCTCTGATATGAAAGCTGCTCGATTCCCTTCCCCTACCAGAGGATGCGGTCACACCTGAGTGTTCATGAATGGTGTTGTCATTAGCAGGGCAAATGAAAACTCTGAGTTATGCAAGGAAATAAACAGAGAAATTGAATGTAAAAAAAAGGGATTGCTTGACAATTGTGTTTTCATCGATTTTGGAGTGTTTTTGAGGCAGACGTTTATGAACTATTAAAAATAAATCTGCTTGGTACTTTTTGAGTCACTGGTTTGGTCGGTTCAAAATTTTCTCAAAAATAGTGTATTGTAATTTTTGGTGTCCTTATAAGCATCCCAAATTAGCCGGTTTTTAGAATTTTTGTTATTTTATTCTATTTATATTCTCACCAAAAAAAATATAATTATAATTACTAATTGTTGATACATTACCCTATTTCCTCTTTGTCATCTATGTTTATCTTCTACTCCTTCCAAACTACGATAAATTTTAAAAATCTTATTTTTATATAGTCTCTCTTACCTTCATCCAGGCGATCATTCTTATAAATTCTTAATTCATCTAGATTACTGATTTCATAGCAAACTCTATCCTTAGTCCATCTAGATTACTGATTTCATGACAAATTCATCTAGATTGTTATGAATAATGAATTTGCCATGAGGCTGCCTCAAATTGAGAATCCTTAACACTATATGATACACACGCATAAAGACATCTTCAAGAATATTGCATCAAGCAAACTTCGGCATGAGAAATGAAACTTTGGAAGAGCTTTTGTTTATATATATGGACACATAGGTAATTTTATTCTTATAAAAACTTTCAGAACCACTTGTTAATTAATTAACAAACATGGGTTTGACTGGTTTAAAAGCCGCTACTTAAAATCACAAAAAATCAGACCCCTCATAAACGTTCATAATCGGTACTCTAAAAATACCTCATAATTATTATTCCAACAATTCTCAAGCAGACCCTAAATGGAAAGAATCATTGTAAATATACATACTTAATAAACTTTATAATGTACCTTATCTATTCTTATTAGACACGATGAAGCAAAAAAAAAAAGGAAAAAGAAAAATTCTTCTTCTTTTACTATAAAGGTAAGGTTGAGTGATGAGAAGAAATCGTATGGAAATGAAGTGGAAAATGTTAAGATCAATTCAGGAATTGAACATATATATATGTACCAGGCGGGGTCCTCATCTTCTCTCCTTCTCTAGCATTTTCTCCAACATATATCAGAGTTCATCTCATATTTGTAAGTAGGTGCAAAATCAATCAAGCCCTCCTTCCAGCCATCAAATATGCGCCTACTTCTTAGCTCGTTGCTTAGCTGTTTGTTCATATCATCACTCATCAGCAATCAATAGGACTATGTCAATATCGTAGTAGTAAAAACAAATTTTACTAATTTATTCAGAAAACTTTGGCAACATTTAAGTGAATGATATACTTACTACCTGGTCGCATTTTATGTGTTCGTCCCATTGTTTCGTCGCGACAAACTCCCCGACCTCAGCATCCGGCATGTTAAGACGGTAGTTCAGATCTCCGAACCAGAAAATACGGCTGATCCCATTCGGAAAGACTCAGTTAGTAATCAATTTTCTATAGTAAAATTTATTTGAGTAGTAAAGCAGAATGAGAGCTATGGCTTCCATCTGGACTATGAATATCAAGATGGAAGCTCTGTATGTTTTTCCAACGCTGTTGAGCCGGCACAATTCCCTTCTGCATACTCCGATTGACCAGAAAAATAAATTGGGGGCAGAGACAGGAGAGCCGATTGATTGTGAATGATATCAGAGACTTGTAGGCAGATTGATTTATCTGGGTCACACTCGTGTTGATATCTCATTTGCTGTGAGTGTAGTCAGTCGCTACATGCACGATCCAAGGAAGGGCCACATGGATGCAGTTTTCTATATTTTGAGATATCTAAAGAGGGCTCCTGGAAGAGGGATATGGTTCAAGAACAATGGACACCTTAGTGTTGAGGGATACTGCGATACAGATTGGACAAGTTGCATGGATGATAGAAGGTCTACCTCAGGGTACTGTGAATTTATATGGGATAACCTATTCTCATGGAGAAGAAAGAAACAGTCTGTGGTAGCTCGATCACCCGCTGAAGCAGAATATAGAGATATAGCTCTGGGTGTGTCAGAATTGTTGTGGGTAAAAGCATTGCTGACATAGTTGAAGCTGGAGAAGGAACACCAATGCGTCTTCTAAGTGACAGCCAAGCAGCACTGAAGCTAACAATCCAGTTCAGCATTACAGAACGAAGCACATCGAGATCGATCGGTTCTTCATCAAGAAAAAAGCTAAAGAAAGGAATACTAAAGCTCAATCATGTTCACTCAGAAGAACAAGTTGCATATTGCCTTACTAAGGGGCTTAATTCATTAAGTCTCTCTAAACTATGTAACAAGATGGGGATGATTAATATTTACCGCCCATCTTGAGGGGGAGTGTTGAGAGTATTAATGGACTTTTAGTCCCACATCGAGTAGAATAATAGGGAGAGGGGCTAGCCTCTCCTATATAAGTGTAGCTCCACCTCAATAATAAATAAGTCAAATATTCTACTAAATTCTATTATATTCCACATTTATTACGAAAATTCAAGACGACAATAGTCTTACTCAAATGCATCGTTGACTTTTTTACCGAATGCTTTTGGATTTTCATGATATTATTTTTATTTAAAATGCAAGAATATTATTGGAATATTATATATATATATATATATATAATGGGTTGGGCCGTAATTTTTTTTTATAAAAAATTAATTTGAAACTATAGACTGTTCAGGCTCTTTTAATTTGGACAATTTGAACCTAGTTAAATATAAAATTTCTAAGCATTTACCTAACTTCTTGTGGGAATTTACCAATAGCAAACAAAAATTACAATTGATACAGCTTGTAGCCGAGAGATGCTTTCAAGTTTCGACAGCTTAGTCACAATTAGATGTTACAAATATGAATTCTTACATATAGCACAATTGAATAACAATGAAAACAACAATAATAATGATGATAATAATAATAATAACAAAGATATGAGCGTCAATATTTTTTTGAGTACAAAATTAACAAATTAATATCACAAATTAATCCACCAAATCCTCCTACGTCATCTAAATACAAATTCCTCCCTACACTTGGATTAATGGCCATGTGCCCATGGCCAAACCTTTGGTCGAGTGGGTGGAGGGTGGTGGGGGTGGGGGTCATGGCCAATCCTTTGGTTGGCAGGGCCGGCGCATCCGTTAGGCAAAGGAAGCAACTGCCTACTCCATGGCCAATCCTTTAGGCATCTGTCTCCCTCGTCCGTACGTAGATGCGTCCATATAACAATGGTAGTTCAGAGTGCCTTCGGCTTTAACTTGAAGAAGAAGAAGAAGAAGAAGAAGAAGAGAGGCATAAAGTGAATACTTGTTTGTGCTAGAGCTAGCCATGGATATGGTCAGAAACTTTCACATGGCACAAGGGCTGGGTGAGACGAGCTATGCTCAGAACTCTCGTCTTCAGGTCGTTACAGTACTACTTTACTTGTGCAACTATTTCGAATCAAGTACATATTCATTTTCATTCTTAATTTGTCTTTTTTTTTGTTTTGTTTACTGTTGCATGCCTCCATTTTCACAAATGTTCCAGAAGGAAATAATTGAATCACTGATGGATATCACCCTAAGTTCAGCAATGGAAGCTTGTGCTGCGGAGACGGCGCCGGCGACAGTGTGCATAGCTGACCTAGGATGCTCTTCTGGGCGGAACACGCTCTCCGTCGTCGAAAGTATTATCAGGGCGGTCTGCGAGAGGAGGCGCGAGGCCACGCAGCAGCTGCCGGAGTTCATGGTGTTTCTGAACGACCTTTCGGGTAACGACTTCAACGCGTTGTTTTCACTCGTGCCGGAGTTTGTGCAGAAGCTGAAGGCTGAGCACGACGATGGCGGCGGGATATTGGTTTCGGTCGCTGGAGCTCCCGGGAGTTTCTATGGGAGGCTGTTTCCCAGCAGTAGTTTGCACTTCATCACATCTTTTACCAGCCTCCAGTGGCTCTCTCAGGTTGGCCATCCTCTCATTATTCTCTATATACTTACCTTTCTTACAATACAAAATAGCCCATGAGACTTAATTCCCACATATCTAAGGCGTTGGATCGAGATCCAACGGTGAAAAAACACATGTAAGGGCTCTGTTTCAACTTAGAACAACAGTGACCGGTATATATATATCGACATATATATCGACGATACACCGGTGATGTACTGCCATCATGTCCCTTCGAGCCAAGGCCCCAAAGAGGCTTAGCTCGGGCCTGGACTCGAGCAAATGGCGCAAAATAGCACTTAATTTGCTAGTGCACTTTGCACTTGGCATCGAATAGTTGCGCAGTAGCTTCGTTGGTAGCCAAGGTTGCTAAATTGCAAGGGATTGACTGTTACAACCCTTGAGTCTGTTCAGATTCGGGGGGTTGCTCCCTCCAAGCCAATTTCGATATACTCTCACCTATCCAAACAGGTCCTTAATGAAATCGAAATGAATGTAGGTGCCCGCTGGACTTCTGAACAAGGGGGAGCCGATAAATAAAGGAAACGTCTACATGTCTCCAGCAAGTCCGCCTTCAGTAGTGACTCGATACTTTGAACAATTCCAGGAAGACTTCAGTATGTTTCTTAGGTCGAGATCACAAGAACTTGTTGTTGGTGGAAGAATGGTACTCTCAATGTTAGGGAGGAGGAGTCATGACATTCACAAGAAGATTAATGAATTTCCCCTTTATGAAGCGTTGAGCAAATCACTCTCTATATTTGTATCTCAAGTAAGTGCATCAATGCCTAGAAATTTATTAAGTAATGTTATTGACACCTCCAAATTATATATCCAAACATTATCTCCGTATGTGGCAGCTGATGTGGCGTATTAAATAACATTATGTAGCATCTAACGTGACAGTTAACATGGCAAATTTAACCTAAAAAATTAATTACCCATTTTTGAATATTAATTTTAATATAATATTAATTTAATATTAATATTGATGTTAATATTAATATTAATATTAATGATAATTTTAATTTTAATTTTAATTCTAATTTTAATTTTAATTTTAATTTTAATGTTAATGCTAATTTTAATTTTTAATATTATTTCAATTTTAAAGTTAATTTTAAT
The DNA here is from genome assembly GCA_029216955.1 of Iris pallida. Taxonomy (NCBI): domain Eukaryota; kingdom Viridiplantae; phylum Streptophyta; class Magnoliopsida; order Asparagales; family Iridaceae; genus Iris; species Iris pallida. The sequence continues at coordinate 228,225 of JANAVB010007047.1, forward strand.
TACAACGTTAATTTTAATGGTCAAAATAAAAATAAAAATAAAAATAAAAACAAAAATAAAAATAAAAATAAAATAATCTAAAATAAAAATAAAATAATCTAAAATAAAAATAAAAATAAAAATAAAATGAAAATGAAAATGAAAATGAAAAAAAAAAATATAACTATAACTATATCTATAATTATAACTATAACTAAAAGTAAAAGTAAATCCAAAACTAAACTAAAAATAAAATTAAAACTAAAATTGAAACTAAAACTAAATTTAAAATTTAAATTAAAATTTACATTTAAATTTAAACTAAAACTAAAATTAAAATTAATTGAAATTGAAGTTAAAACTAAAATTAAAATTAAAATTAAAATTAATGTTAATTTAAAATTTAGAATAGAATTATCATTAAAACTAAAACTAAATTTTAATATTTATATTTATATTAACATTAAAATAAGGGTTGTGTCAGCTGCCACAAAAGAAGAGGTGACTTGGCGGTGCAAATTACTCATATTTATTTTTTGGTAAGTTTTAAGTACATTGGATTGCCATGCTTCTTTTTCTTTTCTTTTAACTTCTGCATTATTGAAGTAATTGCAAAAGAGAGTCAGAATTCTGGTATCACCTAGAGACCTTTGAGTATCTAACAGTCGATAGTGCAAACCTTGCTTAGAACTTGTTGATAATCATTCTTTCAACTAAATAGTGTTTGATATATAAAGATTTTGGGTAAATGCTGGGGATAAGGGCCCTGTTCTATAGAGTTGTGAATTCTTCATTTTTTTCTCTATCTTTCTCTCTTTAATCCTGTAACTCCTCTCTACTAAAAAATGCAGAAACTGGTCGCAGAAGAGAAGGTGGATTCTTTTAATTTTCCTATATATACTCCATCTACGCAGGAACTAGAAGACCAAGTATATAGAGAAGGATCTTTTACTATTAATTCTATGAAACAATATTACAAAGACTGGATGTTTGAAAATGCTCCAAATATGTTATCAAAGACCTTCAGAGCTGCTAATGAGTCGTTTATTTGCCACCATTTTGGAGAAGAGATTATAGAGCCTCTCTTCGAGACTCATACTCAAGTACTTTACGAGAGATTGATGGCAGGAGAAGACATTGGATTGTGTCAAATTACAGTAGTTCTGTGCAAGTCAGCAACAAGATGATCGATATATTGAAAGATATTAAGATTATGGACTATTGCTCTGTCACGTTAATTATAGAAGATAATAATATTGATCACGATTGAGTATTGAACTCTTTTGATTGGAAGGATGAACATTTCCACTAGTCTTGGAAAGTGAATAAAAATGGACTCTTTATTGACTACAAAATTGTTTCATGATTTTGGTATGTTTATTAGCGATTAATTGTTTGACCTGCTCTACTTTTGTCTCTTGGGATTCTTGTGTCCAACTTGGTTATGGATTTTTCTGTTGCTTATATTGAATGTTGTCCTTAATTCCTTCAGGTTTGATGCTGCATCTAGGCTGCTAATTCTCTCCCCCCCCCCCCCCCCCCCCCACCCTCGGCCTCGTTTGGTTCGCAGAAAGAAAATGAAAAGGAAATCAATTCTTTGTTCTTTTCCTTTCATTAGAAAATTGTAATTTTCATCCATTTTCCATTTTGATTTTGGAGTGGACGAGAAAATTAGACGTAAAACTGAATTTTCTATAGTGGGAAAGTGAATTCTTGGTTGGATGGAGGAACCACTTTCCCGCTTCATTTCTTTTCATATGGGAATCATTTTTTTTCCTCATATTTTCTTTGACATACAAAATATAGGAAATGAATGACTTTCCTTTCCTAACTCCCTTTAGCTAATTAATAATTGTACTCTAATCTACAAGGACACTAACCCTATACAAATATGGTGACACAAACATAATGTTGATTTTGATGTATTGATGCATTTTGGAGTGCTAATCTTGTGTCTAGTTCGTGTCTGATATGACAGCACACTGACAGAACATAAATTCTAGAGGTGTTACTCCCTAAAATATAGAAAGAAGTGTTTGGAACACTTTGAGCTCAGAAAACAGAGTTAATCCATGATGTATAATATTGACTTATCTCATATAACATAGAAGGGAGATATCTTGTGAGGTTGAAGACCAACAACATATATAAATATCATACCTTCTCATTTTCTATCTAATGGGAACAATACAACTCTCTTTATATTGTCACAAATTTGTAACTCTTAAACACTCAATCGGGTGCAAGATACAACCTTACCTCGTATTCCGACGAGCTTGAGTAAATATGAGGTCCAACATATTATCATCACGATCCATTCGAACACTGAGCTAAATTCATATGTTTACCAAACAACACCACTACTTGGTGCGAACCACTCGTTTTGCTCCACATTGACCCAATAGCTGAATCCACCTTTAAAGCCAATTCGTATAGTTTCTTCAACCTTAGGTCCCGTACGTACCCGGATAATTTTATGTACAAATGTCACCTTAGGATTGAACCAATTGCAATATAAAATCCTCCACCTAGGTCCTTGGCTCGGACCATATTATGGAGAGGCTCCACCTAGGATTTTTGTCTCGTCATATTACCAGAATTTCGAGAGCCGGACCATGTGGCAATGGCCTTTAAGTATCATGCAGACTCCATGCCACCTCAATACGTATGTTGTCTAGGATTGAGTGTTCTAGCAAGCATATCATATAATTGGCCTATTAATTCTATATCTTAATCCACATAAGTAAAGATAACAAAAATGGACATAATATATAGTCGGCCGCTAATAAACCCTCTGTCCGAATAAATCCGATAAATAAATATTAGATTGCCATAATTCTCGTTAATGACTTGGTACAATTTTTTGGAAAAAAAAAGAGAGAGATGAGCCTTCATTCTTGGGCCTTGGTGTTTTGACACGACATCAACCATCTTTATTAGTGCTAAATTTCTAACCAATGTATCTATGAGCATGAGAGGGATATCAATATGGCAAAAAAAAACTAGGAGGTCAGCCGGGGATGTTGATTTACTTTTTGGCTAAAATTTTCACATGTAAGATTTCCTAGACGCTACAAAAAAGTCTATACAAATTGGTAAGACGATATAATTTTCTAAAGGGAATTGCATCTCTACAACACATCAAGCAAAAAATGAAGAGGAATGACAATTGCATCGTATAACAAAATCATGCTTCTATATGAATAGGTAGGGAGAGAATAGTTCAGAAATATCAAACTACAATCAATTCATAAACTTTTCCATGTATAAAACAGAATTCACGTTACTGCCAACACAGACAACAAATTTGTACTCAATACCACCAAAACTTAATAAAAAAACTCCGGCCTTAAAATTAACTCCAAGTCTGATAAGCGCCTAAAAATTAATCCCAAGGCAAATAAAAGACCCTTGTTATGTATCATGGTATTGGAAAGATGTGTGTGAAAATATAAATCCCAAATGGGTGAACATTCTGGTGCTAAATAAGAGATAGTAATCCCATATACCAAACCGATAATAGTTTAAGATTGAAAAAAAAAATACATGTTCCACATAAAGGATATATAATTTATATACTATATAATGAGAACAGTTCAGCTTCACCGTAGAACTTTTTTTTCCTAAATATTTCCTTGCTAATGTTTAGTGATTAAAATTGTTAACTAAAATTAATAGAGATATCTAGATAATTACGAGAACTGTCTTTGGTATTCCTAAATAGTATACATGTAACCCCGACTGAAAAGTTCAAAATGTACACAGTGACAAGATAGTTTTACCTTGAACTAATAGATCCATAAAACCACAGACTATATGCTATGGTGGATAACGATGAGAAACTTGACTATATAATCAGACTGAATGGATGAAACATTTGATGCTTTTTGCTCGAAGTAGAAATTTGTAACTTTGAAGAGAGAAGTGAAGACTAGTGATGAGTTTTTGTTGGATTTTTACTATGCTCTTTGAAATGCTCTTTGAAACATAACCGTCTATTTTATGTAACAAAGTCAATTTCTTTGGGTACTAAGCTCAATTTCAGCTTACCATTATCTGTCTGCGTAAAGGAAGATATCTTAATTTGAGAATTTCAGACAAATTATATCCAAAGCCTATAAACATATCTATAAAAGAAAATCATAATTAAAATATATTCAATATTCAAATCATATTTAAACTATATATATCTGTTAGTCTCGGGGCTTGACCAAAGATGGTAGACTCTATGTCGAGATCAGAGGTTCAACATATGCTCACCTTCTGATAATTCTCGAGATCCAAGAGGAACACTATAATATGAATCTGATTACAAAAACAACAATAATCAAAAAAATAAATCTCACGTTCTTCCTCGAAGTTGCAGTTGCTGAGGGACAGAACTGAGTTCAGAAAATAAATGTCACGTTCTTCCTTGCAATCGCAGTTGCAGACGGACATAACTGAGTTACAACTCAGATGAAAGAGAAGAAAGAAGAAGAGGAAAGGATCTTGCTGGGATGATTAAGATCACCGTTGCTCAAAGCAAGATTCGCCCCACCACGATCTGCTTTCAGGAACCAACAAGTTCACGAAGAACTTCTGGAAAGCTCGTAAGTCAAAATTTGAGACTTGAACGGGCTTCCTGGACTTTACGGACTCCCTTAACTCTCTTCTTGGTGCATCTTCCAAAGGAGGCCAAGGGGGCTCTATTTATAGAGTGGAGTGAGACTTCACCTCTTCTCCTATCCGATGTGAGACTAAAATACCAATACTCAAAAATAGAGTTTGATATTTTAGATCATCCCACAATCAGCATAAAAGTGTGACAGTCCACGCCTACCCCCCTAACACTCCCGTGCATGCACGAGACATCCTGGAGTCCGTGTCCGAGTCCGAGTCCGCACAACAAAAATCAACTTGCATCCTTGTTGGAATTAATCATTTTCCTTCTAGGAAAATACTCCCACATAGCACACACATGTGCCCCACCACACCTCATGTGCATACCTCAACACAAGCAATGCATTATATTGATATACTCACCATTTAGTGTAGCCGATGTGGGACTATCTTTCCTAGTCCAAAGGCAAAAATACCAACAATCCCCCACATATCTCAATATATGGGTTGAGCGTTCCCCACAGTGACTGCCCATCATACATTAGGAGAGATGTCGCTACGACTTGAATCTTCCTGCATAGGTTAAATAACAGCATGATACAAGAATGGACTAAGCCTTGAATTCTGCACCATAACTGCAATTCTTCCTACTCACATAATGACATCAACTGTGATTCTGGCTACACATTAAAGGCCTTGTGCCAGCCTGATTTCAGTATATAATTTTTGGGCGTCTACAAGTTTACCCTCAAGAGACGGCCTAATATCTCTGTCCATACACTATAGGTGAGTTCTTTATAAAGAGTCATGGCATGAAGCATTGCGCTTCTTTATGGTGCTACGACGCTATGACATGGCTTAAAGCCGAGGCTTTACCCCATCTGGGTGCCTCATCGTAGTGTCATACTACTGTAGCATGAGGTCACAAGCCTCTTTGTAGTGCCAAACAACCCAGCGTGAAGCCTTGCGCTTCCGTACGGTGTTACGCCGCCGCTATGACATGGCTCGCGAAGCCGAGGCTTTACCCTACCTGGTACCTCTTCGTGGTGTGTCACGCCCCGCTCCCGTAGGAGCGATCGTCCTCGCTAAGGCGTGATGTCGCACGAGCCTAGATTGTGCTCGTACAAGGCAGTTTCATAACGGCCGATTACATCGGCGGCGACGGGGTCGTCGCACAGAAGTCCCAAGCAGAAACATTGAACATACAGCGGAATTTAAAATCAAAACACAAGTTATTCAAAAAAACTCTTTATTTATATTGAACAATTAGATTACAATAGGCGCAAGCCATGATTACAAGTCTCTCGTGCTCACTTTTCTCTCATTTTACAAGTCACTCTGCTCTCTCTCATCTTTCGATACAATGCTTGAGCCAGCGAAAGCTTCGGAAGGCGATGTCCACACATTATGTCCCGTATACGTCTTGACTTCATGCGGCCGCACGCTTCGAATCGCCAAGGAACTCCATGCCTCGATGCATCCAAGCGAGCTCCGTACCACGATCTTCTACCTGCGCCTGTACATGAAAACTATGTGGGTGTCAGTACTCAACTGTACTGGTGGAGTGAGCTCCTCGCCCACCCATACAAAATCGACACGTTTATTTTACTTTGTGCAATACAAGTCCCTTTACGATTGTCTTCCTAGTCTTGCCTTAGGATAGATTTTATGACAGACGCCTTGGCATACTTTTGTCTGAGGACCATCTCGTGCTTGCAACAACAACGTTAACTCATAATCTGCCTCTAGACCCCCTTCTCGTGCCAACAACGTTAACCTATCAAGTCGTGCTTGCCTTACGGCCATAATCAGGGACGCAACTACATGAAAGACTCTATTTTCTTGCCTCTTGCTTCTATATCTCTGAGGCAGTGCCTCCTCGGTTAGTCTTGCCTATACTTTAGTTTTGACAATGCGGCCGTGCCTCACATTTTGAGGTCGTGCCCAACAACTCAACGTAACTTCACCCAACTTTTCCTACGGTCCTTCTCGACTTAACTCGCAACGACTCCAGTTTGACTTATGTAAATCTATGCCAACAACTTAACACTCGATGCCACATCTCGTGCCGAGGTACGAGTCTTTACTTAGCCAAACCCTAGGCCTCATAATACTTTGTTGCAACCGAGAACACGTTTCATAACTCAAGTCATACCGTGCTTACATGCTATGACCGGCTCCCGAATAATCGGGCACAAGTCGGACACGTCCAGCTTTTGTCGTTAGACACGACAAAGTAAGCTGTACCAATCTAGGAAAAACTAACCAGATATCAAGACAAGTATGAAAACACATCATTTATAAACGTATCCCATGATAAAAGTACATGTCTCAGAATTTATTACATTCCAGCAAATTAAAAGATAGAGTCTACTAGTCTCAAATACATGATAGAAATGTAAAGCGCTAAGGTAAGCTCTAGGCTTCTGCAGCCTCTAAGTCAAGACCAACACCAGCTGGCTCTCCTGCATCAACTGGCTCTCGGCCATAATAAGTGTCGCACACGGCCTCCAACTCACCTGCAACATATCCTATTCAGGAGCGGAGCAAAGTACAGTTCTAGGTAATAAAACATGAACATAACATGAACAGAGTACAGGAGTACAGGAAATAAAGTACAGGAATGAACATAAAAGTACAGGAAAGTAGTACAGGAAATAAGTACAGGAACTATAGTACATGAATATAAAGTACAGAAATATGTAAAGTACAGGAATTTAATGTACAGGAATGAAACTATAATCCTGTAGTACTAGACATGATAAGTGCACAATATCGAAATACATCTAGTCCATGTGACCGGCTGGGGTGAGTACAAGAGCATGCACAGGAGTACATGAATATGGTACGACTTAGGGCCCGCGTGCACGATGCGAGGCCTAAGCTAGGCACATGAGTACAGTAACCGGGATTGGTCACATGGCTAGTGTATTTTCCCATCCGACACTAATAAGTACAAGAACAAGAGTACAGGAGTACAGGAGTACATGATATCGTGCCATGACGTGTCACAAGAAAGAGTACAAGAATATAAATGCACAAAACCATAGAAAAGTACTTGCCTGGCTCCGGGAAAGTACTGGTAATCAAGGAAGCTAGATATCCTCCTGGTTTATTGAGTACAAGTTGATTAGGATTAAAACTAACTTGTTAATCTAGTTCAAAGAATTAGCCTAGCTAAATCACAAGTTTAGGATTATAGAGGAATTAACTAATTTGATATTCATTAACTTGATTTAGAAAGAAACTACAACTTAACAAGGCTACCAAGAATATAAACATGATGGAACTTATTTGTTACTCTCTGGTTACTATTGGCCTATTAAACTTACCTTAAGTTAACCTAAAGTAAAGGAGTGCAATGAACACAAGTTATATTAAGTTCTAGGATTTAAAAGACAACCTCTACCACTGTCTAACCTTACACAGGACTTAACATGGTCTTATTCCTAGTGTAATAGTACCTATACACTAAAATAGAATAAACCAATATGGCACAGGCATTCGGGTTCTAAAACCCAGGTTCTCAGCTTACACTGAGATTCCTCTCTCAGGCTTAACTGAGATTGCATCTCAGGTTAACTGATATTCCATCCTCAGGTTAAATATAAATCTCAGGTTCACTCTTTAAAATTCCAGGTTGCATTTACTACCTCCTGCAACCGTTTAAGAGAATTCACCAATAAATCAAATATTGCCACAGGAAGAATCATTTCAGCTAATAGTCTAAACAAAATATCAACTACCACTTAGAATTTTTGTTATCCTACGTTTTGAAGTTTCTAGGCACAACCCAACACCAACTGATCATGAGACCACTTCCATAGGGTCACATTGAACCTGAAATCAGTACAACTTCCAAATATTGCCAATCAAGATTTCAAGCTCAAGTGTGGTTTGCAGGATAAAAATAAGCCCCTGTCCTCAGCAGGGTTTCTAATAATTCAGTTGCTAAAATTACCTAATCTACTGTTCTCGAGTTAAAACTCGATAACTGCTAAGAATGCACAGATGCCACAGTTCAGGAGTTTCTTCACATGAATCAGTAAACCACTGGTACTAAATCAAATTATGCATGAACTAGTTGATTACACAACTTCATCCTCAGATTCACCTATAATTGACACTCCAATGGAACTAACAATAACCCTCCAAATGTTTTTAGTAAAACAATTAAAAGAACAATTAGCAATAGTTAAACCATTTCCAAACCATACTTCCTGATGCTCACTGGTTCTAGCAATAAAATTGTGCCGACCCTAAATTAACATGTACAGCATTAACTAAAATATAGCTAGATTGGAATTTACCTGAAAAGTAAATGATCCAGATCACGTTGATGACACAAGTCTGGACACGATATGATAGACAATTCCTATAGAACATAGTCAAATCAATTGAATTACAACCAGAAACTCATGATCTGCAAAATAACATTCTATTGCAGAAAGTCAGGGATAAACTCACCAATGATCAGTTGAAAATTAAACGATCAGTCGAATTTTGATCAATTTAAAATCTTCCCAATCTGACCTACAAACTTCGACACCAAGACACGAAACTAAAATTAACAAACGCATAACTACAAATAGGAGATCAGCAAGCAATATCACCTCAAAAGTGTTTGTGCAAATCTGATCAGGACAGACGAAGAACTAGGAAGGAAATCTCAAAAGGAATTTGGCTATTCCTCAACACAAATCAAACAATTCTAGATTTAGATTCAAGAATATCAAATCAAAGTAATATACCATATTTTTGAATTCAAACTCACTCGATTTGTTGCATCAAAACGAATTGTTGAATAAATGAGGATCTACTCAAGGTCCTTACGAAGAACAGGGGTTGCTAAGCTTTCACCGAGTACTCCCTCATTAATGATCGGAGGAAGTGATCGATGCCATGTCCTGCTAGCTCCATCACCACCCTCCTTCGATTGAAGTCGAGCTTGGGAAAGGAGGAAGAATTCCTACAGAGAATGAATTCTTGGAGTGGGGAAGATGAAGTAAGGAATTGATTCCTTAAATAGACAGTTGGAAGGAAAACGGAAGGAAATTGAAATGAGAGTTTGTTGGCACATGGCTAGGCTATCAGAAATCGGTTACAACAGTAGACACAAAAAGAATTTGAATTCTCAGCTCTAACAGAATTTGGAAAGGAGAAGAAGGTTCTGTCCTCTTCTCATGAACGAAATGTAACCCAAATTATAAAGTAAAATGGTGGGCTGAATTGAATGGTGGGCTGAATTGAAATAAAGTGGATTAACATAATGTGATTAGACTTAATTATTATATACAAAATACTCCACTGAAATTAATTAGCTAAACATTAGTAGGATAAAAATATTTCTGGGAAGCAGGCTTACAAATCTTCCCCCTTAAAAAAAATTTCATCCCCGAAATTTCAAGAAACATCAAAAAAATGACTCATACCAAGTACCAATTATTTATTGAAATATAAATTCTCTGAAACAAGAAAGTACAATCAAGTGAATAAACTGGGATAGCGATCCCGCATCTCGTCCTCACGCTCCAATGTAGACTCTCCTGGAGAGTGGTGTCTCCACATGACGCGGACAAGTAGAATAACCTGATTCTGCAGCTGCTTCTCTCTCCTATCAAGGATCTCCACTGGCTGCTCCTCGTAGGTCAAACTCGGACCCACCTCTAGCTCTGAGTAGTCCACCACATTGCACGGGTCTGGAATGTAGCATCGAAGCTGAGACACATGGAAGACATCGTGCACTCCCTCTAAGCTAGCCGGAAGTGCTAGTCGATATGCCACCTCGCCAATCCGTGCAATCACGTCGAAGGGCCCGATGAATCTCGGACTGAGCTTCCCGCCTCTGCCAAATCTGATGATGCCCCTAGTCGGCAAGATCTTCAGGAAGACTCTATCTCCAACCGCGAACTCCAGTGGCCGTCTGCTGCTGTCTGACCAGTACTTCTGCCGATCCTGTGCAACTCTGAGACGCTCCCTGATCAGTCTGACTTTCTTAGCTAAGTCTACCACCATCTCTGGCCCAAGCAAAGCCCTCTCACCAACGTCGTCCCAAGATAAAGGCGTACGACATCTCCGCCCATGTAGAACCTCAAATGGAGTTATCTCGATGCTAGCCTGATAACTATTGTTATAGGCAAACTCCTCCAGATGCAAATGATCCTTCCACGAACCATCGAAGTCGAGTGCACAAACCCGCAACATGTCCTCCAGCGTCCGAATGGTCCTCTCGGACTGCCCGTCCGTCTGCGGATGATAAGCGGTACTGAACTTCAACTGTGATCCCAAGCTCAGCTGTAGACTCCTCCAGAAGTGTGATATGAAGCGACTATCTCTGTTTGAAATGATGCTCACCGGCACCCCGTGAATCCGCACAATCTGCCGCATATAGAGGTCTGCAAGCTTCTCGGTCGACAGCCCAACCTTGAACGGAATAAAATGAGCAGACTTCGTTAGTCTGTCCACGATCACCCAAATAGCATCCTTGCCACTGGAAGAACGTGGTAATCCAGAGACGAAGTCTATGGTGATATGCTCCCACTTCTATTTCAGAATAGGTAAAGGCTGGAGTAGTCCTGCTGGTCTCTGGCGCTCTGCCTTGACTTGCTGGCACACAAGGCATCTGGAAACAAATTTGGCAACCTCTCTCTTCATCCCATACCACCAAACATACTCTCATAGATCCTTGTACATCTTGGTAGACCCAGGATGAATAGAATACTGCGACTGGTGGGCCTCCTACATCACTTCCTCCCGTAGATCCTTGGGCACATACAACTGATTCCCATGCCTCAAAGATCCATCCTCTGCAATAGTGAAGTCGTCGAGCAATCCCGCCTCTGCCTGGCCTTTGAGACATCGGAGTCCCTCATCAAGAAACTAGGCCTCCTTGATCTTCTCTAACAGTCCTGACTGTATCTGCATGTGCATCAGCTGCCCCCCTACTCCTGGTAGAACAATCTCGATCCCAAGTCTCTCAAGGTCCTCTAGAAGATGCCGGTCCATAGTGAGATACATAGCAACAGGATATCGACTAAGAGCATCTGCCACCACATTCGCCTTCCCAGGATGGTACTGCAGATTGATATCGAAATCCTTCATGAGTTTCAGCCATCTGCACTGCCTCATATTCAGCTCCTTTTGAGTGAAAACATACTTCAGACTTTTGTGGTCCGTAAAGATGTCCACTCTCTCCCCATACAAATAGTGCTTCTACAGTTTCAAGGCAAAAATGACTACTGCAAGCTCCAAGTCATGTGTATGGTAATTCTTTTTATGAGGCCTCAACTGTCTAGAAGCATAAGCAATGACCCTCTTGTTCTGCTCAAGCACACATCCCAAGCCTTTCCCTGAAGCATCGCTGTAGATGATGAATCCTCCCGATCCTGATGGCAAAGCTAGAACTGGCGCTGTCGTGAGTCTTCTCTTCAATTCTTCAAATGCTGACTGGCAGGCGTCGCTCCAGATGAACTCCTCCTCCTTCCGCGTAAGCTTGGTCATCGGTTCTGCTATCTTGGCAAAATCTTTCACAAACTTCCTGTAGTATCCTGCTGAACCCAGGAAACTATGAATCTCTGCTACTGACTTGGGAGGTGCCCATGCTTCAACTGCTTCAATCTTCTTGGGATCCACAAAAATCCCCTCTCCAGTCACCACATGCCCTAGGAACTCCATTCGGTCCAAGAAATACTCACACTTCGAGAGTTTTTCGTACAGCTTCTCCTTCCGCAAAGTCTCCAACACTATCCGCAGGTGCTCCACATGCTCCTCCTCGGTCTTTGAATATATCAGAATGTCGTCAATGAAGACTACGACAAACATGTCCAAATACTTGTGAAAAACTTTATTCATCAAGTTCATAAACACTGCAGGGGCATTGGTGAGTCCGAACGGCATCACCAGGAACTCATACTGGCCGTATCGGGTGTTGAAAGCTGTCTTCGGAATATCCTGCTGCCGAACCTTCATCTGATGATATCCCGACCGAAGGTCAATCTTGGAAAAGACTTTCGCTCCACTAAGCTGGTCAAACAGCTCATCAATCCGCGGCAACGGGTATCTATTCTTGATGGTGATGTTGTTGAGTGCACGATAATCGATACACATCCTCACCGTTCCATCCTTCTTGGGCACGAAGAGTACCGGTGCTCCCCAGGGTGAAGCACTGGACCGAATAAAACCCTTGCCCTCCAGCTCATCAATCTGGCCCTTCAACTCTGCAGCTTCCTTCGGGTTGATCTTGTAGCAATACTGGGACTTCGGCACTGATCCGGGCAATAGGTCGATGATGAACTCCACGTCTCGATCGGGCGGCAATTCTGGCAACTCCTCGGGGAAGACGTCGAGAAACTCCGTGATAAGTGGATGCGGCAACTCCTAGTCTTCTGCAACTGCTCCGAAATAGACTCCCTCTGGCCTCTCTGCAACTCGTCTGCTGATCTCGAACGGTAGAACTCCTGGCGGGCTGAAGATCACCTTCCCCTCATGGCAGTCTATTACGGCAAACTGCTCGCTCATCCAGTCGATGTCGAGGACTATATCAAATTCGGGTAATGTCATTACCAGAAGTCGAGCCCTAATCTCCCTCCCAGTAATAGTGATAGGGCAATTCACCATCTCACTGACTAGCACTACCCCTCCTCCTGTCATAATTCGACAGTTCCTCCTAGTGGGCTTGGGTGTGAAGCCGTGTCTATACAGAAACTCATATGATACGAAGCTATGAGTGGCTCCAAAATCAAACAATATAATGGCAGGGAAGGAATGTAAATGTATAGAACCTGTGATCACATCTGGCACTGCCTCGTCCTCCTCGACTGCAGCCATGACGTAAGCACGTCCCTGCTATGGTCCTTCCCTCTGTTGACGCTGTGCAAACTGCTGCTGTTGAGTGGGTAAAGCCAGTCCTCTCTGTGGTACAGCTGGTAGAGCTCTGGGTGGTGCACGTGGTGGTCCTCCAGCTCCTCCTGTCAGTCTAGCCGCAGCCTGTGGGCAATCCCTCATCTGGTGCGCGTCTGATCCGCAGAATAAGCAGAGTCTGAGCCTCTTGCGGCACTCGTCGAAGCGGTGTCCCGGTCGGTAACAAAATGTGCAAGTAACTGCCTGCCTCTGTCCCTGATGCTGATGTACAGGAGCTCTGGCTGGACGATGATGCTGCTGTGCCGGCTGCTGTGGCCTCGTCTGAATCTAAGTCTGGACCCTCTTTGCTGGTGCCTGGAAACTGCTGCTGTCCACGTCCCGATCCCTCTTCAGCTTCAGATCTGCCTCCTTCTCTACAGCCTAAGCAATCTTGAGGATGCTCGCATACGTCGTCGCCTGACTAATCGTCCCCGCGTGTCATAGCTCCCTGGTGAGACCCTTCTTGAATCTCCAAGCTCTGTCCTCCGGTGCTCTGACTAGGTTCTCCGCGAACCTGCTGAGCCTAGTAAACTCTGAAGTGTAATGCACAACCGTCATCGTCCCCTGCTGCAGCGTCTCGAACTGCATCCTCAGCTCATCCCGCTCCACCTCTGGGAAAAACTTCTCCTTGAACAGAGTTTTAAAATCTGTCTAAGACACCTGGGGCTCCGCCAACTGGGGCTCCTCTCGGTACCAAGATCTGGCCAAGTCGAAGAGTCGCATGCTAGCCACCTCCACCTTCATATTATCCGGGATCTATGCCCTCTTCAAGGTCCTCTCCGCATTCTCCAGCCACTCATCCGCATAGATGATCCCTTCGTTGCCCCAAAAGTCCATCGGGCAGAGGTTCTGGTACTCCTTGGCTGTCCCTGGTCTCGGTGCTGCTGGAGCTGGTGCTGTCGGCTCTCTGGTCCTGAGTGCATCGACAACAGTCGCCCTGAACTGTGCGGCCTGCTGACTCTGAGCCTTCCTGAACTGCCAGCCTGGTGATTCTGGGCCTCCATAAACTGCTGTAACATCGCCATCACCTGAGCGCCGTCAAACATCATCGTCGAGGGTAGCGGCGGAAAGATAGGAGACGGTGGTGGAAGCTGATCTGCTGGAACGTACGGTGCAGCCTGCTGATCCGAACTGCCTGCGACTCCGGGCTTATCTGCGGTCTTCCTCGTAGTGACCATCCTGTAATGGAAAGAAAACTTCGTGATTGATAAAAACCTAATCTACCAGAAAATATAAATATTTATATAATAACCATATATACCCAATGTACCCAATTTTCTATACTATGATTCAAGTTTCCCTAGTTTAAATCAAGTCCCCCAATAGTACACTAATACCTAGGTACTATTCGGATAGACCTGCATGGGCCACGACTAAAAATATATCACGACCCGCTCCCAAATAATCGGGCACGAGTCGGACACGCCTAGCCTTTGTCGTTAGACACGACAAAGTAAGTTGTACCAATCTAGGGAAAACTAACAAGATATCAAGACAAGTATGAAAACACAGCATCTATAAATGTATCCCATGATAAAAGTACATGTCTCAGAATTTATTACATTCCAGCAAATTAAAAGATAGAGTCTACTAGTCTCAAATACTTGAAAGAAATATAAAGCGCTAAGGTAAGCTCTAGGCTTCTGCAGCCTCTAAGTCAAGAGCAACACCAACTGGCTCTCCTGCATCAGCTGGCTCTCGGCCATACTAAGTGTCGCACAGGGCCTCCAACTCACCTGCAACATATCCTATTCAGGAGCGGAGCAAAGTACAGTTCTAGGTAATGAAACATGAACAGAGTACAAGAGTACAGGAAATGAAGTACATGAATGAACATAAAAGTACAGGAAAGTAGTACAGAAAATAAGTACAGGAACTATAGTACATAAATGTAAAGTACATGAACATGTAAAGTACAGGAATGAAACTATAATCCTGTAGTACTAGACATGATAAGTGCACAATATCGAAATACATCTAGTCCATGTGACCGGCTGGGGTGAGTACAAGAGCATACACAGGAGTACATGAATATGGTATGACTTAGGGCTCACATGCACGATGCGAGGCCTAAGCTAGGCACATGAGTATAGTAACCGAGATTGGTCACATGGCTAGTGTATTTCCCCACCCGACACTAATAAGTACAAGAACAAGAGTACAGGAACATGTCGAAATGCAGAAACACGTCGCAGAAGAGAAGGTGGATTCTTTTAATTTTCCTTTATATAATCCATCTACGCACGAACTAGAAGACCAAGTATATAGAGAAGGATCTTTTACTATTGATTATATAAAACAATATTACCATGACTGGATGTTTGAAAATGCTCCAAATATATTATCAAAGACCTGCAGAGCTACTACTGAGTTTCTTATTTGCTACCATTTTGGAGAAGAGATTATAGAGCCTCTCTTCGAGACTCATACTCGAGTTCTTTACGAGAGATTGGTGGCAGGAGAAGACCTTGGATGGTGTCAAATTACAGTAGCTCTATGCAAGTCAGCAACATGATGATCGATATAGACAAAGAAATGAAAGGTGGTAAGATTATGGACCATTGCTCTGTCATGTTAATTATAAAAGATAATAATAATGATCATGATCGAGTATCGAACTGTCTTAATTGGAAGGATGAATATTTCTACTTTTGTCTCTTGGGATTCTTGAATCCAACTTGGTTCTGGGTTTTTTTTGTCGCTGATATTGAATATTGTCCATAATTCCTTGAGGTTTTAGGCTTCAGCTAGGCTGCTATTTTTTTCCTCTACCCTTAGTATGCAATACAATTTTAATAAGTAAATTGTACTCTAAGCTATACGGACACTAACCGCATACAAATATGGTGATAAAAACATAATATTAATTTTGATCTATTGATGATTTTGGAGTGTTAATCTTGTGTCTAATTCGTGTCTGATATGACACCACACTGACATAACATAAATTCTGGAGGTGTTACTCACTAAACTATAGAAAGAAGTGTTTGGAACACATTGTGATCGAAAACGGAGTCAATCCATGATGTATAATATTGACTTGTTCATGTAACATAAAAGGGAGATATCTTATGAGGTTCAAGACCAATCACATATATAAATATCATACCCTCTCATTTTCTATCTGATGGGGACACCTTTCAATACAACTCCCTTTATATTGTCACCAAACTTGTAAGTCTTAAACACTCAATCGTGTGCAAGATACAACCTTAGCTTCTATTCAGATAAGATTGAGTAACCAGGAGAGGTCCAACATATTATCATCACGATCCATTCGAACACTGAGCTAAACTCACATGTTCACCAAACTGCACCACTACTAGCTGTGAACCGCATGTTTTGCTCTACATTAACCCAGATAGCTGAACCCATCTCTGAAGCCAATTCGTACAGTCTCTCCAGCCTTAAGTCCCGTACCTGGACAATTTTATGTACAAACTACACCTTAGGATTGAACCAGTATAATTCCTCCACCTAGGTCCCTGGCTCGGACCATATTATGGAGAAGCTCCATGTAGGATTTTGTCCCGTCCTATTCCCAAAATATCAAAGATCGGACCATGTGTCTCAGACACATCAGTTGTCGTTTATGATAATAGGCCAACAAAGTGCTGAGACACCCTCAGAGTACTTATGATATACTCTTTTTTCACAAATCAGAAATTTGTATAGGAAGCATCAAAGTTCCTGTTTATTGTGTAAAAGACACAAAGTTTCAAAAAGTTCAGCCCAATACGTCCTAAAATAGGGCGTGAATTGTATCCCCCCCCCCCTCGATTAAGGTTTACTAAACCAATTGAATTATAATTTTACGCCATAAATTAGGGCGTAAAATGCTTATGTGTATGATTTACGCCCTTCTTTTGGACGTAAATTGCTAGTTTTTTTGTGGATTAGAATTTCAACGCCTATATTTGAAACGGTAATATGTAAGTATGCTATTTTTCAAACGTTCATATTTAATTTACAATGGTTTTGTTCTTCTTTTTTATGCCCTAAAATATGACGTAAATTGACATGTATTTTTATTTACTCCCTAAAATAGGGCGTAAATTGATGATATTATTTTTTTAATGCTGGTCTGAGATAGGATTAGTATTTATGTCCTATTTTAGAGCGTATTGGAACTGAATTCACAAATTATCAAAACTTTGTGTCTTTTACACAATAAACAGAAACTTTGATTCTTTCTATACAATTTTCTTTTGACAAATGGTCTGCAACTTTTCATGATTGACACCTATGTAATTTAGAATGTATTTGTACTATTAATTTAGAAAACATGTTATCATGCCAAAATCAGACCAGTAGAAGCTAACGCTTGAAAAATATATTACACAATGAAGATGAAATTCATATTTTTTTATGTAAATTAAATAAGAACCTGAAAAAGCAAATTCCAGATCAAAGAAAAATATTTCCACATCTTCTTTGCAACAACCCTTAAAACATACTAGAAATAGAGAAAATAAAATATTTCATTGGGCATATGCAAGGAGTATAGGCCTAATGAATTATCAAACCATCTTAGAGAATGAATAGTCAGACAACTGATGTGTCTCAGCACTCTACAACAAAATGGTGTCCCTAGGAAGAACCGACATCTTGTAGAAATCTGTAGGGGTTACATTCCAAGAATGTGCCAAGTCGATTCTGAGCTGAGTGTAAGAAGTCAACAATGCACGTGATCAACTGACTGCCTCGAGATAGGTTGGAGTTTGTCTCTCCCTTCCAGAAGTTATGGAGCATGAAACCCATGGTAAGTCATTTTCGATTTTGGGATGTGTATGTTATGTGTTCATGTCTGGTCATTTGTAGAGCAAGTTCGACAAGAAGGCAATTTGGTGTATCTTTCAGGGTATGACAATGAAAGAAAATGATAGAAATGTTGTGATCCCGCAATAAATCGGTGCTAGACATACAAAATTATATTCTTTGACGAGGCGTCATCTTAGTGGTCACCATAAGAGTGATACTTCCCGATACGATGAATTTGGAAGAACAATTACAAAAAAAGGAAAAGAAGAGCATCAGAGACAATAGTTGTAGCCATAACCTAAGACTATAGAAGAATCGGTTGTTGACGAAGAGCATGTGTCCTTTGAATCTCCTACATATAAAGATTCATGAAGAACTCTTATTCATCGTAAATTCTAAAGGAAGATATCCTAATTAGCAAGAGGTTAAGAATTAAGACACCACTACTCAGAAGGACTAGATAACAAAAACTGAATTCAAAATACGTGAATGTTGCAATTGCTAAAGAAGATAACGTAATGGAGGCAGCAACTTTTGAAGACGCTTTTGATCAGAGCAAGGAGTGAGGAAGGCAATGGAAGAAGAGTTCAAAGCACTAAAACAAAGTTCAGCTACAAGAGGAGCCAGTGTTGAGGGGGAATGCTAAGAGTAGCCGCTGACTCTTCTTCTTCTCTTCAAAAATCACCTATTTTTCTCTCTCCCTCTCTAGAACCTTGTTCTTCCCTCTCTCTATCTCTTTCCAGAATTTTCTCCTTTATTTTCCTCTTCTCAATTTCTCCAAGAATCTCTTTCCAGATTTTTCTCCTTCATTCTTCTTCTAGAAATGTCCCATCTCTTCTATCTCTAGATCGTTCTATGATCTAGACTTTTCCTTTAGTCTCCTATAAAAAGGGTATATTCATCCCAATTGGGACCATCCAACAAGAGTGTGGCAAAGTGAAGTGTGTGAGAGTGCTAGAGAATGTTGTGAGGTGTAGTGTTGCCAGCGTGAGTGTTCTAGTAAAAGTGTGCAAAATTTTGTTGTCTGAGTGTTGTGTAATAAACTTTGTACACATCAATCCTTGTGAGCTCAATGAAACCTCCATTTTTATTCAAGAGTACACCTTGTGGCAATATCAATGTCTTCGAGACACCTATAAGGTAGGGTATATGCAAAAGACTTCATCAGGTAGGGATGACAGTAAAGATGCTTCAGGGGCAATTCAGATAATGTAAAGTAGCTTTGTTTGTTGATTAATCTTGCAAATACAGCACAATAGACTCTGACCACACGCTCTTTTAAACAGTTCATTATCTACAAAATGATGAAGCAATGAAGAATGCTTGATATATATTTCCACTTTTGACAAATATTTTATAACTCAAGTCATTTGTGACTACAAGTAATCATGCTTAAAGTTTACATTAGTAGAACATCCATTCACAGGAGAGAAAAACCTCCTATCACTATAGTTTGAAGCATTCACACAAGTGTTTCAGTACACACACTGAACTCCAATTCTTATACATTCACCGAAACATTGAGTAACTAACAAGCATCAAAAGTACTAACATATGTAAACTGTCCATAATGTATCATGTTAAAGCTCACGTCCTTCACGTGCTCTTAGTTGTATATTTCCTGCAATTATGACTACGTGATCGATATCTCCTGGGCAACTCATAGTCCACTCTAGTCAAACTAGGTCAATGGTTGACTCACAGTTGACTTTTGGTCAACTGGTCAACTCTAGTCAAGTTTTGGTCAATTTTAGGCTAAAGTTGACTTTTGGTTGACTTTTAGTCAAAACGGTCAACCATGGTCAAACGGGGTCAACCCTAAGTCACTTACCCTATTCTTAACCATTACCAACCAAGCTATCCTAATTCTAACCATATCATAAACATATTATCACATATCTTAGTTCTAAGATATTACCTTAACCTTACCTTATTATCCTACCAAGGTAAACTCTTCGCCTTAGCCTCTAACCAATACCCCAACCTACTTTACCCTCACTCCATGTATCCTCCAATATTCTACCAAGGTATTCTAACCCTATCCTTGTATCTCGATACCGTACCATGGTATCTTGATACCCTATTTGTTAAAAAGGTAAACATCCTATTATCTTGAAGGTAAAAGGGTAACTTTGAGATACCGGGTTGGTATCCTAAAATTCCACTCTACTCAACTCTAACTAGCACTCTAAACTCAAATCCTAACTTGGTATCCTAATACCAAGTCTCTAACACTAACTCTAATATCTAAACTCAACTCAAATCTAACTTCTAACATATTACCTATCTACTAACATGTGAACTTACCTTAGTTTCTACCACTCAATCCACTAACTTTCTAACCATCAAACACCACTCTAACACTCACAAATTAAGGGATTATATAGTGGGTTATATAGTGGATATATGGGGGTCAATTGGGGGTGTATTGGAGGCAATTGGGGGGTGGGGGTGGGGGGGAGGGGTATCTATGGGCTGCTGCTGGTACTTTTGCTGCTGCAACTGCTACTGATTTTGCTGCTGCTGCTGCTGCCTAAGGGCTGCAGCTGCTCTATGCTGCCCCCTTTGTCCCCTCTACCACCCTCTCCATCTCACTCTCTGCTCCCCTCTCTACCTCACTCTCTATCTATATATATAACCATATAACATCTAATATATATATCATATCCTATATATATAATCTTCCCTCAACTTACAACACACACACACACACACTCACTAGTCACACACACACACACATGTACACACAATTGTATACATATCTCCACACACACTCAACCCTCAAGAACAACACCACCACTCTCACACAACCACATCAACCCTCTCTTGAATGCACAAAACAGTCCAACACTTGTAATATTACACAAAACAGTCTAATATTGGAAGATAACTCAATAGTGGCTAAACCACCTTGAATCTCACCAAACACCCTATATGAAACTTGGTCCAAACATCAATACCATGCTAGATCTACCCTCTAAACAATATAAAACTGAAATTAGAGATCAACATGTCCTCTTTGACATTTTCACAAGCACTTGGTGTGCCCACTTTGGAATCACTCCATGGGACACACTTATATTCATGCAAACACCAAAAGAGAACTCTAATGAGCCTCTAAAACATTCTAAATGGTGAATGTATCATTTGGGGTGGGTTCCTATGGATCAAAACCATAAATATACAAGGAAAATCAATTTAGAGGATAGGTTTTACCTATTGGGAGTAGAATCCCAATGAAATTCTTTAGGACACAGCAACGATACGAAGATCTATCTAAAAGGACACCTCTCCTTGCACCTTGTCCAAATTTTTGGCTAGAACCCTTCCTTGATGGTGTGAGATGGATTGAGAGAAGTTTGGATGGAGGAATGTGAGGGAATGGAGATCAAATCAAAGAAGGGAGCTCTCTAATTTGGGAAAGAACACTTGGAGAATAAAAGAGGCAAGATGAATGAGGAAGAAGGAGACCTAATGCCTCCAGCTATATGTGGCCGGCCGGGGGGGGGGGGTGGTCTTTTGGGCCTTGGGTGAAAGCCCACTCTACATGTCTCATTAGGTTTCTAAGTTTGGTTCAAGTTTGGAATCAAAAGGGCTAAGTTTGGGTCTCTAACTTAACCATTCTAACAAGTTATAATTAATCTAACTTACTAATTTAAATGGTGGATTTTGTGGGCCATGTCTAACTTAAGTTTGGGTCCCATCTAGAGTCTAAGCTACCCGGGTCACTAACACAAGTCGGAACGAGACGAAACTTAAACCCGACTAAACAAATCCAATAAAAACATT
Source organism: Iris pallida (assembly GCA_029216955.1). Taxonomy (NCBI): domain Eukaryota; kingdom Viridiplantae; phylum Streptophyta; class Magnoliopsida; order Asparagales; family Iridaceae; genus Iris; species Iris pallida. Next base: position 250,254 of record JANAVB010007047.1, read on the forward strand.
ATTAAAAATATAAAATTTCCAAAATGTTGAAAAATAAAAAATGCCCAAAATACTCTTAGCCTAGAAAATGGAAATTTGCTAATCTAAACACTTGGTTAGGTCTCCGTGGTCATGGTTAGTCTCTAGGCTAAACAGTTTCTAGGGTTGTACTAGCAAAACACAAAATTATAATACACCAATTTAAATGGTATTAAGTAAATTAAAATTTACCAAAATTATGGAAAACTGAGAAATGACAAAATTATCCTTAATTTTGAAAACAGGCAGTTACATCTAGCTCAGACCTCTGATATGAAAGCTGCTCGATTCCCTTCCCTAACCAGAGGATGCGGTCACACCTGAGTGTTCATGAATGGTGTTGTCATTAGCAGGGCCAATGAAAACTCTGAGTTATGCAAGGAAATAAACAGAGAAATTGAATGTAAAAAAAAAGGGATTGCATGACAATCGTGTTTTCATCGATTTTGGAGTGTTTTTGAGGCAGACGTTTATGAACTATTAAAAATAAATCTGCTTGGTACTTTTTGAGTCACTGGTTTGGTCGGTTCAAAATTTTCTCAAAAATAGTGTATTGTAATTTTTGGTGTCCTTATAAGCATCCCAAATTAGCCGGTTTTTAGAATTTTTGTTATTTTATTCTATTTATATTCTTACCAAAAAAAATATAATTATAATTACTAATTGTAGATACATTACCCTATTTCCTCTTTGTCATCTATGTTTATCTTCTACTCCTTCCAAACTACGATAAATTTTAAAAATCTTATTTTTATATAGTCTCTCTTACCTTCATCCAGACGATCATTCTTATAAATTCTTAATTCATCTAGATTACTGATTTCATAGCAAACTCTATCCATAGTCCATCTAGATTACTGATTTCATGACAAATTCATCTAGATTGTTATGAATAATGAATTTGCCATGCACTACTAAAATAACCCAGATTAGCGACGTCAGGAGACGTCGCTAAATACAGAAAATACGTCGCTAAAAATGATTTGCGACGTATTTAGCGACGAAAAACTTACGTCGCTTATAGGCAAGTCGCAGATGATACTTTCGTCGCCGAACGTCGCTATTTGCGACGCGGCGTCCATTGTCGCTAGACGTCGCCAAATGAGCGACAGAGAGCGACGTATCAGTACGTCGCCAACATTGCGACGTAAAGCGACCACTAGCGACGCTTCAAAAGTTTATAAATGATGACGAGGCATGGCATCCACGTGGCCACGTGGGCAACGTAGCGACGTATATTAGCGACGTCGAGCGACGTAACGTCGCTAACTAGCGACGTATAGCGACGTCTATTTGACGTCGTAGTACGTCGCAGAACGTTGCTATACGTCGCTAATGTTAAAAAAATTTAAAAAAATATAATTGATATTTTTGTTATGCTGTGTTTCTGTGTTTACAGTGTGTGTGAAGTGCAGTGTTCGAACCATCGACAGTTTCGCTTACTGTTATATGTTTTATCTTGGATAGAAAGAGCAACAGTTCAGGGTGCACTTCTCAGAGCTTCCTCTTCACGTCCTTCACCTTCTCGGGAACCTTTACGACGTCCGAGAAAGTGAAGGATGTGAAAATGAAGCTCTCAGAAGTGCACCCGAACTGTTGCTATTTCTATCCAAGATAAAACATACAACAGTAATCGAAACTGTCGATGGTTCCGAACACTGCATTTCACATTCACTGTAAACACAGACACACATCATAACAAAAATACACAATATATTTTTTTAAAATTTCGACAGCACCTCCTTTGTATATCAGATCATCGCTTATAACCCAGCGTAGGTATATTTGTCATCCCGTCGCAGATATCACAAAGTAAATATCACAATAAAAATAGAAGGCAGTGCAAAGTAAATATCACAGACACACATCATCACAAACATCCAATAGAGTCAAATAAAATAAAAGATGATAAAAAGTCTCCCACCAAGTGTATAAACAACAGTATATGAATAAACAATTTGCCCATAGGGCCAATACATACAAGTCATAAAAAAACCAATAAAATTACTGCGGACCCCTGCCGCGCAACTGGGATAGAATGTAGTCATACTGCTCCTGGGTGAGCTGTACCGTAGGGGCAGTAGGAGGCAGTACAATGTCTGGAGTCGGCGCCGGAGGCAGTACAGTATCTGGAGTCGGTGCCGTCGATGGACCCGAAGGACGTACCTGCTCCAGCTCTCGCAGTCGCTCACCATGCGCAGCAAGGGTACTCACCACCTTCTCAGTATACTGAGCGAGTGAGAGAGAAAGGCTCCTCTGCGATCCCTTCAGCTCGACCTGTCTATGCTCTGTGCGCTGCGTAGACTCGGTGAGCGTCTGCAAGTTGGCAGCTGCAGCCTGATGCAGACTCATCAGCTCCTGTATACTTCGCTCGACCGCATCAAATCGTCCGGTGACGATCGGAGGGTCGGATCGTCGCTCGACCGCATCAGAAATCTGCTACTGCAACTCGCAACGCAGCTCCTCGATCTGACGACGAACATCCTCAGCTCGTGACGACGCCTGCATAGCCGGAGACAGCGTACTGGCAGAGGGGGCCCGGGATGACTCCGAAGCCAAATACGCGTCGTAGGATCCCGTACCGTAGTACGTACCCTTCTGAAGACCACCAACGGCGGTCATCCAGAGCTCGTCCGGCGATGGCTCTGCAGGCGACTGGGAGGAAGTACCAGCCCCTCCCTCTGCTTGCGCACTAGCAGCAGCAGCAGCATCAGCCGCCTCCTTCTGTAGCCGAACAAACTCGGCCTAGAACATGTTTGCTAACGTGTAAGTGTTTACTAAAGTCTATATTGATATCTATTTTCCTGTTTTCTAAATTATAGTCAGTTAATATAAAGAATAGAACGTACATATGCCTGCATCGCCCTCTCGTCAATGAAGTCCCCAGCCCTCCGATGGGTGACCAGGAAGACGGTCACCATGTTCGGGTCCTCACCCTTCTTTATCTGTTAAAATATATTATCTATTATTAGTATTAAACATTATATCGAACTATATATAAATTAATGTCCGTCATAGAAAACGTACCAGACGACGAAAATGCTCTGTCATCGGAATGGAGCCACCACACCACTTACCGGCGCTCGACCGCGCCACCTTGGCCTTCTCAGACCGCTCCTGGTACTTGGGCTCGCTGAATCTAGCCTTCATCGCAGTCCACTGCTCTGGCATAATCCAACCCTGGATCGGCTGTCCGGAGCGATCACGACGCTTCTGGTCATCGATCGCATCACGGATGAGGTTGGCTATGACGGCAGAAAATTGGCCCTCGATCCTCGCCGCCCGGTGTGGTGGATAGAAATAGGTCCTCTACAAGAAGTAAAATACAAAAATTGTATAATATACACAAATGATTATTAAAATTTAAAAATAAACAAATTTTTTACCTTGAAGTGGGTGAACCAAAAGGCCTTCCTATCTGCGGGAGCATCTGAGTAGTTGAGCCAAGGCCCACCATAGTTCTGCCTCACAAATGTCCCCAGCTGTCTCTGTACTGCAGAAGGCCGATATCTATACAATAATAATTTTTTATGAATATATATGTACATATAATCATTTGAGAAATATATAATAATTAATTAACTTACTTCATAGGCCCGTCCGTCCAAATCTCCATACACGTCTCGCCCGGGGGGAGCGCATGGAGGGTCGCTCTCACCTCCTGCCTGGGCAGGATCAGTCTGATCGCCGTCCTCCATATGATCGACGTGGGCTCCCTCCATAGAGCCGTCGACAGTAGGAATGCTGGACGGGGGATCAGGGATGCTGGACGCGGAATCAGGAAGGCTGGACGACGAGGGAGGAGTCGCCAACCTGCTAGAACTGCCCCGTCTCGGTAATGGATCGGGAACAGAATGGTACACTGGCGTACTCGGAGATGAGGATGAGGGTACGGAACTGCCCTCTCCATCCCCAGTCCGAGGCTGACGGGGCTGCCTAATATATAATCCTCCGCGTCGTCCAGATGGTCTAGTCATACCTGACAATAAAACATATGACAATAAAATAAAAAAACATATTTATATGATAGGCATCACAGATTTTTGAAAAATATCATAGTCAAAAAGTGTCACTGAAGTGTCAATAAAAGTGTCAATAAAGTGTCACTGAAGTGTCACAGATTTATATGATAGAAGTGTCACTAAAGTGTCAAATATGATGATAAAACAAACGTACAGATTTAATCCTCTTCTGAAAATTCATCTAGTTCGTTTAGCTCATCTACTTCTTCTTCTTCTTCTTCTTCTTCTTCTTCTTCTTCTTCTTCCTCCTCTACATCTTCACTTTCATCTGCATCTTCCTCTTCAGATAATTCTACTTCTTCTACACAATTAGATGTGTAATAGGGAACTTCCGTCGTGTCCACTTCTATAATATTTGTTACAAGAGGTAGTTCATCCTGTTGATAAGCTATATCGTCAACCTCAAAGGTATTTCTAGCTTTGGTCTTGCATACTGCCCACCAGTCCGACCTTGTTGTTCCCCGTTTAGGATAACTTGTGAAGTACACGAGCTGAGCCTGACTTGATAGGACAAATGGTTCATAGGCTTGATATCGACGCCGATAGTTTATATCAACACGACCGTGCTTGTCTACTTTCCAACCTTGACCTTCAATCGGATCGAACCAATCACACCTGAATAACACAATCTTAGCAGGCTCTATTCCATAACTATATGTCAGCTCCACGATCTCCCGTAACACGCCATAGAAATCGTTGCCCGTATCAACATCTTTGTAGTTCGAAGATCTGATACACAAACAGCTGTTTTTGGTGGAATCGAGATCCACAAAGTTGTCTCTGATCGGGCAAGTTGTTGACTTGAACCTAAACCCATTAACACAGTAGCTTGGCCATATTTTTGCAGCATAAATTGGTCCCTTGGCTAGCGTTCTAATAGACTCATTCTCAAGTCTTGCATATGGACGATCGACCTAAATACCACGAAAGAAGCAATTAAGCTCATTCTCAATCAAGTGCATATACAAAAAGGTAATTACAGAGTTCTCAAGTCTTACATATGCACTCAACCATGATGGAAAATAATGCCTCATTTCTTGTTCTAGTTCTTCTTCTGTTATGTGTGGCCTACCCGACCTCACATCATCATTAAATATGCTGAAAACAACATCGTTCAATTAATGTAATAGTATAATAATTAATACTATTAAAATAATATAGACGTATTAAATACTTATCCCTCCAGTTTTTCTACTTCCTCCTCGTCGCAGTTGAGTAATACATACACCTGAGCAGCCCTTAGCTCATCATCGTTCAGATATCTCTTTTTCATCTTACCCGATTGCTTTCCTGGAGCATTGAATACCTTCAGTATTGTATCATTACTTTCATGATCTCTTTCGTCATTTCTGGAAGCTCTCGTTCTATTAGTTGCAACATGAGGCTTCAAATACATCGAACAAAAGTTTGTAATCTCCTCGAGAACATAGGCTTCACAAATAGAACCCTCGACCCGTGCCTTATTTTTTACCTTTCTTTTTAGGTGATTCAAATGTCGCTCGAACGGGTACATCCATCGATATTCGACGGGTCCACCAACACGTGCCTCATAGGATAGATGAATCGGCAAATGCTCCATAGAGTCGAAGAATCCAGGAGGAAACACCCTCTCTAGCTTGCATAGTGTTACCGCAATGTCCTTCTCTTGCTTTTCTAGACGATCAACGAGCAATTTCTTAGAACAAAGATCCCTGAAGAATATGCTAAGCTCCGTCAATGGATCCCAAACTGCCTGCGGTAAGAATTCCCGAAATGCAATCGGAATTAACCTCTCCATGAATATGTGACAATCGTGGCTCTTCATACCCGTCAATTTGTTTTCCTTCGGATCGACACATCTTCTCAGATTTGACGCATATTCGTCTGGAAATTTTAGGCCCTGGATCCACCGACAAAGTCTCACTTTATCCTCCTTGTCCAGCGAGAAAATTGACTTCGGCAGGAACTGTTTTCCATTCTGCTGTATCAAATGCAACGCAGGGCGTTTGCATATTTCTTCTAAGTCCAACCTGGCCTTGGGATTGTCTTTCGTTTTTCCCTTTACGTCCATCACAGTATTAATTATGTTATCAAACACATTCTTCTCAATATGCATGACATCAAGATTATGTCTGATCAGATTGGTACTCCAGTATGGCAGATCCCAGAATATGCTCTTCTTTGTCCAGTTATAAACTCTACCAAATCCATCGCACTTGTACCCAGTTGTAGGATCTTCTATAGCACTTGGAAAATCTTTAACCTCCTCCCATATCGTGGCTTCGCACCACCTTGGCGGTGGATCACCCTTCTCTACAACGCCGGCACGGAAAGCATTCCTGTTCCTTCTGAACGGATGATCTTTTGGCAGAAATTGCCGATGACAATCAAAGAAGCACGATTTTTTGCCGTCTTTCAAGCGGAAAGCCTTACTACGGTCCATGCAATACGGACATGAGAGACGGCCATGAGTGCTCCATCCAGATAACATTCCATAGGTCGAAAAGTCGTTGATGGTCCACATAAGGGTTGCCTTCATCTGAAAATTCTGCTTCCTGGAAACATCGTACGTGTTAGCGCCTACTTTCCATAACTGATTCAACTCATCTATCAAAGGCTGTAAGTACACGTCAATGTTCCTCTTGGGATTGTTCGAACCAGGAATTATAACGGTTAGAAACATGTACTGAGTCTTCATGCACATCCAAGGCGGTAGGTTATACGGAGTGACAATCACAGGCCAGCACGAATACTGGGATCCCGAAAGACCAAAAGGAGTAAAACCGTCAGAAGATAGTCCCAACCTGACATTTCGCGGATCTGAAGCAAAATCTGGATACACTCGATCAAAGTGCTTCCACGCTTCTCCATCGGATGGGTGATCCAACACTCCTTCAATCTGTTCTCGCATGTGCCAACTCATATTTTCGGCCGTCTCTTTCACCATAAATAATCTTTGCAACCGCGGCGTTAAAGGCAAGTAGTACATTGAATCGGTCGGTCTTCTTACACCGGTAGACCTTCCTGTACTAGTTGTCTTATAGCGATCAGCACCACAAAATCTGCACACATCTGCGTCCTTGTCATCTTTGTAGTACAATATGCACCCATTGCGACAGGAATCGATTTTCTTGTATCCCATCCAGAGCGATCTCACCATCCTCTTAGACCGGTAGAAGTCTTTAGGCAACTTAGCACCCGCCGGCAAGATCTCTATAATCAACTCCAACACTCGGCTGTAGCATTCTTGCGACATGTTAAAATCTGACTTAATGCTCAACAGTCTTGTAACCACCTCCAACGGTGAATGATCCTCACAACCAGGATACAATGGAGTCCTTGCATTCTCCAACAACTCCATGAACTGTGCAGCATCGGCGTTCGGTGCCTCCTCAGGTGCATCATGAACGAAACTAGGCCCCGCAGCGTCGAAAACCATGTTCACGCACCCGTCATCGTATGCATGATTATCTGAAACAAAATTAGGTCCCGCATGCATATACGGCTCAACATAAGGCTCCGGCTCTGATGCTAAAGACACAAGTTCTCCGTGTGCGGTCCACTGATAGTAATTAGGCGTGAAACCCCTCGAGTACAAATGATATGTCACTTCCACTTCTGGATAATATTTCACGTTATGACATTTCACACACGGACACTTAATTTTGGTGCCGTCCATGTTCTGAGGGATCGCCTTAGCAAACTGCAGGAACTGCTCTACTCCCGCTATGTATTCATCCCGCACACCACACATATCATCAGGATGACGATTGTGCATCCATGAACGATTCCGCAAGTAGTAATTCATATCCATTTGGAAATAATTCTGCAAAGATGGACACACATTATCCAACAGGCACAAATTCGTATATTATGTCTTATTATGGGACACACATTAGTAGCGGACAGTTACTAATAACAATGATATGCAATCTAGGTCAAACTAGGTTGTACTAAGTCAAACAAAGTCAAGCTAAGTCAAACAAAGTCAAACAAGGTCAAACTAGGTCAAACTAGGTTGTCCTAAGTCAAACAAGGTCAAGCTAAGTCAAAAAAAGTCAAACAAGGTCAAACTAGGTCAAATAGTCAACCTTGGTCAAACAAGGTCAAATCTAAGTCAAATATCCTATTTCTAGTCATGACCTACCAAGGTACCCTTTACCTTATCGCTATTAGTATCCCAATACTAGCTAGCACACACCATTCAAGGCTATACAAGCCTAACCTATAATTCAAGTACCAATAATGACCAGAGTCAACTCAAGCTATCTCATACACACAAGTAATATCTGGGTGTCATTTGTTTAGTCTTAAAAAAACACAATCAACTAAAACTAGTACCAAGTAATGAGCAATAGTGAGTTACCAAAGCAAACTGAAACTAAAACTAGTATCTGGGTGTCATTTAAACAACTAAAACTAGTATCTGGGTGTCATTTAACAAACATGAAGACAACAAAGTCAAACAAGGTCAAGCTAAGTCAAACAAAGTCAAACAAGGTCAAACTAGGTCAAGGGTTGACCTATAGTTGACTTTGTCAACTCTTAGTCCAATGTAGGTCAGATGTTTACTCTACTTTGACTTTCAGTAAAAATATTCAAGCTTGGGGGTGACTACTATTTCATATAATTTTAAAGTATCGGCCGATACCGATACGATTTGGCATGTTCCGATCCGATACCGACCGATACCAAATATTGACCGATACCCACATTGGGGGTCTTTGTTCCGATCAATTCAAGTACCAATAATGACCAAAGTCAACTCAAGCTATCTCATACACACAAGTAATATCTATATAGATATATACATATAATATATATATATATATATATATATAGGCATGTATATACTATATGCCTATATTACAAGACAAGGCAACTTTCATGCATTCATATATTTAGACACTCTAACATAGGCTATATGCCTATATCACATATGAGTTACATGATATAGTTATGTATATATGTATACAATACCATCTATCAAACATATATATATAGAGAGAGAGAAGTAGAGAGTGGGTGGTGTGTGTACATGCACATGTGAATGGGGGGTGAGTGTGTTGACTGTTACATGTGACAGTCACATATACGTGTATATGAGGGAGGCTAACATGCTTGTATTAGGCTATATGCGTGTGTGTACCTAGGCAAGAGTGAGTGAGTGAGTGAGTGATATGAACTATAGGTCAGTCCAATCTGGATAGTAAGGGGATTTACTGTGTTCAGTCAAATAGGAAAGGAAAAGAAAGGAAATCAGTTCATTTCACACAACATTACATACTCCTATAACATATTTCAGACCCATTCACCTCAAACCCAAATCGAGAACCAAAACTCTAACCAAATCACCCCAAACTTGAAACTCAGTCAGCACACATATAGATACACTACACTAGGGTTTTAAACATCTAAATTAAAGCATTAAACTAGGTTAAAATGGTTGTCAAAACTGGGTTTTCAAAATTAGAAAATACAATAAATTAACAAGGTATCAGTCAACATAGGGTATTTAGAAATTGATATATAAAAACATGTTAAAATGGAAAATAAATGGTTGGTAAAGGATCTAGGCTATGTGTACGTGTCCAACATAGTGTCTCGTGTCCACCACAACATGACACAGTGTGTCCAGTGTGTGTGTGTGTGTCCATCTGTGTGTGTGTCCGTGTGTCCGTGTGTGTGTGTGTCTCTGTGTGTGTCCGTGTGTGTGTGTGTGTGTGTGTGTGTGTGTGTCTCTGTGTGTGTGTGCGTGTGTGTCCGTGTGTGTGTGTGTGTGTCCGTGGGAGAGGAGGAGGAGGAGGAGGAGGAGGAGGAGGAGGAGGAGTTAGGTTAGGGTTTACCTGAGCTCGAGGAGGAGGAGCTCGACGGGGGGTACGGGTCGCCGGAGAGGGAGGGAGTCGCCGGGGGGGGGGAGGGAGTCGCCGGGGGGGGGGGGGGGGGGGGGGAGAAGGGGTCGCCGAAGGAATCGTCGGAGGGGGGGGAGGAGTAGTGGGAAAAATTGGAAATTTCGAGTGAGTGGGAAAAACGAAACGCTGTGCCCTAAGTAAAAATATTAGCGACGTCACATGAGGATGTCGCTAAACGTCATAAACTGGCGACATATTTTAATAATCCAGCGACGTAACATCGCTATTCAGCGACGTAATTTTATATCTGTCGCTGTACGTCGCTATTCAGCGACGTTTTGCGATGTTTTTATAAAGGAGTCGCTGAATTCCATATATAGCGACGTAATTTTACGCCGTCGCTAAATTACGTCGCTAATAGATCATATTTTAGTAGTGATGAGGCTGCCTCAAATTGAGAATCCTTAACACTATATGATACACACGCATAAAGACATCTTCAAGAATATTGCATCAAGCAAACTTCGGCATGAGAAATGAAACTTTGGAAGAGCTTTTGTTTATATATATGGACACATAGGTAATTTTATTCTTATAAAAACATTCGGAACCACTTGTTAATTAATTACCAAACATGGGTTTGATTGGTTTAAAAGCCGCTACTTAAAATCACAAAAAATCATACCCCTCATAAACGTTCATAATCGGTACTCTAAAAATATCTCATAATTATTATTCCAACAATTCTCAAGCAGACCCTAAATGGAAAGAATCATTGTAAATATACATACTTAATAAACTTTATAATGTACCTTATCTATTCTTATTAGACACGATGAAGCAAAAAAAAAAAAAAGGAAAAAGAAAAATTCTTCTTCTTTTACTATAAAGGTAAGGTTGAGTGATGAGAAGAAATCGTATGGAAATGAAGTGGAAAATGTTAAGATCAAGTCAGGAATTGAACATATATATATGTACCAGGCGGGGGTCCTCATCTTCTCTCCTTCTCTAGCATTTTCTCCAACATATATCAGAGTTCATCTCATATTTGTAAGTAGGTGCAAAATCAATCAAGCCCTCCTTCCAGCCATCAAATATGCGCCTACTTCTTAGCTCGTTGCTTAGCTGTTTGTTCATATCATCAGCAATCAACAGGACTATGTCAATATCGTAGTAGTAAAAACAAATTTTACTAATTTATTCAAAAAACTTTGGCAACATTTAAGTGAATGATATACTTACTACCTGGTCGCATTTTATGTGTTCGTCCCACTGTTTCGTCGCGACAAACTCCCTGACCTCAGCATCCGGCATGTTAAGACGGTAGTTCAGATCTCCGAACCAGAAAATACGGCTGATCCCATTCGAAAAGACTCAGTTAGTAATCAATTTTCTATAGTAAAATTTATTTGAGTAGTAAAGCAGAATGAGAGCTATGGCTTCCATCTGGACAATGAATATCAAGATGGAAGCTCTGTATGTTTTTCCAACGCTGTTGAGCCGGCACAATTCCCTTCTGCATACTCCGATTGACCAGAAAAATAAATTGGGGGCAGAGGCAGGAGAGCCGATTGATTGTGAATGATATCAGAGACTTGTAGGCAGATTGATTTATCTGGGTCACACTCGTGTTGATATCTCATTTGCTGTGAGTGTAGTGAGTCGCTACATGCACGATCCAAGGAAGGGCCACATGGATGCAGTTTTCTATATTTTGAGATATCTAAAGAGGGCTCCTGGAAGAGGGATATGGTTCAAGAACAATGGACACCTTAGTGTTGAGGGATACTGCGATACAGATTGGACAAGTTGCATGGATGATAGAAGGTCTACCTCAGGGTACTGTGTATTTATATGGGATAACCTAGTCTCATGGAGAAGCAAGAAACAGTCTGTGGTAGCTCGATCAACTGCTGAAGCAGAATATAGAGCTATAGCTCTGGGAGTGTCAGAATTGTTGTGGGTAAAAGCATTGCTGACATAGTTGAAGCTGGACGAAGGAACACCAATGCGTCTTCTAAGTGACAGCCAAGCAGCACTGAAGCTAACAATCCAGTTCAGCATTACAGAACGAAGCACTTTTAATTTGGACAATTTGAACCTAGTTAAATATAAAATTTCTAAGCATTTACCTAACTTCTTGTGGGAATTTACCAATAGCAAACAAAAATTACAATTGATACAGCTTGTAGCCGAGAGATGCTTTCAAGTTTCGACAGCTTAGTCACAATTAGATGTTACAAATATGAATTCTTACATATAGCACAATTGAATAACAATGAAAACAACAATAATAATGATGATAATAATAATAATAACAAAGATATGAGCGTCAATATTTTTTGAGTACAAAATTAACAAATTAATATCACAAATTAATCCACCAAATCCTCCTACGTCATCTAAATACAAATTCCTCCCTACACTTGGATTAATGGCCATGTGCCCATGGCCAAACCTTTGGTCGAGTGGGTGGAGGGTGGTGGGGGTGGGGGTCATGGCCAATCCTTTGGTTGGCAGGGCCGGCGCATCCGTTAGGCAAAGGAAGCAACTGCCTACTCCATGGCCAATCCTTTAGGCATCTGTCTCCCTCGTCCGTACGTAGATGCGTCCATATAACAATGGTAGTTCAGAGTGCCTTCGGCTTTAACTTGAAGAAGAAGAAGAAGAAGAAGAAGAAGAGAGGCATAAAGTGAATACTTGTTTGTGCTAGAGCTAGCCATGGATATGGTCAGAAACTTTCACATGGCACAAGGGCTGGGTGAGACGAGCTATGCTCAGAACTCTCGTCTTCAGGTCGTTACAGTACTACTTTACTTGTGCAACTATTTCGAATCAAGTACATATTCATTTTCATTCTTAATTTGTCTTTTTTTTTGTTTTGTTTACTGTTGCATGCCTCCATTTTCACAAATGTTCCAGAAGGAAATAATTGAATCACTGATGGATATCACCCTAAGTTCAGCAATGGAAGCTTGTGCTGCGGAGACGGCGCCGGCGACAGTGTGCATAGCTGACCTAGGATGCTCTTCTGGGCGGAACACGCTCTCCGTCGTCGAAAGTATTATCAGGGCGGTCTGCGAGAGGAGGCGCGAGGCCACGCAGCAGCTGCCGGAGTTCATGGTGTTTCTGAACGACCTTTCGGGTAACGACTTCAACGCGTTGTTTTCACTCGTGCCGGAGTTTGTGCAGAAGCTGAAGGCTGAGCACGACGATGGCGGCGGGATATTGGTTTCGGTCGCTGGAGCTCCCGGGAGTTTCTATGGGAGGCTGTTTCCCAGCAGTAGTTTGCACTTCATCACATCTTTTACCAGCCTCCAGTGGCTCTCTCAGGTTGGCCATCCTCTCATCATTCTCTATATACTTACCTTTCTTACAATACAAAATAGCCCATGAGACTTAATTCCCACATATCTAAGGCGTTGGATCGAGATCCAACGGTGAAAAAACACATGTAAGGGCTCTGTTTCAACTTAGAACAACAATGACCGGTATATATATATCGACATATATATCGACGATACACCGGTGATGTACTGCCATCATGTCCCTTCGAGCCAAGGCCCCAAAGAGGCTTAGCTCGGGCCTGGACTCGAGCAAATGGCGCAAAATAGCACTTAATTTGCTAGTGCACTTTGCACTTGGCATCGAATAGTTGCGCAGTAGCTTCGTTGGTAGCTAAGGTTGCTAAATTGCAAGGGATTGACTGTTACAACCCTTGAGTCTGTTCAGATTCGGGGGGTTGCTCCCTCCAAGCCAATTTCGATATACTCTCACCTATCCAAACAGGTCCTTAATGAAATCGAAATGAATGTAGGTGCCCGCTGGACTTCTGAACAAGGGGGAGCCGATAAATAAAGGAAACGTCTACATGTCTCCAGCAAGTCCGCCTTCAGTAGTGACTCGATACTTTGAACAATTCCAGGAAGACTTCAGTATGTTTCTTAGGTCGAGATCACAAGAACTTGTTGTTGGTGGAAGAATGGTACTCTCAATGTTAGGGAGGAGGAGTCATGACATTCACAAGAAGATTAATGAATTTCCCCTTTATGAAGCGTTGAGCAAATCACTCTCTATATTGGTATCTCAAGTAAGTGCATCAATGCCTATAAATTTATTAAGTAATGTTATTGACACCTCCAAATTATATATCCAAACATTATCTCCGTATGTGGCAGCTGATGTGGCGTATTAAATAACATTATGTAGCATCTAACGTGACAGTTAACATGGCAAATTTAACCTAAAAAATTAATTACCCATTTTTTAATATTAATTTTAATATAATATTAATTTAATATTAATATTGATGTTAATATTAATATTAATATTAATGATAATTTTAATTTTAATTTTAATTTTAATGTTAATGCTAATTTTAATTTTAATATTATTTCAATTTTAAAGTTAATTTTAATTACAACGTTAATTTTAACGGTCAAAATAAAAATAAAAATAAAAACAAAAATAAAAATAAAAATACAAATACAAATAAAAATAAAAAAATAAAAAAAAATAAAAATAAAAATAAAAATAAAAATGAAAATGAAAATGAAAATGAAAATGAAAATGAAAACAAAAAATTATAACTATAACTATATCTATAATTATAACTATAACTAAAAGTAAAAGTAAATCCAAAACTAAACTAAAAATAAAATTAAAACTAAAATTGAAACTAAAACTAAATTTAAAATTAAAATTAAAATTAAAATTAAAATTTACATTTAAATTTAAACTAAAACTAAAATTAAAATTAATTGAAATTGAAGTTAAAACTAAAATTAAAATTAAAATTAATGTTAATTTAAAATTTAGAATAGAATTATAATTAAAACTAAAACTAAATTTTAATATTTATATTTATATTAACATTAAAATAAGGGTTGTGTCAGCTGCCACAAAAGAAGAGATGACTTGGAGGTGCAAATTACTCATATTTATTTTTTGGTAAGTTTTAAGTACATTGGATTGCCATACTTCTTTTTCTTTTCTTTTAACTTCTGCATTATTGAAGTAATTGCAAAAGAGAGTCAGAATTCTGGTATCACCAAGAGACCTTTGAGTATCTAACAGCCGATAGTGCAAACCTTGCTTAGAACTTGTTGATAATCATTCTTTCAACTAAATAGTGTTTGATATATGAAGATTTTGGGTAAATGCTGGGGATAAGGGCCCTGTTCTATAGAGTTGTGAATTCTTCATTTTTTTTCTCTCTCTTTCTCTCTTTAATCTTGTAACTCCTCTCTACTAAAAAAATGCAGAAACTGGTCGCAGAAGAGAAGGTGGATTCTTTTAATTTTCCTATATATACTCCATCTACGCAGGAACTAGAAGACCAAGTATATAGAGAAGGATCTTTTACTATTAATTCTATGAAACAATATTACAAAGACTGGATGTTTGAAAATGCTCCAAATATGTTATCAAAGACCTTCAGAGCTGCTAATGAGTCGTTTATTTGCCACCATTTTGGAGAAGAGATTATAGAGCCTCTCTTCGAGACTCATACTCAAGTACTTTACGAGAGATTGATGGCAGGAGAAGACATTGGATTGTGTCAAATTACAGTAGTTCTGTGCAAGTCAGCAACAAGATGATGGATATATAGAAAGAAATGAAAGATATTAAGATTATGGACTATTGCTCTGTCACGTTAATTATAGAAGATAATAATATTGATCACGATTGAGTATCGAACTCTTTTGATTGGAAGGATGAACATTTCCACTAGTCTTGGAAAGTGAATAAAAATGGACTCTTTATTGACTACAAAATTGTTTGATGATTTTGGTATGTTTATTAGCGATTAATTGTTTGACCTGCTCTACTTTTGTCTCTTGGGATTCTTGTGTCCAGCTTGGTTATGGATTTTTCTATTGCTTATATTGAATGTTGTCCATAATTCCTTGAGGTTTGATGCTGCATCTAGGCTGCTAATTCAACCCCCCCCCCCCCCCCCCCCCCCCCCACACCCTCGGCCTCGTTTGGTTCGCAGAAAGAAAATGAAAAGGAAATCAATTCTTTGTTCTTTTCCTTTCATTAGAAAATTGTAATTTTCATCCATTTTCCATTTTGATTTTGGAGTGGACGAGAAAATTAGAAGTAAAACTGAATTTTCTATAGTGGGAAAGTGAATTCTTGGTTGGAAGGAGGAACCACTTTCCCGCTTCATTTCTTTTCCTTTGGGAATTATTTTTTTTTTCCTCATATTTTCTTTGACATACAAAATATAGGAAATGAATGACTTTCCTTTCCCAACTCCCTTTAGTTAATTAATAATTGTACTCTAATCTACAAGGACACTAACCCTATACAAATATGGTGACACAAACATAATGTTGATTTTGATGTATTGATGCATTTTGGAATGCTAATCTTGTGTCTAGTTCGTGTCTGATATGACAGCACACTGACAGAACATAAATTCTAGAGGTGTTACTCCCTAAAATATAGAAAGAAGTGTTTGGAACACTTTGAGCTCAGAAACAGAGTTAATCCATGATGTATAATATTGACTTATCTCATATAACATAGAAGGGAGATATCTTGTGAGGTTCAAGACCAACCACATATATAAATATCATACCTTCTCATTTTCTATCTAATGGGAACAATACGATTCTCTTTATATTGTCACAAATTTGTAACTCTTAAACACTCAATCGGGTGCAAGATACAACCTTACCTCGTATTCCGACGAGCTTGAGTAAATATGAGGTCCAACATATTATCATCACGATCCATTCGAACACTGAGCTAAATTCATATGTTTACCAAACAACACCACTACTAGGTGCGAACCACACGTTTTGCTCCACATTGACCCAATAGCTGAATCCACCTTTGAAGCCAATTCGTATAGTTTCTTCAACCTTAGGTCCCGTACGTACCCGGATAATTTTATGTACAAACGTCACCTTAGGATTGAACCAATTGCAATATAAAATCCTCCACCTAGGTCCTTGGCTCGGACCATATTATGGAGAAGCTCCACCTAGGATTTTTGTCTCGTCATATTACCAGAATTTCGAGAGCCGGACCATGTGGCAATGGCCTTTAAGTATCATGCAGACTCCATGCCACCTCAATACGTATGTTGTCTAGGATTGAGTGTTCTAGCAAGCATATCATATAATTGGCCTATTAATTCTATATCTTAATCCACATAAGTAAAGATAACAAAAATGGACATAATATATAGTCGGTCGCTGATAAACCCTCTGTCCGAATAAATCCGATAAATAAATATTAGATTGCCATAATTCTCGTTAATGACTTGGTACAATTTTTTGGAAAAAAAAAAGAGAGAGATGAGCCTTCATTCTTGGGCCTTGGTGTTTTGACACGACATCAACCATCTTTATTAGTGCTAAATTTCTAACCAATGTATCTATGAGCATGCGAGGGATATCAATATGGCAAAAAAAAAACTAGGAGGTCAGCCGGGGATGTTGATTTACTTTTTGGCTAAAATTTTCACATGTAAGATTTCCTAGACGCTACAAAAAAGTCTATACAAATTGGTAAGACAATATAATTTTCTAAAGGGAATTGCATCTCTACAACACATCAAGCAAAAAATGAAGAGGAAAAACAATTGCATCGTATAACAAAATCATGCTTCTATATGAATAGGTAGGGAGAGAATAGTTCAGAAATATCAAACTACAATCAATTCATAAACTTTTCCATGTATAAAACAGAATTCACGTTACTGCCAACACAGACAACAAATTTGTACTCAATACCACCAAAACTTAATAAAAAAACTCCGGCCTTAAAATTAACTCCAAGTCTGATAAGCGCCTAAAAATTAATCCCAAGGCAAATAAAAGACCCTTGTTATGTATCATGGTATTGGAAAGATGTGTGTGAAAATATAAATCCCAAATGGGTGAACATTCTGGTGCTAAATAAGAGATAGTAATCCCATATACCAAACCGATAATAGTTTATGATTGAAAAAAAAAATACATGTTCCACATAAAGGATATATAATTTATATACTATATAATGAGAACAGTTCAGCTTCACCGTAGAACTTTTTTTTCCTAAATATTTCCTTGCTAATGTTTAGTGATTAAAATTGTTAACTAAAATTAATAGAGATATCTAGATAATTACGAGAACTGTCTTTGGTATTCCTAAATAGTATACATGTAACCCCGACTGAAAAGTTCAAAATGTACACATTGACAAGATAGTTTTACCTTGAACTAATAGATCCATAAAACCACAGACTATATGCTATGGTGGATAACGATGAGAAACTTGACTATATAATCAGACTGAATGGATGAAACATTTGATGCTTTTTGCTCGAAGTAGAAATTTGTAACTTTGAAGAGAGAAGTGAAGACTAGTGATGAGTTTTTGTTGGATTTTTACTATGCTCTTTGAAATGCTCTTTGAAACATAATCGTCTATTTTATGTAACAAAGTCAATTTCTTTGGGTACTAAGCTCAATTTCTGCTTACCATTATCTGTCTGCGTAAAGGAAGATATCTTAATTTGAGAATTTCAGACAAATTATATCCAAAGCCTATAAACGTATCTATAAAAGAAAATCATAATTAAAATATATTCAATATTCAAATCATATTTAAACTATATATATCTGTTAGTCTCGGGGCTTGACCAAAGATGGTAGACTCTATGTCGAGATCAGAGGTTCAACATACATTCACCTTCTGATAATTCTCGAGATCCAAAGGAACACTATAATATGAATCTGATTACAAAAGCAACAATAATTAGAAAAATAAATCTCACGTTCTTCCTCGCAATCGCAGTTGTTGAGGGACAGAACTGAGTTCATAAAATAAATCTCACGTTCTTCCTTGCAATCGCAGTTGCAGACGGACAGAACTGAGTTACAACTCAGATGAAGGAGAAGAAAGAAGAAAGAAGAAGAGGAAAGGATCTTGTGGGGGTGATTAAGATCACCGTTGCTCAAAGCAAGATTCGCCCCACCACGATCTGCTTCCAGGAACCAGCAAGTTCACGAAGAACTTCTGGAAAGCTCGAAAGTCAAAATTTAAGACTTGAACGGGCTTCCTGGACTTTACGGACTCCCTTAACTCTCTTCTTGGTGCATCTTCCAAAGGAGGCCAAGGGGCCGGGCTCTATTTATAAAGTGGAGTGAGACTTCACCTCTTCTCCTATCCGATGTGGGACTAAAATACCAATACTCAAAAATAGAGTTTGATATTTTAGATCATCCCACAATCAGCATAGAAGTGTGATAGTCCACGCCTACCCCCCGAACACTCCCGTGCATGCACGAGACATCCTGGAGTCCTTGTCCGAGTCTGGGTCCCCACAACAAAAATTAACTTGCATCCTTGTTGGAATTAATCCTTTTTCCTTCTATGAAAATACTCCCACATGGCACACACTTGTGCCCCACCACCCCTCATGTGCATACCTCAACACAAGCAATGCATTATATTGAGATACTCACCATTTGGTGTAGCCGATGTGGGATTATCTTTCCTAGTCCAAAGGCAAAAACACCAACAATTCCCCACATATCTCAATATATGGGTTGAGCGTTCCCCACAGGGACTGCCCATCATGCATTATGAGAGATGTCGCTACGACTTGAATCTTCCCGCATAGGTTAAATAATATCATGATACAAGAATAAACTAAGTCTTGAATTCTGCACCATAACTGTAATTCTTCCTACTCACATAATGACATCATCTGTGCTTCTGGCTGCACATTAAAGGCCTTGTGCCAGCCTGGTTTCAGTGTATAATTTTTGGACGTCTACAAGTTTACCCTCAAGAGACTTCCTGATATCTTTGTCCATACACTATAGGTGAGTTCTTTATAAAGAGTCATGGCATGAAGCATTGCGCTTCTTTGCGGTGCTACGCTGCTATGACATGCATGGCTTAAAGCCGAGGCTTTACCCCATCTGGGTACCTTATCGTAGTGTCATACTACTGTAGCATGAGGTCACAAGCCTCTTTGTAGTGCAAAACTACCTAGCATGAAGCCTTGCACTTCCGTGCGGTGTTACGCCGCCGCTATGACATGGCTCGCAAAGTCGAGACTTTATCCTACCTGGTACCTCTTCGTGGTGTCATGCCACTGTAACAAGAGGATATCGTCCTCTTTGTAGTGCTGTCTACCTCTCTTTATTACGATTATCATACAACATTAGGCTACCTGCCTATTTGCTATGCTACTCCGCTGTGACTTGGCTCACAAAGCCGAGGCATTACCCCTAACCGGGAACCTCATGGTGGAGTCACCCCACTATAGCATGGAGTTACACTCCTTGTAGTACTGCGCTACCGTGCTTCCTGTAAAGCACTCCAAGCATTCACTCTGCCTGAGAACTCATTAAGGCATTTAAGCTAACCTTCCCACAGGATCCGTTTTTCGCATAAAACAACAGTAGACAATAATGGTTGTAGGTTCGTAACCTCTTCATGCCACAGAGGACAAGTACCCACCGTTCCTGATATTCTTCCGGTTAATAGTCCTCCCTTGAACCAAAAGCTAGACGCCTAGTAGATTCCTCTTTGAACTAATAGCGTAAAACTTTATTGTAGGAATGTAATAACACAATATCAGAATACCTTCAAGCCCATTTTACAGGCTGTGTTATTGACCAGCTGGCGCTTGAGGCCCTTGGTGAATGGATCTGCCAGGTTCTCCTGACTCCGAACATCAATCACTACAATAATATCCCTTATGATGAGATCGTGTACTGCGTTGTGCTTCAACCGTACAGTTCTCTTCTTTCCGTTGAAGAGATCATTTGATGCCACCGCCGCAGTCGCCTGGTTGTCGCAGTATATCGGTATCGCCGGTATTTGCGTCCCAACCACTGAAAGATCATACATGAGCTCCCGAAGCCATTCTGCTTCCTCCGCTGCGGTATCAAGTGCAAAGAACTCAGATTCCATGGATGACCGCGAGAGCATAGTCTGCTTCTTTGATTTCTACGATATAACAGCTCTATCCATTGTGAAAATGTATCCACCTGTGGACCTCTCGCTCTCCACTTCTGAGCACCAGCTGGCATCACTGAAGCCTTCCACTACCGACGGATCTTCGCTGTAGTACAGTGCATATGTCTGAGTCTTCTTGAGATATCTTATAACCCGTTTCACAGCTTCTCAGTGCTCAATGCCTGGGTTGCTCGTGAAACGACTCAGTATTCCCACAT
Source organism: Iris pallida (assembly GCA_029216955.1). Lineage (NCBI taxonomy): Eukaryota > Viridiplantae > Streptophyta > Magnoliopsida > Asparagales > Iridaceae > Iris > Iris pallida. The sequence continues at coordinate 271,317 of JANAVB010007047.1, forward strand.
CGAAAGCTATGTCAGGCCTTATGGCAGTAGTAGCATACATCAAACTTCCGATTACGCTTGCATACTCCAGCTGCCTGACGTTTTTCCCTGAATTAGGCTTCACCTTCATATCGCACTAGTACGGCGTATCGATCCCTGGAAGATCCTGATACCCGTAACGAGTGATCATCTTCTCAACATAATGAGACTGTGACAGTGCTAGTCCAGTGTCTGTTCGGATGACCTTGAGTCCCAAGATAACATCAGCATACCCCAAGTCCTTCATACTGAACTTCGTCGAGAGCAACTTCTTTGTCTCCGTGACACAGCTTATAACCATACCTAGGATTAGCATGTTGTCCACGTATAGACAAATGATGACTCCTCTTCCGTCAGCAAACTTTGTATAGACACACTTGTCGGTTTCACTGACCCTGTAGCCATTTGACCTTATGACTTTGTCAAACTTCTCATACCACATTTTGAGAGCTTGCTTTAAACTGTATAGAGATTTCACCAACTTACAGACTTTGTATTCAAGACCTTTGACAACAAATCCTTCTGGCTGTTGTATGTAGATCTCTTCGATCAGCTTGCCATTCAGGAATGCCGTTTTCATATCCATCTGATGTATCACTATCTTATGTATCGCTGCGAGAGCAATCAACATTCTGATGGTGGTCATCCGGGCTATTGGAGCATACGTGTCAAAGTAGTCGATCCTCTGTTTCTGTGAAAACCCCTTTGCCACTAGCCTGGCCTTGAACTTGTCAATGGTTCTATCAGCTTTTATCTTCTTCTTGAAGATCCACTTGCATCCGATAGATTTTGCTCCTTCAGGTAGATCAACCAACACCTAAGTGTTATTGGAGGTGATTGATTCAAATTTCATTGTCTATCGCCTCCTTCCAGAAAATAACATCTCTGGTCTTCATCGCCTCATCATAGGTAGAAGTCATCTTCGAAATTCTTCAGCCTCCTCGCTCGCTTCGACGACGGCTCAACGAGTTCTGGTTCAATCGTTGTCTCCTCAGTAACAACTTCATCTTGGACAACTGGCTCATTGAAGATTTTAGTCACCTTTGCACCTTCATTATTCTCCGGAATGTCCGTTAGAACAATGTTCTTGTGCCTTACTAACTTGTCTTCAAAATATTCAGCATCGCGAGATTCGATGATATGATTTGACTCAATATCAAGAAATCTTCGAGCATCACTTTTCTCGGCATACCCCAAGAAGATCGTCTTCGTAGTTCTTGTCCCCAGCTTCTGAATCTTCAGATCTGAGAGCTTCACATAAGCCACACACCCCCACACTCGAATGACATTCAAGTTAGGTCTGACTTTGAACCAGAGTTCATGAGGAGTTACGTCCGAAGTTGCATACGGCACTCTATTTAGAATAAAAGTGGCCGTCATACAGCTTCTCCCCAGTAGCATTTAGGAAGACCCGCAGTTAGCAGCATTGAGTTTATCATTTCTGTCAACGATCTGTTCTTCCTCTCCGCTACTCCGTTAGATTGAGGAGAATATGGAGCAGTAGTCTCGTTTATGTTCTTTGCAGAACAATGTGAATTCATGTGACCGATACTCTCCGCCTCGATCACTTCTTAGCCTCTTGAGTTGTTATCCAGTTTGCCGTTCAGCCTCGGCCCTGAACTCCTTGAACTTCTCGAACGCTTCGTCTTTAGACTTGAGCAAGTAGACGAACGCGTACTTTGAGAAGTCATCGATGAAGGTTATGAAATACTTTATCCCGACTTTTGTAGAGAATTGCTTAAAGTCATAGATATCGGAGTGCACCAACTCCAGAAGATCTGTGCTTCGATTGACCCGATGAAAGGGTTTCCTTGTGATCTTTGTCTGAGCACATACTTCATACTTCTCTACCTTACCCCTACATTTGGAGATAAGTCCTAGACTGAACATTTTGTTAATTCTTTTACAGTGAACATGTCCTAGCCTATTATGCCACAACTCAAGTGAATAATCAGAACGAGGGATTGCATTTATTACTTTTGACTGGTTTACAAGCTAAATTTTGAATATCCCTTCGGTTTGAAAAGCTTTTTCGAAATATGTTCCCTTCTTGGACATCACCATCTGGCCAGCATTGATGTCCATCCTCAAGCCTGCGTTGTTAAGCAGGCTTCCTGAGATCAAGTTCTTTGCAATCACCGAAACGTGCTTCACACCTTGAAGCGTCAGAGTGTTCCCGGATGTGAGTTTCAGCTCCACAGTTCCGATCCCCAGAACTTCAGCTTGGGCTTGGTTCGTCATGATAACTTTTTCAGAAGTTGACTGGTATGTGACGAACCATTTCTTGCCAGAGCAGACATGGCAGGTCGCACCAGTGTCTATCCACCAGTTAGAGTCAGCCCCCACAGCTGTGACCTGAGCAATCATAGCAACAATGTTAGAAACCATGAAAACCTTGCTAGGCTCACCTTGCTCAGCTTGTTTGGGCTTGGATTTACATTCACTCTTATAGTGGCCCTTCTTGCCACAGTTGAAGTAAGTCACGTGGGACTTGGACTTATGTTGCTTGAACGAAGGACCTTTTACTTTCAGATTAGTGGGGTCCTTCTTGTGATGAGAAGCTACCTGTTTCCCCTTGAACTCTCTTGTCTGCACTAAGTTGGCCTTAGCCAGTTGGTTAGACAGAGAGTCCATTTTCTGTTGAGATCATATTTCGTCCTCAACGTGGATCTCTTGTAGAAGATCTTCCAAGCTAATGTCCAGCTTCTTTCGATGCATTCTAGCATAGAAGTTGCTCCAACCAGCAGAAAGTTTCGAGACTATCCCTCCAACGACAAACTTGTCGACGAGGGGCATCTTTTCGTCATCTAACTTCTGGCGCAACTTCAAAAATTCCTTCACTTGAGGTAGCATCGCCATCTCGTCTTCGAAGAGCCAATTATGGTACTTCTCGACGATAAAGATTTTGGACCTGTTCTCGTCATCATCATATAGCTTACCCAAAGAATCCTAGATCTCTTTAGCCTTCACCTTCTTGGAATATGACTCTGCCAGAGATTCTTCCATAGAATTGAGAATCAGCAGTTTACATATGTTGTTTTCTCTCTTCCATTTGCTCTGCTTGACGAGTGCAGCAGCAATAGCATCGGCAGTTCCTCCTTCTGGAATCGTCGGTTCATCCTCAATCAACACATGGTCTACGTCCACGAATTGAAGATTAAGGGTGACCTTCCTCTTCCAGATTTGGAAATATTCTCCGTCGAATTTCTCCAACTTGTTAAACTGGTATCGATGAGAGAAGTACGCGAGTTTTCCATCTACAAGGATCTTGCTTTGAGATTATTAGTCTTGGGGCCTGACCAAAGATGGTAGACTCTATGTCGAGATCAGAGGTTCAACATACGTTCACCTTATGATAATTTTCGAGATCCAAGAGGACCACTATAATATGAATCTGATTACAAAAACAACAATAATCAGAAAAATAAATCTCACGTTCTTTCTCGCAATCGCAGTTGCTGAGGGACAGAACTGAGTTCAGAAAATAAATCTCACGTTCTTTCTTGCAATCGCATTTACAAACGGACAGAACTGAGTTACAACTCTGATGAAGGAGAAGAAAGAAGAAAGAAGAAGAGGAAAGGATCTTGCTGGGGTGATTAAGAACACCGTTGCTCAAAGCAAGATTTGCCCCACCACGATCTACTTTCAGGAACCTGCAAGTTCACGAAGAACTTCTGGAACGCTCGTAAGTCAAAATTTGAGACTTGAACGGGCTTCCTGGACTTTACGGACTCCCTTAACTCTCTTCTTGGTGCATCTTCCAAAGGAGGCCAAGGGGCTCTATTTATAGAGTGGAGTGAGATTTCACCTCTTCTCCTATCCGATGTGGGACTAAAATACCAATACTCAAAAATAGAGTTTGATATTTTAGATCATCCCACAATCAACATAGAAGTGTGACAGTCCACGCCTACCCTCCGAACACTCCCGTGCATCCACGAGACATCCTGGAGTCCGTGTCCGAGTCCGAGTCCGCACAATAAAAATCAACTTGCATCCTTGTTGGAATTAATCCTTTTTTCTTCTAGAAAAATACTCCCACATGGCACACACTTGTGCCCCACCACACCTCATGTGCATACCTCAACACAAGCAATGCATTATATTGAGATACTCACCATTTGGTATAGCCGATGTGGGACTATCTTTCCTAGTCCAAAGGCAAAACCACCAACAATCCCCCAAATATCTCAATATATGGGTTGAGCATTCCCCATAGGTACTGCCCATCATACATTAGGAGAGATATCGCTACGACTTGAATCTTTCCACATAGGTTAAATAACAACATGATACAAGAATGTACTAAGCCTTGAATTCTGCACCATAACTGCAATTCTTCCTACTCACATAATGACATCAACTGTGCTTCTGGCTGCACATTAAAGGCCTTGTTCCAGCCAGGTTTCAGTGTATAATTTTTTGGTGTCTACAAGTTTACCCTCAAGAGACGGCCTAATATATCTGTCCATACACTATAGGTGAGTTCTTTATAAAAAGTCATGGCATGAAGCATTGCGCTTCTTTGCGGTGCTACATCGTTATGACATGGCTTAAAGCCGAGACTTTACCCCATCTGGGTACCTTATCGTAGTGTCATACTACTGTAGCATGAGGTCACAAGCCTCTTTGTAGTGCCAAACTACACAGCATGAAGCCTTGCGCTTCCGTGCGGTGTTACGCCGCCGCTATGACATGGCTCGCGAAGTCGAGGCTTTACCCTACCTGGTACCTGTTCGTGGTGTCATGCCACTGTAACATGAGGATATCGTCCTCTTTGTAGTGCTGTCTACCTCTCTTTATTACGATTATCATACAACATTAAGCTACCTGCCTATTTACGGTGCTACTCCGCTGTGACTTGGCTCACAAATCCGAGGCATTACCCCTAACCGAGAACCTCATGGTGGAGTCACCCCACTATAGCATGGAGTTACACTCCTTGTAGTGTTGTGCTACCATGTTTCCTGTAAAACACTCCAGGCATTCACTCTGCCTGAGAGCCCATTAAGGCATTTAAGCCAACCTTCCCACAGGATCCGTTTTCCGCAGAAAACAACAGTAGACAACAGTGGTTGTAGGTTCATAACCTCTTCATGTCACAGAGGACAAGTACACACCGTTCCTGATATTCTTCCGGTTAATAGTCCTCCTTTGAACCAAAAGCTAGACGTCTAGTAGATTTCTTTTTGAACTAATAGCATAAAACTTTATGGTAGGAATGTAATAACACAATATCAGAATGCCTTCAAGCCCATTTTACAGGCTGTGTTATTGACCAGCTGGCGCTTGAGGCCCTTGGTGAACGGATCTGCCAGGTTCTCCTGACTCCGAACATCAATTACTGCAATAATACCCCTCTTGATGAGATCTTGTACTGTCATGTGCTTCAACCGCACAGTCATCTTCTTTCCGTTGAAGAGGTCATTTGATGCCACCGCCACAGTCGCCTGGTTGTCACAGTATATCAGTATCGTCGGTATTTGTGTCCCAACCACTGGAAGATCATACATGAGCTCCCGAAGCTATTCTGCTTTCTCCGCTGCGGTATCAAGTGCAAAGAACTCAGATTCTATGGATGACCGCGAGAGCATAGTCTGCTTCTTCGATTTTTACGATATAGCAGCTCCACCCATTGTGAAAATGTATCCACCTGTGGACCTGTCGCTCTCCACTTCTGAGCACCAGCTGGCATCACTGAAGCCTTCCACTACCGGCGGATCTTTGCTGTAGTGCAGTGCATATGTCTGAGTCTTCTTGAGATATCTCATAACCCGTTTCACAGCTTTCCAGTGCTCAATGCCTGGGTTGCTCGTGAAATGACTCAGCATTCCCACATTGAACGCTATATCATGTCTTGTGGCAGTAGTAGCATACATCAAACTCCCGATTACGCTTGCATACTCCAGCTGTCTGACGTTTTCCTCTAAATTAGGCTTCAGCTTCAGATCATACTTGTACGGCTTATCGATCCCTGGAAGATCCTGATATCCGTAACGAGTGATCATCTTCTCAACATAATGAGACTGTGACAGCGTAGTCCAGTGTCTGTCCGGATGATCTTGAGTCCCAAGATAACATCAGCATCCCCCAAGTCCTTCATACTGAGCTTCGTCGAAAGGAACTTCTTTGTCTCCGTGACACAGCTTATATCCGTATCTAGGATTAGTATGTCGTCCACGTATAGACAAACGATGACTCCTCTTCCGTCAAAAACTTTGTATAGACATACTTGTCTGTTTTACTGACCCTGTAGCCATTTGACCTTATGACTGTGTCAAACTTCTCATGCCACATTTTGGGAGCTTGATTTAAACCGTATAGAGATTTTACCAACTTACAGACTTTGTCTTCAAGACCTTTGACGACAAACCCTTCTGGCTGTTGCATGTAGATCTCTTCGGTCAGCTTGCCATTCAGGAATTCTGTTTTCACATCCATCTGATGTATCACCTTCTTATGTATCGTTGCGAGAGCAATCAATATTCTGATGGTGGTCATCCGGGCTACTGGAGCATACGTGTCAAAGTAGTCGATCTCATGCTTCTGAGAAAACTCCTTTGTCACTAGCCTGGCCTTGAACTTGTCAATGGTTCCATCAGCTTTCACCTTCTTCTTGAAGATCCACTTGCATCCGATAGATTTTGCTCCTTCAGCTAGATCAACTAACACCCAAGTGTTATTTGAGGTGATTGATTCAATTTCATTGTCTATTGCCTCCTTCCAGAAAATAGCATCTCTGGTCTTCATCGCCTCATCATAGGTAAGCGGATCTGCTTCCACATGATAGGTGATGAAGTCATCCCCGAAGTTCTTCGGCCTCCTCGCTCGCTTCGACGACGGCTCAGCGAGTTCTGGTTCAATCGTTGTCTCCTCAGTAACAACTTCATCTTGGACAACTGGCTCATTGAAGATTTCAGGACTGGTCCAGAGCCTTGTTAGCAATCACCCGAATAAAACTCGTATTATGTGCATTTTTTTTGTATATTTCAAAAACATATAATACTTGCGTATTTTTGACTGATTCAAATCAGTACATAAATTTTAAACATGCAAAATTTTAAACGTGTTCAGTATAAATTATTAAAAAATTTGATAGAAAAAATATGGCGGGAACGTGTTTAGTTAACCAAATTTGACAACATATTTAAGAATGTGAAGTTTCTAATCTCAATATTTCCATTTTTTAAATTTTTGACCGAATTTTTGAACGTATTTTATTTGCACTAAGCCGATTTATACTCGTACATTTGTCATCCCGAATTTTTTCCGTTTGTCGAATTGCTAACAAGGGTCCAGAGTAAGTATAACAAACCTTTGGAATTGGACAACTCCCTTCTGCTTAAGGCAACCCTACATAGCCTGTGAGACCCGCAAGAGATCAGGGTCGAACGTGACCCTCCAGGACCGATCCACAATAAAGGTCAACTGACCAATGGACAACCATTTTTGCTAACGACAATTTTTTTTTAATTTGCTTTTATTTTAGTTTTATTTATTTATTTTGATATTATGTATGTAGGTTCATTTTAAAAGTTCGTCTCGGACTTCCACGAGCTCAGGACCGGCCCTGATGCAACAAGTTGGTATTGTTGGCGTTTGCCGTCTAAACTAGGAGACCAAAACGAAGAAAAGTGACACCTTGAAAATTGCTTAGTCTCTCTAATTTTTGAAACAACATCCCTGCTAAATGTTCTGGTTATAGATGATCAGAATAGTAGGTTTAGCCGTTGTACCTATCTAAACTTTGGGTCAAAAATCAAGATCTCCAAATGAACAGAAGCTCGTTTTGGTTTCGTTTTGTTTGACATCTTTGACAAACTAAATTGTAGAAAATGACAAACTCCCAAGAGCTGTACTCTATCGTACTCTTAACACACAGTACTCCTATCGTACTCTTAACTTTGCTTTCGTAAGTTCGTAACTCTAGCCTGACACCGACACTGACTGCCCGCATTGTTTTCATTCTCCTCCTGCCTCCATCCTCTTGCTCAGACATCATGGTGTATTGTGGGTCGGTTAGCCCGGTACTCGGCCCAGGTCCGGACCGGCCTGCGGTCAAATCAGCCCGGCCCGGCCCGTCCGAGGCCCGAACCGGCCCGGCCCCCCACCCCCCAATGGGTCGGGTCGGGCCTCCCCCCACCCCCCAACCGGGCCGGGCCAGGCCCGGCCCCCCTTCACGCCCGGTCCGGGCTGGGCCCGGCCCAAGCCCGGCGAGTCCGAATTTTCTGGGCCGCGGGCCAGCCCGGCCCGGACCGACTAACACCCTAACTCAGACACTTCCTCCTCTCCATTGGAATCTTTCGTAGCACTCTTTGCCAGGACCAATTTTTTGAAAAGTTTCCTTTGACACCCTTTGCCTTATGTCTCGTTTGGTTCACGGAATCATAGGATTGGAAAAAAAAAAAAAGTGATTACGTTTCTATGTTTAGATACCAAAGAAATTGAGAAGAAGAAAAAAAAAAGTGATTCCCAATAGAATAAAAATTAGGGGAGAAATAATTTCATCCATCGAAACAAATAATCACTTTCCCACCTTAAAGTATTCAGGTTCATTTTCAAATTCTTTGACGTTTCCAAACATTGAAAAGAAAAATCAATAAGAACTATAATTTTCCAAAAGAAAAAAAAATGCCAAAGAATTGAATTCCTTTCCATTTCTTCCGCGAACCAAATGAGGCCTTACTAGAAACCCTAGGCATCTACCGTCTTGCCTCTCCAAATTTTTCCATATGCATTCTAATGTATTACAAGTAAAAAAAAAAATTGTTTGTCAAAAAGTTATAAAAACTAGTTGTATTTATATCTTGAGCCCAAACTTGAAAAACTACTTTTCATTTTTCCAAAATTTTATTACAAGTAATTTTTTTTGTCAAAAAGTTATAAAAACTAGTTGTATTTATATTTCATACATCGTGCCATGCATGAGCTACTAACAAGCTAATGTGCATAGATGAGTTGTAGAGACATAATAATTATTCGTATAATTTTTGGACTCCATGCAATAACAATATATGAAAGAAAAAAAAAATCTAGTAAGTAGTTAACCGAAAACAAATAATAAGAAGAAAAAAAAAAGTTTTGAAATAAGGACCCGTAAAGTCCATGCATTAGAGTGGCAAAAGCCCTTGCGTTACTTGGTTGTTACTTTATCACCGTCTCTTGCCCTAGTGTTTTCGAGACGTGAACGACTATTAAACAAAGGATTTAAGTGAGGAAAGTCTATTTGTTGTCTTCAAAATGGAGTATTAGTATTCTAATCACGTCATCACTTTTATGCGTATAATTTTTTTTAATCCATAATTATTTAATTTTTAAATAAAAAACATAAAAATTACATACATAGGAGAAAAATATATGGTTGGAACATCCATTTTGGAGATAACCGACATGTTCCCTTAATTAATTTGAACTCTTTTTTTATATGCTTTCCTCTCAAAGGAACCTACAAGGCTCACCATGGCACAACACGTGTCCGTGTGTCAAAGAAATTTGTTGAGGCCCAGCCCACTGGTATGCATTTTCCTCTCGTATAATCCCATAGATGTCATTTTTAAATATTTGAAACATAGCCACATTGCAAAAATATTGAATACACAGCATAGAAAGAAAAATAACTCATCTTATTGATAATAGCAGCATGATACAACTTTTCTCAGTACTCTATTGAAATGTTGTTCCGGCTTACATTGATTCATGAAAAGAAAACAACTGATAAATGAAAGCAAACACCAACTCGGACTCCAAAATACTTTGAAAGTCTTTATTCAGCAGCAACTTGGAAACAATAACAAAAAGCCTTAATTTAGCACCAACTTGTCACGTCCCGATTCCGTAAATCGTTCATACTCGCTTTGACTATACTTGAATCGATCGTCCTCCCTAGACGTGGTACTGTACAAATCTGACGTTGCACTTGTACAAAATAAGAGCGTGCACATTTGTGTCATTTTTAAATATTTGAAACAGTCACATTGCAAAAATATTGAGTACGAAAGAAAATTAACTCATTTTATTATAATAGCAGCAGGATACAACTTTTTCCACTCTTTGAAATGCCGTTCCTACTTACATTGATTCATGAAAAGAAAACAAGTGATTTGATGTCATGAAATAATTGAACTTTCAATTGAAACAACTTTATTCTATAGATTTTAGTAAAAATTAATTCATGAGAGGCTCCGCCAAAATCTTTTGAAGTTATATTTATATATATATAAATATGATATTATTATTGACACTCCTAAAATATTATCATTTAACTTTGACATTAATTGGTTAGAAAAAATTGTTAGGAAAAAGTGTAACAATAATGTTAGTATGATAATTTAGGAGTGTAACAATAATGGTAATAAAAGAATTTATATTAAAAGATGAGGGCAAGTGACTATACTAGAGTTTAAATGTAACCATAAAATTAAATCACACATAATTGAAAAATAGTGAGATATTAATGACAAATTTTAATTTAGATTTGGTTTGGGTGCGCCAGGACCTTGCAATAGTGCACCGCATGGTCGACGCTTGAGAGCCCACAGTAGCAAGCTACTGCTGATGGACTCTCCCCATGAAAAAAATTAATTTAATATGTTGTGAGCACATGGCACACATATCAGATATTAAACTGATAAGAACAGATACTACACTTGATCTTAGCCGAAAGGCCGAGAAAGGTATGCTTTCAAACGATGCCTTCGGGTCCCTTTTATAACCTCTTTCTCAGCCAGTGTCTTCCGTGCCAGCCAATGTGGGACTAAAGCAACATCCATTCTGCTGACACTCAACCTTATACTCGTCTGTCTATATTTACAATTCATTAGCAACGAGTTTACTATCAACAATCGGCCATCATCGACCGCCTAACCAAAAGCTTCAAGCTTCTTAAGTCATTGGAAGCAATAGCCATCGATAGCTAGGCAAATTAATCAAGCATGTACCGATCGAACGAAAACTATCTTAGTTATCGAACCGTAATGTCGTGGCAGCCGCAAACCAAGTGTCCATTAGCAGTGTCTGTAGCCTGGGGAGCTCCTCCTCCGTCACTCCTCTGCATGAAAGTTGATCAACTTCAACTTCCGGAAATGTACGTTATGAGCTAACAAGTACTAAGCAGAGTTTATAAGCTAGCCAGCCAGTACTAGGGGTGAGCAACGGTTCAGTTCGGTTCAAACCGAACCGCAGGGCCGGTCCGGAGTATTTTAATGTCCAGGACGAAACCTAAAATGATACCCTTTGTTCGGATATATTGAAAACAAAGTGTTAAATTTTTTGGAGTAGATTCTTTGTTTCATTATCATGAGCGCATTGTACATTTAGGGTATTGTTAAAAAATCGTTTCTCTTGAAAAAATAGTACCATAGAAATTTAAGTAGAAGCGTCTTGATCACGTTTAAACAAAATATCATAAAAGATTCTATAAAATCAATAAAAACTCCTAGACACAAACTCTTGCACCATTTTTCATATAATTGAATAATCAAACACCATAACTCATTCCAAATCAAGTTCGACTAAACAACATCTAAAAACTAGATCAATCTAAATATCAAATTGGCTTTTCTGTAATGGTTAATTAAAACAATGAGAATGACATCTTTGTAGTGAACATTTTGTTCCCGCACATGATCCAAATCTAAATACCAAATCCAGCAATCCTCAAATCAATCCAAATACCGAATTCAACAATCCCCAAATCATCTTATCACTAATATTTATTAAACATCCACTACGTAATACAATATTTCAAAGTATGTTATGCAAAAATTAAAAATCAGTTTACTCAAATTTAAATAATTCATCAGTGCAACTCAAGATCGTTAAAGTTATTGTCGCTATTAGCATCACCAATAATAAAGTTCATCATTAAAACTCGAATTTCAGAACTCAAGTTCATTATCTGGAGATTGTTCAACGAAACTTGCGTAATCATTTCAGTGAGTAGTTGTCTTAGTCGCAACTCACGTCAATTCAACGATTATAAAAGCCTAATTCTTAACTTCAAATCCCTAAGTAGATTTTAAATTATGGACAATAGAAGAGGACATGAGGAATATATTGAAAAAAAAAAGGAGTTTGGGATTCAATTATAAGTAGAAGAAAGAAGAAAACAAGAATTAAAATTAACAACTTTTAGGAACACTTATCGTTGGCCATCAATTCGCCTCTGGAATTGGAAGACAAGAAGTTCTTCTCTGGAATCGGAAGGGACAAACTTTCACTACTGTAACCGTAAAATTACGTACTAACTCTTAAAATTATTTGGGGCCCCTTGGATCTTGGTGCCCCGGGCCCACGCCCCGTTTGCCCCTCCCTCGGGCCGCCCCTGCCGAACCGTATGTATGAAAATCGAAATAACCGTAAACCGTACTTCTCAAAACCGAAAATCGAACCGTTTTTATAAAAATCGAACAAAACCGAACCGAATTAATTCGGTTCGATTTTCGGTCGGTTCGGTTTCATGGGCCAATGTGCCGGACCTTTAATTTTTTAGCAAAATATGCCTATTTAAATAACAATTTATTTTAAAAATATGGTATTATTGTATTATTGAATTATATATTACATAGTGTGAAAAATATCAGTATATATATAGATTGAGGGTAGAGAGAGAGTGCTCAAAAAAGTACCGACAGAGAATAAGAGGAGAGTGCCCTCGGCTAAGGGCTACAAAACATTAGTATATGTAGATTGAGGATAGTTTGATAAATCTAAATCGGTTTTTGGTTCGGTTCGGTTATCCGGATCAAGAACCGAAAACCGAACCATTATTTTAAAATTTTAAATTTTCAAACCGAAAATCGAACCGATAACCGAAAAGCCGAACCGTTTGTCATATTTCGGTTCGGTTCGATTTTCGGTTTTCAACCGTTATATGCTCACCCCTAGCCAGTACCTTTGTAAAAATCTACAGCTATGAAATTGGCCCATCCGCTTCCCGACCCACTGTGACAAGTGTGCATCATATTCACAAGAGGCGCCGAATCGTGCTTGCAGGCAGTAACCAAAGAAATTCGTTCCTTCCTCCTCACTGTCGCTCGCCTCAGTTTCTATTAACCCGAGGCTCTTTATATATATAAAGATTAATGCTTTATCACACTGCCTTTTATGAGGTGATTCATAGACCATACATATTGGAATCATATATCTTTTTTATATTAGTGTTCTATCTTTCTATCATCCTTCTATTTATCTATATCCCTTTATTTTTGCTTCACAATCCATAATCATCTTTCTTTTTTTTGAAGGAAAGAATTTCATTTCAGTAGTAGATGGAGTCAAATGTTTAGGGAATTAGAGCATATTCCACTAGTTGTATTCTTTGGATGAGGTAGATGATCATTGCTTGTATTGATTCAATAGGAATATGTAAACATACATAATCTAATGCATCGAACGATTAGATTCTCTCTCCTTTCCTTGTCCTATATTTCATGAAGAATTTTCTTATTTGATTTTATTCAATCCGTTGAGTTGCAAGGAACCTGCAAATATATAAAATGCACAGGTTAGACAGGTTGTGCAACAAGTGATTAGTATTCGTGTTTTTCTTAAAACCGGGATTCTTCTTCCTACCTTAAACAAAAAATAATAAAAATAATAGCTTTTTCATTATAATATGGTAAGTAAATATTTATGTGAGATGCATTTAATTTTATGTTACATAACAAATAAAAACTCTATCATGTGCTGTAATATAGAACGATCGATAGAGCTCCTTTATTTTTTATTTTTATTTTTTCACTGAGAATAAAATCTTAGATAAAAACCTACATTGTAGATGTTTTTTTTTTCCTATGAAGAGATTCTATCAAAGTTTTTTTTTTCTAAGTAAGAGCCTTTCAGTGGAGAATGCGCAATTTCGTAGTTTTGTTTTGCATCCATGACTGGTCTAGGGGTAAGTCCAACAAGCCTTTGGACTTGGACAACTTCTTTATGCTTAAGGCAACCCTACATGACCAGTGAAACCCGCAAGAGATCGGGGTCAAGGGTGACCCTCCAGGTCCGACAACCATTTTTGCTAACATCAGTTTTTTAAAAAATTTGTTTTTACTCTAATTTTATTTATTTATTTATTTTGATATAATGTAGGTCCATTTTGAAAGTTTGTCTCGGACATTCACTCGCTCACGCTCTGATGATAAAATTGACGAGCTCGGCAAGTTGGTATTGTTGGCGTTTGTCGTCTAAACTAGGAGACCAAAACGAAGAAAAGTGACACCTTGAAAATTGCTTTAGTCTCTCTAATTTTTGAAACAACATCCCTGCTAAATGTTCTGGTTATAGATGATCAGAATAGTAGGTTTAGCCGTTGTACCTATCTAAACTTTGGGTCAAAAATCAAGATCTCCAAATGAACAGAAGCTCGTTTTGTTTGACATCTTTGACAAACTAAATTGTAGAAAATGACAAACTCCCAAGAGCTGTACTCTATCGTACTCTTAAGAGCATCATTAGTAGTTGGGACTCTCCAATGCAATTTGGAGCCCAAAATTTCAAAAAAAAGGTAAATGTAAAATGGGTTGGATTTGTATGAGAATAGTAAAAAATGATAAAGTGAGCTCCGGTCCCAAAATTGTGTGGTCAAAATTTAATGTAGGAAAAAAATAATATAAAGTTTAGAATCTAGAAAGTTGGGCACCAAATTGGAACTTACTATTCTACAAAACGAGTTTCTACAATCTAGAATCTAGAAATTGGGAGGCCCAACCCTTAGCACCCATGGATGGGTTGGGACCGAAATTGTAGAAATTGGGACTAGGGATGAGACTTATTATTCTACAAAATGAGCTCCTACATTCTAAATCTAGAATCTAGAAAATGGGATGGGCCTTACTAATGATGCTCTAACACAATGTACTCCTATCGTACTCTTAACATTGCTTTCGTGACTCTAGCCTAGCTCTGACACTGACACTGATATGACACGAAGTGTCGGCATTGTTTTCCATTCTCCTTCTCTTGGCTTGCTCAGTCGCTCTTTTCCCATAGGAAGCTCCTATTCCTGAAGAAGTCAGAAGCATTTATCATTTGTCATTATGAACTGGCCAACGGGATCAATTTCTTAGGCTATTTTTTGGTAGGAAGGATAAAAAATTGGAAGGAATGAAAAAAATTAAAATATATATTTTTTTCATATGAAAATGAAAGATTATTTTTTTTCTTTGTGTTTGGTTGGAAGGATAAAAAATATAAGAGATGCATTATTCTTTTTTCCAATTTTTCTTCCACTTTTGGAGTGTTTGGATTTCTTAGATTACGAAGGAAAAAACAATCCTCCATTTTTCCTTCCCTCCACTTTTCATTTCATACCAAACAATAGAAAATGAATCATTCCCTCCACTTTTTCCTTCTCCATTTTTCTTTCTTCCACTTTTTTCTCCTACCAAACACAGCCTTATGTAGCAAAGCCTTCACCCTCTTGCTTAGACACTTCCTCCTCTCCATTGGAGTCCTTCGTAGCACTCTTTGTCAGCACCAATTTTTTTAAAAGTTTCCTTTGACACCCTTTGCCTTAGGCCTCGATTGGTTCGCGAAATCATGGGGTTGGAAAAGAAAGGTTATTACGTTTCTATGTTTGGGTGCCAAAAGAATTGAGAAAAAAAATAAAAGTGATTCCCAATAGAATAAAAATCAGGCTAAATTATAATTTGATACCTTCAACTATCACGAATTTTCAACTTGATACCATCAACTTTTATATGTACTAACTTGATGTCCTAAAAAAGGGGGACCAAATTGCCCCTTCCTTCTCCCACTAACCCCCCACTCTCATCTCTCCGGCTGTGAGTGGCAGGGGACGGCGGCGCGAGCAGACGACGGCGCGCGGGGCAGTGCGCGACGGCGCGCGGGGCAACTGGGGGGGTTGTATAAGGGCATTGGTCGCCGGTAGGGGAGAGGGGGGGGGGGTGTAGGGTGTGAAAATTTTGATACGCTGACATAAGACTCAGTCCAAGTCATACGCTTAAAGCCATACGCTCAGTCCAAGTCATACGCTCAAAGCCATACGCTCAGTCCAAGTCATACGCTCAAGGCCATACGCTCAGTCAAGGCCATACGCTTATCTAAATGCCGTACGCTCAGTGAATATTTTATTATTTCCTGAGATGACAGCACAGCATGTATTTAATAAAGGAGGAATCTGACACTTCGTCTTTCGTGCAAAGACAGCTGCCCCATGAAGATTAGCCATCGTATAGGTTTTCGAGAAAAGATTTTGTCTCTTACGAGGACAGCTCAGCAGCCATCATAAATAAAAAGCCATCATTACTGTCATTTCTGACAGTCTGTCAGCCATCATATCTGCAGCACGACGCTCAAGAAATATTTGTCAGTATTTGAAGATATGGCGTGTTTGAGAAGATTGAGAACAGCCACGTGTCTACTCCCTCAATCTCATACGACTCCTTCCCAATTAAGTGAGCGTATGGATCTCATACGACTCCTTCCCAATTAAGTGAGCGTATGGATCTCATACGACTCCTTCCCAATTAAGTGAGCGTATGGATCTCATACGACTCCTTCCCAATTAAGTGAGCGTATGGATCTCATACGACTCCTTCCCAGTTAAGTGAGCGTATGGACCCCATACGACTCCTTCCCAATCAAGTGAGCGTATCAGCTTTATATGATCCAAGTCAGCGTATACAAGATATGTGCCTTCAAAAGCTAGCGTATGACTCTTCTTTAAAGGCAGCGTATCACAGCAAAGGCATCCAGGATGACTTTTAATGTACAGTCAACACACGTTCTCACGTGTCCTGTACTCAGTTACTCAGTTATTCAGAAGTTATGCAACGTGGCATCCAGGCCACCAATCTCTCCTAGATATATTCCACTACTCTCAACCGCACTCCAAGGTGTCTTCACCAGAATTCGCCACGCGTCCCTGCAGTTATGCACACGTCAAGTAACTGACTGAGCGTATGCTTCAGAACAGTTATCCAGAACTCTATAAAAAAGAGTTTCTTCATCTTCATCACACTACAGTCAATTTCAGAGAGAACAGAGAGATTGCCCAGTTGCTGTCCAAGTTCTTTGAAGTTCGAGTTTTCTTCATCGCATCGTCCAAGGAATAAAGTAATCGTCTTCTAGATTAGATTCCTACAGTTATAATTTTCTCAGATACAAAATAAATAAAGTGAATTTATTTATGGAAAATAAATTGACGACTCTGCTGGGGAAAGCTGTCTCCTCCAATGAGATAGCAACAACTCAATGCGATACTTCGTCGATCGGCTCGACGAAGAAGACGATGGTCGTACAATTCGACCAATCTGCTTACGAAGAAATGCTCAAGGCGAAAGAGGGCCGAACTGCTTCCTCCGCTCTTCCTGCTGCCAAGAAGAAGGGACGCTCTGTCTATGTTCCTAAGTCTTCTTCAACAGCCCGAGACGTTTCTGTCACTTCTCACACTTTCAAGAACACGTCTTCAACTTCAACGAAGCACACTTCGGCTTCTCTGAACACGGCAACAGTGGCTTCTCTTAGTCACGCTGACAAAATGGGTTCTTTAACCAAGTCAGCGTGTCCAAAGAAAACCATCTCTGGACTTGTCAAAGTCTTTCCTCCCTCTACTCTTACGACAGCAGTCGGCTCTTTAGCCATTGATGACTCTGTGCGTATGGCAGTCAAAGGGCAGCGTACGACAAAGGCAGCGTATGCTAAGCCAAAGCCAGCGTATGCTAATAAAAAGGCAGCGTATGACAAGAAGCCCAAACTGAAGTCAGCGTATGCTAGCAGATACAGTCCTTTGACTGTTTCTCAAAGTCAGGTTGGGGGTTCTCTTCCACAGAACATACACATGATTCCCCTTCAACTTGTACATCTTGTGCCAACCAAGGAGAAAGACTCTTTAGTCAACTCCTCTACTCCTAAGGTCTTTACCTCTGGAGTTAATTTGACTAGTACTCTTACTAGATCAAACAAAGGAAAACGTCTTTTGGCTAATTCCTCTAAAGATGGATTATTACCGACTCCCAGTCGGAATAATACCCATTTTCCTTCTCTCAAAATTTCTCGATCTGAGAAAGGCAAATTACAAGTATCCAAGACTGATACCAAAGTCAGATCTCCTACGGATCTTCGTAACAAGCTTCATCAGAATCATCTCGGTTCCACTGAGACAAGTATATTAGACCCTGATGCAGAATATGCCAAAAACTATGTGGCTCAAATTAATCAGTCTTTATACACTCAAGAACCGAGAAGACAGAAGAACAAAAGACAAGTTTCTACACAGAAACTATCTTCAAGTACTTCCCAATCTGTTCCTACAGATCTTCGGGAGTATTTGCAAAATAAACGGAGAATCGACACTCCATCAGGCTATAATATTGCCCATATTTGTCATGAAAATCATGGTTGTAACTTCCAACCTCGAGTTGTGATTCAATGTTGTTGTTCACCAAAAAGACGATCTGTTTTCGAACGGATTCAATATGAACCAATATTGGATGAAGATGAACCTCTTTATGCTTCTGTCAACATGACCTCCAGAAACATTGGGGGTAGCATACGATCTGATGCTATATCAGATTCTGAAGATGGTGTTTATCTCGGCACCCGATCCAGGACTGGAGCCTTGGCCAGGCTCTCTTCTTCTTCTCATCCAAGTGGTAATCCAGAGATCACAGAGGACTTCCTTGGAGAATCCAACTTTCCAGTATTGATTCCCGTAAATAGCCCCGAAAAAGATACTGACTCATACAGCGATGATTCAGAACAGACTGTTTCATCATCTATTCCTCGAATGATCACCACTTACATGGCAGAGGGCAATCATGAACCTTCAACTAGCACCGAAGCTCATGAACAAAGGATTTCTTCCTTAGAACAACAATTGCGAGCTATGGCAGATACATTGAATGCTATGCACACTCTTATGCAAGCTCAGCATCAAACTCAGCAAGTCCAACATACAGTCCCTCCAGTTGTATTAAATACTCCTGTTGTTCCAAACCCGGAACCCTCTACTATTCCGGGGATACAATCTAATGTTCCTGTACAACCCACTCCAAGTCAGTCTGGAGCTGGGGTGGTACATATGCTGCAGTCCCTCCTCCCAATTATACTCAACAAGTTACAACTCCACAATCCTTCGGAATTGTTACTGAAGAGTTAAGAAATCTTCGAACTCAATTCGAGGCATTCAAACAGAAGGATGGTTTACAAAGGTTAGGAATCAAGCAACCTTACCCGATAGAATGGAAGCAAGTATCATATCCTCCTAAATACAAGCCTCCGACTATCTCTTTCTTTGATGGGACAACCTCTCCAAGTCAGTTCATTAATCACTTTGAGGTAATGACTGATCAACTGCAACCAAGTGACGCCCTCCTTACTCGGGTGTTTGTTGGGTGTCTCAAAGGAACGGCTTATGAATGGTATAGAAGTCTCCCTGATGGGTGCATTACCTCATTTGCCGGTTTCAAGCAAATGTTTCTTGAACGGTTCTATGAAGGACTCAATGACATGACCATGTCAGCCCTCATAAGAATTAAACAGAAAAATAATGAAACCACCGAGGACTTCATTGAAAGATTCAGAAGAGAAGCCCTCAAAATGCCTCTCGGAACTTCCGATGCTGTTACTATCGACACTTGCAAGTCGAATCTCTTACCAATTATCAGCATGTGGACAGGGTCCACTCAGTTCCAAGATTGGCCTTCTTTCATCGTCAGTGCCAAGGCTGCTGAAGTCAGTGCTGAGACCTTCAAGGGTCTGGGGGTACAAATGGCTCCCAAGGAATCAAATCAGAGTGCCAGCAATAGTACTCGACCCAACAATCGCAAAGGGAAAGAAGCTCTTGAAGTCAATCTCTAAAGCAGTAGTCAAGAGGTGAAGGCTACCCAAGCTACTCCAGCTCCGACAAATCAACAACAGAGACCTCCTCGGCCGAAAGAAGAATATTCTTTCGACGTTGACGATGTTCAGGGTATTTTTGAATGCTTGCTCAAGGGTAACAAAATTCAATTGCCAGAAATCAAAAAGCCTGATGAAGCCAATAAGACAGATCATCCAAAATACTGTCCATATCATAGAATGCTGGGTCATACAATCCGGTCTTGCTATGTATTAAAAGGAAAGATCCAAGAGATGATTAAATCAGGAGCTGTGACACTGACACCCAAAGACAAGACAGTCACAGCAAATATAATTTCAATGCAGTTCAGTGACTTCCCTCCTTTAATGGTGGAAAGTGGGATTGTTCCTATCCCCAAAGCAACTCTCGAAGTTGTGAACATCCCACCAGCACAGAATGCAGGACTTGTTCCTGTCACAACTAAGAAGGGAGAGATCATGTGGATCCACCCGGATTTAATGACGGAGTTTGAGACGTCTTCCTCTTCTCCTTGGAAGACTCCCTCATCTAAAAAGAAACTCGGGAAGACTAAGTCATGTAATGTGACTTCTAGTTTCACACCCGATTTTTATCTAACCTCTACTTTCATCTTGGCAGGAAATTCACTCCCTACGGAGATAAAATCTGTACCTCAATCTGAAGATAGGTACAAGCCTGCATTTCATCTATACAGTTCACAATCTCGTGAATTAATGGCGAAGATGGGTTATGATTTAGCCACTGCTCCTGGTTTGAACTCAGGCAAAGGACTCCGAGCACCTTTAGCCATCACTATGAGACATAATCAATCTCGTGTTGGCCTTGGTTTCTGGAATAAAGCTCTCATCAAGCATAAAAGAACCAAGAGCTAGATGAAGAATTGCAACATGGTTTCTATAGACCCTGAACCTGAGCCTGAAGGCGAATTTCTTGTTGGAACTCGGTCAGGAAAAATATATCTGAAAGATTATGCTAAAATTCCTGAAAAAACTTCTGATGTTCCTCTGGTTACAGCTCCAGCACCAGTCTCTACTGAAGAGCCTTCAAACGTTCCTGTTGAGACAGTGCCTTCTAAGCCAACAGCAGCTGACAAAGGCAAACAACAAGTCCGTTTCGACAAACCATTGAAGAAGTCATCTCCTACAGGACTTGAAAAGCCTTATAATTTTGATATATTGGCTCAACTGGCCAATACACCAGCTAAATTATCAATCTTCGAGCTCTTACGCCTCTCTAAAGAGACTCGAGAAACTCTGAGTGAAGCACTGCTACAAGCAGAAACCTGCCTAATTCTTCTCAAGAAGTTGGAAACAGAAACTGTCTCTCATTGCCATAATATATTGGAATTTATTCCAAACATTACCTTTACGCAGGACGATATGCTGCTAGAGGATAATCGACGTGACCGTCCTTTATATCATACAGGATATATCGATTCTATGAAGGTTGATCGTCTACTGATTGATCCAGGATCTGCTCTCAGTATTATGCCAAAAGCTATGCTAGATGCACTAAAGATACCTGTGCATAGTCTTTCCAGCACTATCACTACCATCTTGGGATTCAATCAGGGAAAAAGTGAGCCTTTGGGCAAGATTCGCCTCAAATTTCAAATAGGCGATCTTCGCACTAAAGTTACTTTTTACATCATCGACAATCATGGTTGCTCATACAATGCTCTATTGGGGAGACCATTCTTGCATGAACATAATATCGTTCCTTCGACTCTTCATCAGTGCTTCAAATATATTGATGATAATGGAGAAGTTCAAAAGGAGGTTGCAGATCTCTATCCATTCAAAGGAGTCGAAGCTTACTTCAATGACGCACGCATGTACAAAGATGAATACTCAAAAGTCTTGCAAGCTATGGATAATGATGATGAGATATCAAAAGTCGATACTTTTGTTATTCCTGTAAAAGGGCGTATCACTCCTCCGCAGTCTGTTAAATCATCTGAAGAAGGCTCACTGATAATTCCTGTCAGTGGACGTACTACTTCATCATCTGCCCAGGCTCCACAAAGTTTACTGATAATTTCTGTCAATGGACGTACTACTTCATCATCTGCCCAGGCTCCACAAAGTTCACTGATAATTCCTGTCAGTGGACATACTACTATATCATCTTTCCAGGCTCCCCAAAGTTCACTGATAATTCCTGTCAGTGGACGTACCACTCCCCCTCTACCTTCTCAGGCTAGACCAGTTACTCTAGTCATTCCAGTCAGCGGACGTACTACTTATCCACGATCTTCTTCAAGGGAGCTCACCTCTTCTGAGCCTTTTGTTATCGATCTTAATCGAAACAAAACTTCTGATCGCTCTTCCTCTCCTCCTTTTGTCATTAATTTGACTAAGTCTGATAAGGCTCAGCCTTCTGTTGCAAATACAGTATCTGATATTAATGAAGCATCTCCTTTGCAGTATATTGATGTCTGTAATCATGTACAAAGTTATTTACAATTGCTAGATAGCTTAGAGCCACTAACTATATGAGTTATTCAAACTCTTCATACAGACGTATCATTGGAGTCCATACAAAAATCATACTTCATGGTCTCTATTAGAAAGAAGGGAGAAAATCCAATATTCTTCTATAAAGGACCCCAGAATCCTCCTAATCTGGAAGAAGATGACGCAAACGACGATACTGGAAGGTTACAACTGCGTCGCTACAGTCAGCAATCTAAAAATATCATCAAGAATATGGGTTATGACTTCAGAACCAGTCTCAATAATGGAAAAGGAAGAAGAATGCCTGTTCGAATTCCTCCACTAAAATACGGAAGGACAAAATATGGTTTAGGTTACGTTGCTCCTACTTCCTTTATCAACATAGTCCATGAAGATTCAAAATCCGATGAAGACGAACGATCTGAGTCTTCCGATTCCCTCTCTTGGGATTCTGACACGAGTATTGGCGATCTATATCGCTCTATTCTATCCATCAATATGGTCTCTGTTGATGGCCCGCAAGAAAATAATGAAGATGAGGATGATTTTGAAATATCTCCCGAATCAGAACAATGGGCTCAAAGATTAGATAATCAATGGGAATTCAGGTTCGAGCAGAGGGACCTCCTACTGAAGATAAACTGATCCAAATTGATGTTGGTGAAGAAGGGTCCCCTAAACCAATATTCATCAGTGAAAGTCTTTCAGAAATAGATAAGCAAGACATGATCAAGCTTATTCATGATTATATCGATGTCTTCGTTTGGAGTTATGAGGATATGCCGGGACTAGATCCAAAGATTGCAATGCACAAACTTAATATCATGCCAAATGCTAAACCGGTTAAACAACAACAGCGACGATTTCGTTCAGACATTATGGATGCAATTGAAGCTGAAGTCAACAAGCTTATGGCTTCCGGATTTATTCGAGAGGAACAACATCCTGAATGGGTGGCTAACATCGTTTCTGTCCTTAAAAAGACTGGCAAGATCCGAGTCTGTATAGAC
Source organism: Iris pallida (assembly GCA_029216955.1). Taxonomy (NCBI): domain Eukaryota; kingdom Viridiplantae; phylum Streptophyta; class Magnoliopsida; order Asparagales; family Iridaceae; genus Iris; species Iris pallida. The sequence goes on from JANAVB010007047.1 coordinate 294,644, forward strand.
TTTCACAATCTCAATACAGCTTGTCCTAAAGACGAGTTTTCTCTTCCAATTACAGATGTCATGATCGACAACACATGTGGTTTCGAGCGGATGTCATTCATGGATGGGTATTCAGGGTACAATCAAATCAAAATGTTTCCAGATGATGAAAAACACACTTCCTTCAGAACGCCGATCGGTACATACTGTTATACAGTGATGCCGTTTGGTCTCAAAAATGCAGGAGCAACATATCAGCGAGCAATGAGCACTATATTCTGTGAACATCTCCGGAAAATAGTCGAATGCTATGTTGATGATATTGCAGTCAAAAGTCGACGAAAGGAGGATCATATCCAAGATTTGAAGACTATCTTTGGTTTAATGCGTCAGCATCAACTTAAAATGAACCCTACTAAGTCCTTCCTGGGCGTCTCTAGTGGTAAATTTCTCGGCTTTGTCATTACCGCTAAAGGTATACATGTGGATCCCGAGAAGATCAAAGCCATTCAAGAGATGCGTCCTCCACGCACCTTAAAAGAGCTACGAGGATTTCAAGGAAGAATCGCTTATATCAGGAGATTCATTTCCAACTTATCAGGACGCTGCAGACCATTCAACAAACTTCTGAAGAAAGGTGTATCTTTCGTCTGGAACGAAGAATGTCAAAAAGCATTTGACGATATCAAACAGTATCTCATGAACCCTCCGATTTTGGTACCTCCCGTATTGGGAATACCATTCCTTCTATATGTTCGAGCCATGGATCATTCTCTTGGTGCATTACTCGCCCAGAAAAATAAAGATGGCCATAAGCAGGCTATTTATTATCTCAGTCGCACAATGACAGACGCTGAACCGCGTTATTCTCCAATTGAGAAAGAATGCCTAGCATTAATGTTTGCTGTTCAGAAGACGCGACATTATATTATCGGTCAAACGATTCACGTCATTTTTAGAGTGAATCCCATCAGGATTATGATGAAGAAACCCGGTATTCTCAACTCCAGACTAGCTAATTGGGGAATCTTGTTAGCTCAATACGACATGCATTATATTCCCCAGAAGTCAGTTAAAGGACAGGCTCTTGCTGATTTTCTGGCAGCTCATGCGGTTCCAGAAGATTCTAAATTATATGATGAGATCCCAGATGAAGTTCTGGATTCAAATCTGGTTTCTGAAGAAATTCCTACCTGGCGTCTATTCTTTGATGGAGCATCTAGAATAGGTCCTAATGGTAATATTGTCGCCGGAGTTGGGATTGTTCTTGTATCCCCAGAAGGACTAACTATTCAGAGGGCTTATTCTCTGGATCAATCATGTTCAAACAATGTAGTCGAATACAATGCATTGCTCATCGGTCTTTAACTTGCTAAACATCTAGATATTCAATATTTGAAAGTTTATGGAGACTCCAATCTTATTGTCAATCAGATCAGAGGATCGTATGAAGTTCGTCATCAGGATTTGATACCTTATCATCGAGCAGCACTTTCTATGGCCTCATCTTTTGAAGGTTTCTTTATTGAACATGTTCGACGAGCCTATAATGCAGAAGCTGATGCTTTGGCTAATCTTGCTGCTGTATTAGCCATACCAATCAGACGTCAGCAAGTGATAGTGGTTTATAACCGAGAACTATTCTGTGTTGAGAATAATCTGGCTTTGGCTTTTTCCCATAATCCTCATGAAGATTCTCTTAACCTTGATGCTGGATTAAAGTTTGACAAAGTGTCCTTGTCTTCTTCTGATTCTACTATGGAATATGTCTTTTCTAATGAAACAGAAGCCATAACTGAAGACTGGAGACGCCCGTTTTTAGACTTTGTATTATATGACATACTTCCCGATAATCCGAGTGAAGCAGCGTCTATTCAGCGTAGATCTCTCAGATTCTATTATAATCATACAACGAAGACACTATATCGTCGGGCCTACGACGGTCTTCTCCTTCGATGCATCGCTGGTGAAGAAGCACAACAGATAATCCGTGAAGCACATGATGGTGTTTGTGGAGCTCATCAGCCAGGTCCTAAACTTCAAGATCGTATCCGACGTATGGGTTATTATTGGCCCACGATGGTGGCTGACGCCATTTAATATGCTCGAAAATGTAAAGCCTGTCAAATTCATGCAGACTTTATCCATCAACCGTCAGAGTTCTTACACCCAACAGCGGCATCATGGCCCTTTGAAGCTTGGGGCATGGATGTCATTGGTCCCATCAACCCACCATCATCAAGAGGACATCGGTTTATTCTAGCAATAACCGATTACTTTTCTAAATGGGCTGAAGCAATCCCGTTATCTGAAGTCAAAACTTCTAGTGTTATCAACTTTGTCAAGCATCATGTCATCTATCGATTTGGTGTTCCTCGGCGTATTATTCATGATAACGGACCGCAGTTCGTCAGTCAGAAATTTACTCGATTCTGCGATGATCATCGGATCAATAATTTAGCTTCTACAGCATATAATCCAGCAGCTAATGGATTGGCAGAAGCTTTCAATAAAACGATCATCAAACTCTTGAAAAAGTTCGTTTCTTCCAACAAACGCAACTGGAGCGAGAAGCTTGGTGAATGTTTATGGGCCTACCGCACCACAGTTCGCAATGCGACCGGATGTACGCCTTTCTCTTTAGTATATGGGTGTGAAGCTGTTCTTCCCCTTGAGATCCAGATTCCTTCTCTGAGAATTACAATCTCCAATGAACTTACAACAGAAAACAATGATCGTCTTCGACTTCAAGAATTAGAAGCTCTAGATGAAAAACGATTGTATGCTCAATAAAATATCGAGCTGTATCAGGCTCGAATCTCAAAAGCTTTTAACCGGAAAGTCAAAGTCAGAGCATATCAGAAGGGAGAACTGGTCCTTACTGTCAGACGTCCTATGACCATGACACATATGAGTAAAGGCAAATTTGACGCGAAATGGGAAGGCCCATTCGTAGTAAACAAAGTCTTCTCTAACGGAGCATACCAGCTTGCCTCTATGGATGGGAAAGTCATGATGATGCCTATCAATGGCAAATTCTTAAAGAAATATCATGTATAATATTTTCATCATTCCCCAGCAAATATAAAATTCTTCTCTACAAAAGTTATCTCGATATCGTTATCCCCAGAGGAAACCGATATTCTACCATGTATCATTTTCCCAGAGAATTTGATATCTTGTCTTATTAGATCCCCAGTGGACTTAATAAAGATCTTGTATAGAAAATCATGTCCATATTACCTCTGAATTTTCTATCTCAGTATGTATCATATTTTCTATTCTCTGAAAATGATATCTCGTCTTTTGATTTCCGAGTCCAAAGATCATGGAAAATAGAATTCAAAGATATCTTTATATCTGAATTTTGTTTTCTCTAATCAGTATTAAACTAAAATTATCTTTGGTTTAGTATCATGATAGAGTTACAAAGTTTATTTGTATATTCTATTTTATTGAAATATGTCATGTATTATTTACCTCTGAACATATTTTCTACAAAAATATCATCCACAGAATTGAAATCAAGCCAAGATATTCATTTCAATCAAAATCAGAACATTGATTACAAATAGGTATCAAAACTTCAATACATGATAAATGTAAAAGATCTATTTAGGAGGAGTAATTATCTCCTGAATACGAACGATTACATTATTTATCTTTTCTTCATGAGCTTTCTTGATTCGCTCTGCTGTTTCAGCTCCAATCATCCGTTGGTCATATTCCACAATAATAGAACTACGGCGATTGGTCTCTTCAATCTGATTGGTTTGCATCAATTCTCGCTCTTGCTGTAAAACTTGACAGCGTTCAGCTGCAGATTTACGATCAGTAGCAATCTTTGATTGTTCTGTTTCCACAGAGGCAATTTGCTCCTGAAGACGAGCTAGTTCTTCCCTCAACTTCCTAAGCTCTTCAGCTTTTGATGCTTCATCTTTCTCTAGGCGCTCCATATTCTGACGAGTACTTATTATTTCTTCGTCTTTCGCCATTAACTCTTTGGAAGACTGAGCGAGGAATTCTGTCAGAGCAATGTGCTGAGCTTGGGCTTCATTCTCCAATTGAGCAATTTCAGCTGCAGTCAGGGAATTAATATCCTCCCTTTTCATCTCCCAATATTTATGGATGTTTGCTTCTAAGTCATTCAGGAGATGTTCAAAGAAGACACATTGGGTCCCATAACCAGCCTGTCTCAAAGCTGAAAGTGGAAAACTAGTCGCCTCTCGAAGACTCGAAAAGGGCATAGTCTCATCCTTCATAAGTCGTCTGGAGAATGTATCCAGATACGAATAAATAATATCTGAATACATCCCCATGATCTTTGCTATCCCTGTATCAAAACTGGGAGTCACTGCAATAGTAGGGGAAGGAGCAGGAGGAGCCTCTATTCTTGGAGCTGAAGTTAGTGCTTTTGGAGAACTCGACAAATGTGAACTCCCCTTACCCACATCAGTTTGAACAAGTGGGGCTTGAGTAGAACTCATAGCCGGTACAGTTCCTACAGCTGTTGGAATCAAAAAAGCATGATCAAAACCAAAAGACAATAAAACAGAGACAAAACAAAATTCTGATGAATAAAATATTACCTGGAGCTGGTTCATATTCAGTTTCCTTCGGATCATTCAGCCTGGCTCGTAGTCTGTTCAGAGTACTTTCTGACACGGGATTTATTTCACTGCTTCCCGCCCCAGAAGTACTCGGAACTTGAACTTCTATATGCCTCTCCGGCTCTGGTGTCAACCCTGAGTGTTGACCAATGGTCTTCAGTGCATCAAATAGTGTTTTAGACGATGATTCATCGTCTATCTCCATGTCTTCTTCTCCAGAAGAATGAGACGACGGTTCATAGTCAACTTGTTCGCTCTCTGAAGCTTCAGCAATTGGTTTGAGAGAAGTGGCTTCCTTCACTGATTCTCCCGAAATCAGTAAGTCATTAGCTGTTTCAGTCTGATGCTCGGCCTCTACCGCAGGTTGACTAATCTCCTGCGTATCATCGGCCATTGGCGGAATCGATCCTATATCAGAAGGCATAGATGACCCAGCAGGTTCAGGAATATCTTCTTCAACAGGTTCTGCCTTTACAGAAAAATCAAAAACAGCTTGTTTTTCTGAAGCCAATCGCACAGCACGATCAGTGGGACTCTCTGCATCGAGACAAAATACGGATTTAGTTTTTGAAACTATCACTTTCCTTCCTATTCTTTTTGTGAATGGAACAGTAGGATAATTGTCTTTTGGATCACTACCTGCTTCATCAGTATCTCTGACTCGATTGGAAACAGGAGAAGTCCCTGGAATGGTAATTCTTCCATGATTTCGAGTCTCTGCTCGAGTGACACTTTTTGGGGCAGGTCCAGCAGCACCTTTGCCCCGCTTCCTCTTCGGAGTATTATCAGTAGATATACTTTCTTCAGCACTCCCGATGGGTACATGTAATGGTTGATGAAGGTCATCAGAGAAGAAAGTTTCTAGAACTTCATCATCAACTTCATCGGTAGCCAAAGGATCTTCTTGATCATGGCAATCTCTAGGCAAGGCTGATTTAGTTGATTTCTTTTCAATATGAATAAAGCTTCTACCTAAGATGCTGAATTTTTCATCAAAGGTATTAGCTGATACATAGAATTTGGCATAAGACGCCAATATTCTAGCTCCTCTCTGATAGATGACCGGATCTGGCATGGAAAAGGTAGCCCCTGTACCTTTAGCAATGTAATATATCCACGCTCTGGCACCATCAATCAACCCGCCTTGATAACCAAAACACGTCGTTGCATTGCCTACATGCAACTGATCGTAACCAAATTGCCGAGCAAACCTGCTCAGAAGATATGGTTCTAGATAAGTGATGTTGTCACGGCGGCAGATTAAATGAGATGGCCTGATCCTCTTCAGCCATTCATGCTGAACATCATCCAACTCATTGCCACCAATGCCATCAATCAACCTTCCAGGCATGGTCTTATATCCAACAGGTGGAGGAACACAAGTGAAGCTCCATAGTTCTCCCCTATTTAATATAGTCCTGCAATCTGTCAAAGTGTCATATTTCTACTTTGGTGTGTGACTGTATCTTTCCAGAAAGGTGTCATCTGGTCTAGCCATCCCAGCACTCATAAGAGATTCGAAATGCAGAAGTAGCCATCCAAATAAATATGTAAAGGGCATTTCTACCCGAGGAAAGGATGTAAGGCTCTTCCTTGCCAATTCGAACATTCTGTCTGTGTATGCCCTTAATCCAGCATTCAGACGGCATATCATCACTGTCAGTAAATCTATCTTATACCCAAAAACCAGACGGACTGCTGCGAAGACAACTCCTCTGTGCATCCTGTCTGCTGAACAGGTGCCAGGAACTACAAATTTTCTCAGCCAGAGAGAGATAAATCCGGCCAGATGACCTTCAGCAGATAATTCTCGACTGCCCTGCTTAATATAGGTCTCAAACCTATCACCGGCTTTATAAGTGCCTTCGTCTTCCTCAATGACAATGTCGTCATGAGTGGTATCCCGGATGAGCCTATCAATCTCAGCTTGATTCAGAGATTTAAATTCACCGACATACTGCTCAGGCTTCTTCTTCTTTTGAACTTTATCAGTACGGCCTTGAAATAAATAGGCCATCCATTTGGAAGAATAATAGTTAGAATCTCCTTCTCCACCTTGTCCTTTATAAAATGCCTTACAAATACTGTAATGGCACATCAATTCTTCAAAGACATGAAGAACCAGTGGGTTGGCTTCGGAGATCTTATTCATTTCATCAACGAAAGGGATATACTTTTCATATGGCAGATCTGCTGTTGGCAGTTGGGAAATATATGCCATTTCATGAAGGGCGAATCCCATTTTGCCTCTTGGGGTCATGAAGGTGCCGGTACGGTAGTTATACCTCTCCGCTAACGCCAAGAACAAATCTGGGTTTGGCCTGAAACCATAGAGAGTACACTTAATGGCATCATATAGGCCTATCACCTGTAACTGTTCACCAAAATTCTTCAGAATCCATTTCACAAGAGCAGTCCATCTGGTATTCTCCGGATTTACCAGACCAGTCAGCCTCATAGACTGTTTTGGATAGATGGCATTTTCCAGTTGAGCAAATTCGTTTGCAAAAATTGGGACTCTGACTGGCTTCAGCAGTGCCGAGTCCTCAGGAGGGATGGTGGCAGGTAGCAGTCCTCGCAGAGATATGACATGTGGTTCAGTACCACTGCGGAATCTTCCTTGACGATATCCTATCCACCCAGCCTTTGCTTGTCGGGATGGAGTGATATCCCACTTCATCTGTCTTTGACAACTCGCATGAAATAAACGAGCTATGTTGATGCTTTTTGATAAACCAGTCAAATACATTGGCTGATTTACATCACCATCTCTATAGTAACAGTATGATACTTTGTCCAGAGCAGGCTGAGAATTCATGTCAATAGCATCTCCGAAAAGAAATGCTGGCTTCGAATGGGTAACACCATCTACACTTTATAAAGGCAGTCCACTCATCAGGTTCAGCAAAGTGTCATTTTCTTGATTGGTCAAAAGAGCTATTCTTGTAGAAGGTCCATCGAATTGGGGAAAACGAACATGTGATAAGTCACTTCTATAGTTATTTCCCACACATCCTTCAAATTCTGCCTCCTGAGCCAGAATATCCACTGCAAAAGAAGAATAAAACCTTAGTAATCTTCAACATCAAGAGATGACAAAGTTCAACATACGCTTAGTTTTCCTTAAGCATATGGCAGATTCAAAGTTCAGCATACGCTCAGTTTTCCTTAAGCGTATGGCAGATTCAAAGTTCAGCATACGCTCAGTTTTTACTAAGCGTATGGCAGACTCAAGGTTCAGCATACGCTCAGTATGTCCTTAGCGTATGGCAGACTCAAGGTTCAGCATACGCTCAGTATATCCTTAGCGTATGGCAGACTCGAAGATCCATATACGCTCAGTTTATTCTAAGCGTATGACAGATTCAGAGATTATTTCTTACGCTCAGTTTATCTTAAGTGAATGATTTTAAAAGTTCAGTTTATGTTCAGTCTGAGCGTATCAGTGTATGGTTGACAAGATGATCATCAAAAACATACGCTAACACAGGAGTTAGCGTATCTCAGTGAGACAACTCACCATAGCATATTCTTTCAAGACAGCATATTTTGACATTTCTATCAAAAATACGCGTATCATACAGAATACGCTCCAAACATATTTTTCGTATAAACAAAAAATATGGGATACGGCTAAACCCTAAAGAGGGAAGCGTATTTTCTGACGTATTTGACCCTAAAAAGGGGATACGTTTTATGATTTTGTTCTAACCAGAGCCCTAAATAGGGGATAGTTACAGTTCATCATCATCATCCTCACCATAGAGAGGCTTCAATGGGCGTTCATTTCGTCGAACGCACTCATTGGTAGTCTTCTTAGCAGCGGCGGCGGCGGGCTGAGATGACTCCGCAGGAGCCTTTCCCTTTCCCTTCGTAGCAGCATCAACCTTGGGCGCCATTGATAAAGCTTGAGTCGAAGAAGAAGAAGAAGTTGAGTTTTGAGTTTCTTTTTCTCTCTCGAAGATGAATGCAAAAGTAAAGAAATAAATTAGGTCTTGGAAGACCTATTTATAGAAGAAAAGAAGAAGTTCAAACGGCGGATATGCTTTAAACAAAATCTCTAAAGATTTGCACTGATATTGAGGAAGATAACAAACTTATGCCAGCGTGTCAGGACTTATTCCCACTTTAAGTTCAAAGTAATTTCGAACTTTTGAAATTCATAAAGTTCGAAAACTTTGAAGGGGGTCTTGTAGTGTGTGAAAATTATGACACGCTGACATAAGACTCAGTCCAAGTCATACGCTTAAAGCTATACGCTCAGTCTAAGTCATACGCTCAAAGCCATACGCTCAGTCCAAGTCATACGCTCAAGGCCATACGCTCAGTCAAGGCCATACGCTTATCTAAAGGCCGTACGCTCAGTGAATATTTTATTATTTCCTGAGATGACAGCACAGCATGTATTTAATAAAGGAGAAATCTGACACTTCGTCTTTCGTGCAAAGACAGCTGCCCCATGAAGATTAGCCGTCGTATAGGTTTTCGAGAAAAGATTGTCTCTTACGAGGACAGCTCAGCAGCCATCATAAATAAAAAGCCATCATTACTGTCATTTCTGACAGTCTGTCAGCCATCATATCTGCAGCACGACGCTCAAGAAATATTTGTCAGTATTTGAAGATATGGCGTGTTTGAGAAGATTGAGAACAGCCACGTGTCTACTCCCTCAATCTCATACGACTCCTTCCCAATTAAGTGAGCGTATGGATCTCATACGACTCCTTCCCAATTAAGTGAGCGTATGGATATCATACGACTCCTTCCCAATTAAGTGAGCGTATGGATCTCATACGACTCCTTCCCAATTAAGTGAGCGTATGGATCTCATACGACTCCTTTCCAGTTAAGTGAGCGTATGGACCCCATACGACTCCTTCCCAATCAAGTGAGCGTATCAGCTTTATATGATCCAAGTCAGCGTATGCAAGACATGTGCCTTCAAAAGCTAGCGTATGACTCTTCTTTAAAGACAGCGTATCACAGCAAAGGCATCCAGGATGACTTTTAATGTACAGTCAACACACGTTCTCACGTGTCCTGTACTCAGTTACTCAGTTATTCAGAAGTTATACAACGTGGCATCCATGCCACCAATCTCTCCTAGATATATTCCACTACTCTCAACCACACTCCAAGATGTCTTCACTAGAATTTGCCACGCGTCCCTGCAGTTATGCACACGTCAAGTAACTGACTGAGCGTATGCTTCAGAACAGTTATCCAGAACTCTATAAAAAAGAGTTTCTTCATCTTCATCACACTACAGTCAATTTCAGAGAGAACAGAGAGATTGCCCAGTTGCTGTCCAAGTTCTTCGAAGTTCGAGTTTTCTTCATCGCATCGTCCAAGGGATAAAGTAATCGTCTTCTAGATTAGATTCCTACAGTTGTAATTTTCTCAGATACAAAATAAATAAAGTGAATTTATTTATGGAAAACAGGAGGGTGGTCGCCGGTAGGGTCGGGGGCGAGTAGGGGGGTGGTTGAAGGGCGGGTAGGGGTGGTCGAGGGCGGGGGCGGATAGTTTAGGAAGGAGAGGGGTGGAGGAAGTAGCAGTCGGGAGGGGAGGGGAGGGTAGTTTAGGAATAAAAAAAATTTGGGTATCAAGTTAGAAATATAAGTTGAGATAGGGTATTAAGTTAGTACCTATAAAAGTTGAGGGTATCAAGTTGAAAAACTGTGATAGTTGCGGGTATCAAGTTTAAATTTAGCCTAAAAATTAGGAGAAAATGATTCCATCAATCCAAGTAAGGAATCACTTTTCCACCTTAGGCCTCGTTTGGTTCGCAGAATCATCGAGTTGGGACAAGAAAGTGATTACTTTCCTATGTTTCGGGGCCAAAGGAATTGATGAGAAAAGGAAAGTGATTCCCAATGGATAGAAAATTAGGAAGGAAAGTGATTCCATCCATCCAAGCGAGGAATCACTTTTCTACATTGAAGTATTCACTTTCCTTTCCAAATTCTTTGACATTTCCAAACACTGAAAAGAAAAATCAATAGGAATTGTAATTTTCCAAAGAACAGAAAATGCCAAAAAATTGACATCATTTTCCTTACATTCCGCGAACCAAACGAGGCCTTAAAGTATTCACTTTTCTTTTCAAATTTCTTGACATTTTCAAACATTAAAAAAAATCAATGGGTATAATTTTCCAAAGGAAAAAATGACAATTATTGATTTCCTCTCCATTCCTTTCCGCGAACCAAACGAGGCCCTATTAAGTATATACACATGACTGTTGGAATAAATGTTTCTTAATTAATTGAAGTTCCTATTACGTTGTTGAGCCCAAACTTGAAAAACTACTTTTCATTTTTCCAATATTTTATTGCAAGTAATATATATATATATATATATATATATATATATATATATATATATATATATATATATTGCCAAAAAGTTATAAAATTAGTTGTATTTATATTTCATATATCGTGCCATGAGCTACTAACAAGCTACTGTGCATAGATGAGTTGTAGAGACATAATAACTTCATATAATTTTGGACTCCATGCAATAACAATATATGGAAAAAAAAATCTAGTAAGTAGTAATCGAAAACAAATAATAAGAAAAACAAAAGTTTTGAAATAAGGACCCATAAAGTCCATGTATTAGAGTGGGCGAAAGCCCTTGCGTTACTTGGTTGTTCCTTAACTAAGCACCCTCTCTTGCGCTAGTGACATAGGTGAGCCAAGTGATACAACCAAAGCAAGGGTTGGCCATGGCCCACATGTTCTAACAAAGGATTTAATTGAAGAAAGCGGATCTGTTGTCTTCAAAATGGATATTTAATCATGTTTCTTTCTTATGCATATAATTTTTTGTATTCATAAATATTTTAATTTTTTAAATAAAAATAGTAAAAATATAAAAGTTGCATATATAGTAAAGGGAATATGGTTCCGACATCTATTTTGCGGATAATATAAATTTGTATTTGTATTTTATTCAAAAGAAATCATTTAGAGGAATCACAAAATTTGACTTATATCACACAAGACCCAGAACTATGGAGAGAGAGATTTTTTGAACAATTGCATAGTAAAATTTTACAAGAGAGACGAGTGGTCAGAGGAGTTGGCTGATTACTTAAGAGAAAATAAAGTATATATATATATATATATATATATATATATATATATATATATATATATATATATATATATATATATATATGATTGGGATAAGTTTTGAATTTTATTATAAAATTCTAAAGGGGATAATTCTAAACCAGATTTGGATAATTCATGACAGAAATAATTCTTGCATATTATTTATTTATTTTTAAAGATCATGATTGAATTAATAAAAAAAACTTATTGGGATATTTTTTTGCATATTTTAAAAAATTTAAAAAATCTAATTGGGATAATACTTTCATATTATTTTAAAAAAATGATAGTGATAATTCTTGCATATTATTTTAAAAAAAGTAAACAAATTCATGATTGGAATAACTTTTGTATTTGAAGATCTCGCTTCACAATCGCAAAGACTATGTCTCAAATAGATCTGGCAAATATAAGGGTGTATATGCAGAGATGTTTGTATTTAGTAGAAAAATTGAAGCTCAAAGAAGCGGAAATTAATGAGGACAAGTGAATTCTTTTATAGCATATAAAACAACCTATAACACAATAGAACATCTCTTGTATATATCTCTTGTATATACAGTATACTACTCTGCATAGTAACAACTAAAACGACTAGTTTAATAGCCGTTGCAGTATTGGTTGTTGAACAATAGGCACCTAGACGATATATCATTGGTATACTGTTGGTTCATTTTTTAGCATTGTAAACGTGCTAGATGGAAAGTGGGTCTCAATATTGAGGGTATACTGTCGATATATCTGTATGATACTTTAACTTATAATTTTGGGTATTTGGGTATATTTTTTGTTTAACTTTTATTTTGTCATTCTTTATTGAGTTATAAATAATTCTAGAGACGAAAATACACTGAACATGATGTCTTATTAGCTTGGCTTCTTCCTTTGTTTGAAAGGTACATTTTTTCATGACAGTTGTCCGAACTTTCGATTTTGAGTCCCCGGAGATATCGTTGGTAGTTTAGATAAATCTTTGAGCTATCGTGTCTTAAACACATGATTTCTTCATTTGGTTGCGTGCATCTTTATTGTTGCTTATTGCTTTTTTCTGCAAAATATATGTAAGACAAACAAAACAATATCATAATAGAAGTATAATAAAATTAATGCAAAATAGGACTATGCGAAGTTTAAGTATAAACAATATAATGATACTATCATTAGTAATTATATAATGCTAACATTAATCAATTTATCATAATAAAAAACTCAATAAAATTATTTGGCTAACGATCTTCTCTTTTTTATTATGATAAATTGGTTAGGTTTATTGGATAATTTTATCACTAATGATTAAAATATAATAAATATAATATACTAAATTTAATCGATTAATCATAATAAAAAATTTAATTTAGTTATCGGACTAACAATTATCACAATTTACAGTGGGATGATAAAGGTGGTCTTGCAAGATGAAGTCCCCATCAAGCCAAGAGGTAGCAACTAGGGGCGAGCATTCATTTGGTTTGGTTGAACCGAGTCCAAAATTTATAAAACCAAACTAAAAGATGCAAAAACCTAAACCGAACCGAACCATTTTAAAATTGTTAATTTATATGGTTTATTTAGGGGCAGTAAATCTTTCATAAAAACTCAATTTGCAACTATATATTTTTCAACCTCTTTTTGGACAATCTGGACCTAGTTAAATAGAAAAATTCCTAAGCATTTACCCAACTTCTTGAGCGAATTTACCAATAGCAAACAAAAATTACAATTGATACAACAAAAAATGTAGCCGAGAGTTGCTTTCAACAGCTTAGTCAAAAGTAGAGAATAATTAATAATAATAATAATAATAATAATAATAATAGCCTCAATATTTGTAGTACGAAATTAACAAAATAATACACAAATTAATCAATCAAATCCTCCTCCTACATATCTAAACAAAATCCTCACTACACTTGGAATGGCAAGTCATTCAGAGCATCAAAAGTAGATAAGCCAAAAAATTCATCTTGAGGCCTAAATTTGTAATAAAAAAATAAATATAGAACGTGTTGGATTTGTATGCAAATAGTAAACAAATAAATCTTGAGGTCAGAGATCAATTGATATAGATCCATGTGTCATTCTTCCATTTCTTTAAAAAAATAATATAAAATATAGAATCTGGGGCTCTAAATTGAGCCTCAGTATCCTACAAAATGAGTTTCTGCATTCCGAACGTAGAAATTTTGAGGCTACTGTGGCTAGGACGACGCCATAATGGAGCTCCAATTGACCTTTACTATTATGCAAAATGGACTCATATATTCTGAATAATCTATAAATTGGGACGAGCCTTGCTATTGATGTTTGCACCACCAATATTTTAAAGGTTGGATCGGACCGGCCGGTTCAACCAGATATCCATGAATCGATAGTTTTTTCGGTCCGGGTTAGTGTTGATCTACTATTTTTATAAAATCTGGTTGTAAATAAATTTTTTTGTAAAAATCTGTGTCCAAAAGGAATTGAATTTATGCCACTTAGGTTAACCCAGTTGAACTAACTGGTTGAACTGGTTTGACATAACCTAGTGTCTTGTTCGGAACAATTTTCAGTCCGACTTTTAAAACACTGATCACCACCAACTTTTTAATTATATAAAAGCTGCAAAAAATTTTATCAAAACATGTTAAGAGAGAAAGATTACACCGAAATAGACGGCAAGCGGGCAACAAGCTGCGCCGCCAGCCCTTTTTGGATGTCAAAACCAATCCTCTTAAACACTACATCCATAGATCTGGGAGACATGACATTACTGTGCATAACTTTTTGGACTCTCTTAAGAAGCTCCATAGCGTCTGGTACTAGAAAATCAAACGTGTCAAATGCGAAAGGGATGAAAACGTGTTGATTGTCGGCGCATGCTTTCTCGTGTTTGGACACTTTGGCTGAGGCCGCTTTGAGAGCAACTTGTCCCACAGTAAAGCCTCCGCTCCTAAGCCCACTAGTGGAAAAACTCCTGTTAGGTCCACACATGCATATTTTTTTCCTATCCACCCGTAAACCAGAACATCTGCCGGTCTGAGTGTCAATCTTTCCTCCTGCGGATCAGACAAGAAGTTCACAGGTGCCTCTTTTTTTGCAGAATTTTTTACACGTCTAAGTACATCAAAAAGAATATCCCTGACAAGATTATTCCTGTATTTGAAATCTGGAAGCTCCTTACAATGAAATGCTTGCTCTCCGAAGGTGTCCAAAGTCTAGACCTGTCAATGGATAGTCGAAAATTCGAATCCGATCCGATTCCGTATCCGAATTTTCGGATATTTTCGAAATTTCGGATATCGGATTCGGATATCCGAATATTTTTCGGATATTATCCATTTTCGGATACGAATTCGGATATTAAGGTATTCGAATCCGTTAATATCCGATCCGACTTTAAATTGTAAATTTCGGATATCGAATTCGGATATCGGATTCGGATATCCAGAATTTTATATATATTATAGTATAATGTATATGTAATATATATTAATTAATAGAGAAGATTGAAGTATTTTATTCTCAATTAACTTTTACATAAAATAATTATAATATAATTTATATATAATAGTAATATATATTAATTACAATTTACAACATAAGAAGAAAGGACTCAAATATGTAGAGAAATTGAATTTGGTTTTCGGATATTCGGATAATAACTAAATTTTTAATATTTCGGATTTCGGATATTCGGATACTAGCATTCGAATTGTTTAGCTAATTGGATCGGATATTATCCGATATCCATTAAATTAGACGGATACGAATTCAGAGTGTCAAAAGAGAGATCCGTTCGGATATCGGATCAGATTCGGATATTACAAAAAAAATTTGGATACGGATACGGATATTATCCTGTCCGTACCGATAAGCATCCGTTGACATCCCTTGTCCAAACACACCTTATGGTACACTGGATATGACTCATCCATTGAAAACAGAAGAATCAATCATGAGGCAGTACCTGAGGAGTTGACTTGTGTGAATGACTTGAACAAAACAAATCGACACCTTGGTCACATAACTCGAATGTATAAGTTTCTGTTTGAACGACGAAAGATTAATGAATCAGTCACGAAAATTTATTGTTCTTAATGGCAGGAGTTCGCGGAACATCTTACAGAAAAAAAGACCACCTTAGCCGGCCTCCCTCTCGTCCACATGTAGAAAAGAAGACAAGAAAAAAGGGGCAAAAGACAAAAAATAAATAAATCCCTTGTCCATAAGTAGATCTGGTTTCGATAGCTGGAAAAAGACACAAAAAAAAAAAAAAAAAGAAAAAAGACAAAATAATAATAATTCAGGGGGTGGGCCCCCCTCCCTCGTCCATATATAGATGCGTCCATGACTCCATATAACAATAATAGTTCAGTGTGGCTTCGGCTTTTTATTATTTTATAGATTAACAACCCTAATTGAGAAAACTTTCAATAAGAAGAAGAAATTTTTATATATTAACGACCCTAACTGAGAAAACTTTGAAGAAGAAGAAGTAAGAATACTTGTTTGTGCTGTAGAGCTAGCCATGGATATGGTCAGAATCTTTCACATGGCACAAGGGCTGGGAGAGACGAGCTATGCTCACAACTCTCGTCTTCAGGTCGTTACAGTACTACTTTACTTGTGCAACTATTTCGAATCAAGTACACGTTCAATTTCATTCTTAATTTGTCTGTTTGTTTTTTTTATTGTATCCATTCTCACAAATGTTTCAGAAGGAAGATATTGAATCAGTGATGGATATAACCCTAAGTTCAGCAATGGAAGCTTGTGCTGCGGCGGCGGCTCCGCCGGCGACGGTGAGCATAGCGGACCTAGGGTGCTCTTCGGGGCGGAACACGCTCTCCGTCGTCGAAAACATTATCAGGGCGGTCTGCGAGAGGAGGCGGGAGGCCACGCGGCAGCTGCCGGAGTTCGCGGTGTTTCTGAACGACCTCCCGAGCAACGACTTCAACACGTTGTTTTCGCTTGTGCCGGAGTTTGTGCAGAAGCTGAAGGCTGAGCACGACGACGGCGCCAGGATGCTGGTTTCGGTCGCTGGAGCTCCCGGGAGTTTCAATGGAAGGCTGTTTCCCAGCAGTAGCTTGCACTTCATCACATCTTTTAGTAGCCTCCATTGGCTTTCTCAGGTTGGTCATCCTCCCTTCAATAAAATACTATGCTAGGGAAAAGTTGATTTATATATGTAACATAATTCTCATATATATATATATATATATATATATATATATATATATATATATATATATATGAGAATTATGTTAAAATATATATATATATATATATATATATATATATATATATATATAAAAGATCAAGTTGGATTATATATATATATATATATATATATATATATATATATATATATATATATATAAGATCAAGTTGGATCGAGATCCAACTGTAGAAAAACCACATGCAAGGGCTCTATTCCAACTCAGAACAACATTGAATATATAACGGCGATACACCGGAGGTATACTACAAGCATAGATAAAATTAGAAAAATTCTACTTTATAGATACTGGTTCTACGTGCGGATTCTAGTTGGAATACATGATCGTATCATGGATCTCTACTAGTGTCAGTAAGCCTACAAAAATGACTCGGTTCTCAATTAAATCCAGAATACTTATTAGTTACATTAGTCTTTAATATAATTCAAAAACTCGAGTATTGCACGAGATTGACCGTGTCATCCTCGATGCATACGAAACAATAAAATCTCGGAAACCAATAAATCTATCAATATCATAAACTCAATACCATCGTCAATGACTCGGCTCGCAAAAATTCACTATCCTTGATCACAATATCGAAATTACGAAAATCGAAAAATACGATATAGAATAATATGCACATGTATTCGTATAAAAGTACGTGTCTACCGTGAGGTGAGCCTCACAACTCTCTTCCTTAGAATTTTTTTGGATTTATAATTTCAATAAGACCTCTAAGATGCTAGAAAATATAGAAAACAAGTTACTAGGAAATACACTGAGAAGTCAGAAATTCATAAATAAAAAAAACTCATGTTATGAGATATTAGAAAAAGCAGAGTTAAATTCTAAACTATGATAACAAGCATAGATAACTTTAAAGCACATCTTCTCAGACAAGCTCGGAATATACAAAAGTGTATACTTCCAATAGCCGAACAAATACGGGTATTAGACTCGGGTATCATCCTCGTGTTCCAATATCGACCCGTGGGACGAGTGATAGTCCCAAGTGACGCAGATTAGTCGGATAGTCTGGTTCTTGAGTACCTTCTTCCAACAACGGTCTATGAAAATTTGATGCTCCTCATAAGATAGGCAGCAATCAACTTTTGCATCAGTGTGTTTGATACAAATGACTGTTCAAGAAAGTTCGATTGCTAAGACAATGCAATCAGGACTTCCTGGTTTATGGAAACGAATCAACGAGAAGAATGTCAATTCTTGCTTGGAGTAACTGTGGTTCTAATTATTCCAGTAGGTTTTCCTGCTATAATACTAGCAACAATCTTATATAACGGTTCATAAAAGATCTTATCAAAATCAACGTCATTTCGCTGACCGTAGCCTTTAACTATCAGTCTCGCTTTGTATTGAGGGAGAGTGGCATCATATGTCTGCTTCACTCTTAGCACCTATCAATTTTTCAAATCTTTTTTGCCCTTTGGCAACCACACCGGCTCATAAGTGGAGTTGGCCTGTAAGGAACCAATCTCCTCCTGCATAGCTTGCGTCCACTCCTGCCTATGTTCGTCGTCCATAGCTTTTGTAAAACTTTCGTGCTCTTCCCTGACTGCCAACAACACATACTCATCTGGTGAGTATCTCGTAGATGGTCGACGCCCTCTATCATTCCTCCTCAATGGAACCACTGGTGCTGGCTGTATATCAACAGTTTCCTCCTCTACAGGAACTAACTCCTCGGCATGCTCATACTCCTGAGGGTTACCCTGACTACTATCAGCATGCTGATGATCAAGGTTGGAAGAAACTCCATATACTGGCTCTCCCATAACTGGATCCTCTCCGATGTCCTCTGAAAACTGCTCGAAGCAAAATGACCCTAACTCAGACAATTCCTAATCCTCAGAAGGCATCTCGAATCCTGAGTGTTGGCCATGGTATGATCCTCAACGAATACCACATCCCTGCTTCTGTAGAGCTTTTTTCCCACGGGGTCGTAGAGTTTATAGCCAAACTCATCCTGACCGTAGCCGACAAAGATGCATCGCCTCGTCTTTGGCTCAAGTTTGGATCTCTCGTCCTTCGATACATGCACGAAGGCCTTACAACCAAACACTCGCAGGTAATTGTAGAAAATTGGGTGTATTATCTTTATTCCATTAGTGAAAGTTCTTCAGGGTCAAACTCCGATCATCCTGTCCATCTGAATTTTTCACGTAAAAATCTGTGTCTGCGATTTGTGTTTGACATTTTTGGTTTGTTTGCTTTTGCTTGGTTCTCTCGTAGAGCTCTCCGATTTGGGAGAACGTTTTCCACACTTCGTTCCCAACACATACTGCTAACATCTTCTAAAACGGTTTATACTAGCTAGAGTTACTAAAAAGAAAATCAATTTGTGATTGAGTCCTTTGAACTTGTATAAGATATTGTCTAACGATATAATCACTTACATGTGTTCCAATGAAGTTAATGCAAATGGAAATGAATGTAGGTGCCCGCTAGACTTTTCAACAAGGGGAAGCCAGTAAATAAAGGAAACGTTTACATGTCTCCAGCAAGTCCACCTTCAGTAGCGACTCTATACTTTGAACAATTCCAGGAGGACTTCAGCCTGTTTCTTAGGTCGAGATCACAAGAACTTATTGTTGGTGGAAGAATGGTACTTTCAATGTTAGGGAGGAGGAGCCATGACAGTCACAAGAAGGTTAATGAGTGTAAGTCCCCTGAATTTCAGGATTTATTTTAAATTTTCTGAATGAATTATTTTCGATAAGTATTTTATATTAATTTAAATACGTATTTTGCAGCGTATTTCATATTCTCTTGGTTTCCGGAATGCTTTAAAAATTTTCCTAACTTATAGATTTTCTCCTTGGCCGGCATACCGCCAGTATACCAGAGTATACCGATGGCATACCGTCCAGACAGATTTTTCATATTTTAGATATTTACGATTTCAGATATTTTGATGAATAGTGTTTTCGATATTTTCGTGAATAGTATTTTGGATATTTTGATGAATAGTGTTTAGATATTTTCGTGAATAGTGTAGATGCACCCTATTACCCATTGGATATTTGGTTTTGTTTGAATGGCCAGGATTGACCTAGACTTTCACATGGATCACGATCCGACGGCTAAGATTAATTCCATCTTCTATATATACCATTTCACTTTCTCTCTCCCCTCTCTTTTCATTCTCTTCACTCTCTTTTCATTTCTTCTTCCTTTCTCTTCCCTTGGAGCTTGCCAGGAGCTTGGCCTTGAGGTCTAGAGTGTGGTTTCGTACCCCTCTTGGTGGTGGAGTAGAAGATTAGGCTTGGAGCTTAACCTAGGCAAGTGCATCTTGCTCAAAAGTGACATGACCATACTTTATTTTTGTTTTCCATAGAAACTAAAGTTTTATTGGCCTATAATTTGCTTCTTTAAATTGTTAACATGTTTAGTATATAGCACTTTTGGTTTTGATCGACAGTATTGCGTAGATCTGAGTTTCTAGATATAATTTTTGAGTATTTTGAGGTTTTGATCTGTCAAATGTTTTGATTTGTGAAAACTAATACTTCCATGTTGTAGAAAATTCAATTCTATTTAATTTTGATTTTTAAAAGTCTGAATTTCGATTTAAAACGAAGTTTTTATGGCCGAAACAAGTTTTGAGTTCAAAAATCAACTTTCTGCGACGGTTCGGAAAATCCGTCGAAAATCCGCGGAAATCCGTCGAAAAATCCGAACTTTCACCACAAAACTTGCTGTGACGGAACGGAAAATCCGCCGGTAATCCGCTGTAATCCGCCGGATAATCCGGTTAGGCTGTTTTGAATTTTTATATATGTTTTAAGTACTGTAAAAATCTGGGAAAAATTATATTTAAATACTATGTTAATTTAGCTAATTTATTATAATTTTTCCAGCATTTAATAAGTACATTTGGTATTTTATAAAAATAGGAAAACAGAGCTCATTTTTATGATACATATGTTTGTTAATTTTTAATAAATATTTATGAAGGTTTATAAATTCCAGAAAAATTAGTATAAATTTCTATAATTAACAAGAATCATTTTGGTACTTTATTTTATATAAAATTGAGCTTTTTGTCTATCTCAAAAATTGTTGGAACTCAATGTACAGTTTGATTTATTTATTGAATAGTTACGACTTGCAATATTTTGTGTTGTTTTGAATTATTGTAGTATTGGACCACCCCCTACACTAGTGTAAAGATCCTAGAAAATTAGTTTGGATATAGTGTCACCCCACATTGGACTTGGAATTGACCGAAGTTGACTAGTTGACCAAAGTCAACTATAAGTCAACCTCTGACCCAGTTTGTCTTAGTTTGCCCTAGTTGACCTAGACATTATAGTATGTCTTTTCACCCTGATTAGCTATTGTATTATCTCATCTTTAGGACTGTGGCTTCACTCCGAGCCTTGATTCATATTGATAGCAGGATCCCAGGCAAGTACATCTACAAACTCATTTACTGTCTTTTAATGCTAGAACATGTATTAACCCTGTTAAAATACTGATCCTTGAGGTAGCAAGTTATGTCTTCACATGTTGTATTACTTTCAGTACCTGCCATGCTTAGGACAGTTCTTATATCTTCACATGCTTCTTACTGGTTCTCAGTACATGTTTCACTATACTATATACTGCTCCGAGTATTCACATGTTTTATACTGCTCCCAGTACCTGCCATGCTTATACTGCTCCCAGTATCTCCCACATGTTTTTACTGTTCTGGTATCTCTCACATGTTTAAATAACGGGTTAAAGGGAAACTGTTAGTATTGTACGTGAACATGATCCCCTTCTCCGTATGTACTTACCGCGCTCGATGACATTCTATATGTGACCTTGTCATATGTTCTGATCTCGCGTTTGTGTATGGATATACACAGTTGCCGTTCGTGCACGTATGTGCATACCAGAAAACTTGATATGTATCGTTGTACATCCTATTCACCTATTGACCGATTCACGTACATACTACGATTTTAAACTTTTAAACATTACATATACATCTGTCTCTATGACATATGTATCCTTGCCATGATAGATTATGAGATATACCATGATTCCAGATATGCCATGTTCCCTATGTTACTATGATACTGTGATCCCAGTTGCACCATGAGGCCATGTTTCCAGTATTTCCTGTTTTATAGACTTATCATACCATGTTTCTTATTGTACATCTCTTTCATTATATGTTCAGTACTTTAGTTGTAGAGGTTGTACTTGCTCCCGTCCTGACAGGATAACGTTGTAGGTTCACTTTTCGAGAAGAAAATGCTATGTGATTGATATTATGACACTACTTTTGAGGACCTGGCCTTAGCTCCAGAAGAGGCCCCAGCGGGGAACCTTGCTTAGTTATCTTTCTTGTGTTTTTAGTCTTAGACTTTGTCTGTACTTATATTTGGATACTGGACTTTGTCTCCAGTTAGATACTTGGAAGTGTATTATTAAGTCTGTGCTTATGTTACCTTCGCTTATAGATGCTGTGTTGTGATGAACCTTAAATGTGATTTTAGAACTGTTAGCTGCTTAGATCCTTTATTGTCTATTCTTAGAACAGCTTACTACGCTTTAACCAAGCGTAGGCTGGACATGTAATGCCCCGCTCCGCATGGTGCATTACGCTGAAGCGTTGACTCAACGAGTCGCATTGACGCAAGGAAATGTATCGATGTAAAACGATACGAGAGTTAAGTTGTCCCGAGCAATGCATCAAACTAAGTTGATGCGAAGAGTTGCCTTGCCCCGAAAGAATGCATCGAGTTGAATCGATACGAAGTGCCGCGTTGCCCCGAAGGATGAGTGCGTTGAATCGGCTCGAAGATTCTAAGAAATCGAATCGACCAAGACGCAAGTCCAAATTGATGCAAGTATTGATTTTAGTTGGTTTCGTGTGCAGGTTATACTTTGACGGGAAAATATTAGAGGTCAATCTTTTGCAATATTTAGTAAGGGGTCCGCGAAATCAAATCGTCGCCTTGCGACGGGCTAAGACTTGGGCATGCTAAGGCGAATTGGACGTATAACTCAACGAAGCACAAAGTGCTCGAATGGCTAAGTCAGGAGAGTGGCCGTGCAACAAAGTTAGGGAATCGAGCCGCATCGACTCGGCGAAACGACGAAGGCGTATCGACTCAAGGTGGGAGGATTGACTTCTTTTTACTCCTTCATTCGATAAGTCAAATATATCACAGTATGCTAAAAGTTAACCTATCGACGTCACGGGCGTGGTCCGATCGGAGATAAATCATAGTGTGAGTCGAACACTAAGTTAGAACAATTGAAATGAAACGTGTATCAATATGCACGAGTCGCTATGGGACATTGGATATCGCTAAGGCAAGCGCCTCGGTGCGCAAGCCGTAAGAACATGGGATAACTGTACTCGGCTAGTGCCTTAGTGCACGAACCATACCGTGCCTTCGCGCACGAGTTAGACGGCTAGAACATTGAAAGACAATAGGCGAGCGCCCTAGCGCGCAAGCCCCGAACATTGAATGCTAAGTTATAGAACATCGGTATACGGTCAAAACGTGCCTACGTGCACGGGATAATAAAAGATGGCTTCGTTGCGAGAGAATACAGTTGTGGCATGAATGTGGCAGAACTGTCGGAGATGACACGGTGCCTCGAAAGGTGTTCAAGACCTTCGGGTCGTTCGGTTGGTGAGCATTGAGTTGAGGCACGATGCCATTGAATCATTGAAACGAAGTATGAAATGTAAGAACACAGAAAGTTAACGAAAGAGACGCGAGATGATAAAGTCTGAGTCTTGGACTCAAGACTATGTTTGGTTGTTTGAATTTGATTTCTTGAATGATAGGGCGTTGCATGGTCGATTGGAATGGGCTCGAGATTAAATTGTGATAATAGCCCGTGCACGGGTGTTTCCCCCAAAACGGTTAAATGCCGGAGGAGTGCCCCGGAACCGATTGGCCGTGGAGGGATTCGAATAATCTTTGTAGGCGCACATCCTTAAACAAGATGGAAAAAGCCGCAAATGATGGTATGCAGCGGGAACGTTTCGATTGTTGGGAGGTGACCCAACCCGTGAAACGCCGGGCAGCCCGACCAAATCGAGAGAAAAGAAGGAGAGAAAAGAAAGGAACTCCTTTAGTCCATTCCGGCGTGGATACGCCAACGGCCCTCATATAGTTAAGGAATGATGGATTGAAAGTGTAGGCACATATGCGTCCCGTATAGAGATCCTGCTTAGAGATGCACAATAACATGACAGGGAAGGATTACGGCGCATTCATCTTGCGTCGGTGCAAGGGCGAGTGCATCGACTTGGTAAGTCGCGCCACGAATCAAACACGAGATTGCTTGTTTGTTTGCCTATTCAATTCGATAACATGCTGCTATGATAACATGCTTTACGCTTTCAAAGATGCCATGAAATTGATCCTAAGGAGAACATAGCAAGATCATAAGCTAAGTTGCATGATTCAACATAAATATTAAAATGTCGGTTTAGAAAGATGATCTTTGCTTCAGTACATGCGAGGACGAACGTACTGATCCCCCACCAGCTTCATGCAGGGTGCAGGGAATGGATTGCTCGCTGTGAAGCGTGCTTGAACGCGTTAAGGCTTGGAATGCCGAAGCGCATTGAAGCGTGCTATCGCATTGACGCTCGGACTACGTAGCTGGATTGATGCGGCCGAGATATAGAAGGCATGATGTATGGAACGGTAAAATCCTTTGTGGGCAAGAGAGAACCTGAGTGTTGTAGCCAATCTGGCATATATTGTTAGGCTATCGAAAGCCATTGTAATCTCAGTTTCGGATATCAATAAAGAGAATTGTTTCGTATACTCTGTTTTCCTTTCGTTGTTAATATCAAATCGAAAGATAACCATTTGAGAACTTGTCAAACGTGCCTTGCACGAGCGCAACTCCAGGCTCGTGCGGCATCACGCCCCCTGCGAGGACGATGATTCGGGTGATTCCGGGTCGGGGCGTGACAAATTGGTATCAGAGCTCTAGGCTCAATTTCCTCTGGACGCTCGCTTCATCACAATTCGAAAAGTTGCCCACCACCACTTGATACCACTCTTGACTCTACTCGATGCCGTACTGGATGTTCCATACAATATGTCTAATACAATCGTATAATTTTGCCGCATGTATTTTAGAAATTACATAATGTTTGCTAAGAAAGTCGCGAAGGGTATATTGTATTGAATGCAAACGAGCCGTAAAAATATTAGTTGCTGCAAGCACAACAAATTGTGAAATATGATTTGAGATATTGTCGCAATATAACATGTTGAATGAGAAACAAAATGATGCACGAAGTGCAGCGAGTTAATGTGAATATGCGTTAAAATGAAAGTGAGAAGTGATAAGCCAATACCGAATGTGTTAAACGGATTGTGCATTGACTTGAAAAGTTGAGAGTAATTCGTTGCACGAGGTGCGGTAAATATCGAAAATGATCGTTGCACGATGTTCAACGCGTATTGGAAAGTAAAATCATTGCACGTGGTGCAATGCATATCAAATTAATCATTGCACGAAGTGCAAAGAAAATTAGAAATAAATCGTTGTACAAAGTGAAATGAAAGTGTTGGAAATAAATCGTAGCACGATGTGCAACGCGTATCGGAAGTGAAATTTGTTGCACGGGGTGCAATACGTATCTAAATAAGTTGTTACACGAGATGCAACGTAAGAAAAGAATTGAAATCGTAAATCGATAGAACGAATCGTTCGGTTGTACACCAAACTTATGTTGGCAAACGAGAACATTGACCGAGTTGTGTCGGATTTGATAGAATCAAAGTTACGGTTGTGATCAAGCACGATCACTGCAGAAATCGTGAGTCGGAAGAGATCGTTGGTTTATACTAAGTATAGTGCGAGGGAAATAGCTTGAATTCCGAGTGGTATATGCCATACCACGTAGGCGATGAATGACTCGATTCCGAGTGGTATATGGTATAGCACTTGTGCGATAAAAATTTCATCGACACGTTGTGAGAATTGCGGAAGGTTTGTCCGCAACGGACGGGAGAGTACCGAGACTCGATTAAAAATTTGTATGACGGTATGTTGATGCAAGTGATCATTTAAAATCGGTTGGGACGATAAGGCGAGACTCGTATCGATGAACGATACGTCGGACGAAAGTTATAAGTTGGTCGGATGACCGAGACTAGCGAAACGATTATGCCTTGACACAATAATCGGATCGACGGGAAAGGGAAAACTCGAGCTTACGAATGAGTCGCACGACTTGCGATCTCGATAGGAATGTTGGACAAGGCGAATCGAATCGCACGACTTACGATCTCGATAGGAATGTTCGGCTAGGCGAATCGAATCGTACGACTTACGATTTCGATAGAAATGTTGGGTGATACGAATTATAATCGAATAGCACGATGTGCGACTTCGGTGAAGAGTTGGTTGACGTGAGTAATCGTGCGTAAGAAATAGTTGGTTACGTTACGGCGACACTCATTTGAGTACGACTAAAAACTCGCAAAAACTTAGAGGGCGAGATCGTATAACTCGAGGGCAAGATGTTGGATAATCGGTAACTCGGTTACGCGATCAAAGTATAGCGGGATGCGGCGAATCGGAGAACGAGTGGATGCGTATGGAAAAGTTTGTTGCGAACTTGGATGTATGCGATGTGAGTTAAGTTGACGTTAAAACGGATTCGAAGTCGACCCACTTGCTATCGAAATTGATATGAACTATCAAGATCGATACGCAAGAAAACGTAAGCACGATGTGAGAATACAAAATGGAGTGCGCCTTGCGCTATCAAAATTTTGTAAGTAATGATACGAGAATGAACGAACTTGGTTGATCGTAAATTTTGTGATTGATCAGGACGAGACTATAAGTCATCGATGATTGTTCGATGCGTATAGCATCTCGTGTGTCGACCTGCGAATAAGATAAACTCGAACTCGATACGAGTAGATGTTTCGTAAATTACGAAATTATCGACGGTAGTGCATGACTTAACTCGGAGGATAGTTGCGCATCAGTTGCGCCGATAGAAACAGTTTTGTCGAAAATTTGGGTAGTCGCATAGAATCGTCGGAACATGATTTGGCTCCGAAATAAGATATAGCATGGTTCGTAGTAAACTGTCCTTCGTTAATGATCCACAATTATCGAGCGTAGCTTCGGGGCAGCTGATCCTAGAAGACTTGACCGCCAAATCAAATTGAATGCTGCAGACCGTAAGATGACCCATACGATATCGCATATGGGATTGCACTGATAACAAGTATAACACGGTGTATGTTGACGATAAGTCTAGGTGATCGAGAATTGTTGGAACAACTTTCGATTGAGAATGATATAGTTAGATTTTGAGTATTCGTTGGATGAATGCTTGAATGGTTATGTTGGTCGACGATCAAACTAGAAATGCACCAACGAACTTGGTGATTCGGATAGGCGATTGCGAGAAACGTGCTATGCACGAGAGGGAACGATAAGGGAATGACTTACGAGTCATGTCGTTAGATTCGGATTCACCTTGCAATTGAGCTAGCGTGAATCGAAGTTATGTTCGATGTTGCGAGACGGATAAGTTGGGAATTCGGCTAGTGAATTCCTACTCGTTAGGAAATCGAATGTAAGATGCGTCGTAAAGACCTTCGTGCTAAGGCGATCGTTGCCTTGAGCACCGTCGCCTTGATATAAACTTTTGTGTTGGATAGATTGTGGCCTTTGTGCAATGTCAATTTAAAGTTGCGTTGGGAGAAGTTAAGCACGGGGACTACGTAAGTAACCTAACGGGCGTAGTCCCGAATATTGATAAAGAAATCGTATCGAGATAAGTTGCATAAGCAAGACTTCAAAAATAGTTGGGTAGCGACTTCGAACGCAAGGCGTTGCAGAGACTCGTTGTGATTGGATGCGCGACGGCTTGATGCAATGCGTAGAATTGATAGTCCCAATGAAACCTACGAAACGAGAAAGGTGATTATGAATCGCGTCGCGTGTAGTGACTTTATTGAATGAATCACGTATGTATCGAATATACGTATGCGATAAAATTTCGAGAACAAGTGCTAAGGATAAGTCCGATCGAGAGTACGAGATGGCAAGCATAGGATTGAAATTTACCTGTCAGCTTTGTTCCAATTTGCTACGACTGGACTCGGTCGAAATACATATATCTTCGGGACGCCTTGAATATAGGTATGGATCCAAATCGAGTTGTATACAAAATTCAAATCGAGCTGCAGGGATGACTTTAAAATGTTAGTGAAAAGCTTGCGAGATAAGTGTGAAACTAAACAACATTGGTGGGACGAGATCGTGATACGATCTATAAAACACTTAGTCGGAGTGTTGGTTTTGGTTCGAGGACGAACCTTGTTTTGAGTGGTATATTCTGTAATGCCCCGCTCCGTACGGTGTATTACGCTGAAGCGTTGACTCAACGAGTCGCGTTGACGCAAGGAAATGTATCGATGCAAAACGATACGAGAGTTAAGTTGTCCCGAGCAATGCATCAAACTAAGTTGATGCGAAGAGTTGCCTTGCCCCGAAAGAATGCATCGAGTTGAATCGATACGAAGTGCCGCGTTGTCCCGAAGGATGAGTGCGTTGAATCGGCTCGAAGATTCTAAGAAATTGAATCGACCAAGGCGCAAGTCCGAATTGATGCAAGTATTGATTTTAGTTGGTTTCGTGTGCAGGTTATACTTTGACGGGAAAATATTAGAGGTCGATCTTTTGCAATATTTAGTAAGGGGTCCGCGAAATCAAATCGTCGCCTTGCGACGGGCTAAGACTTGGGCATGCTAAGGCGAATTGGGCGTATAACTCAACGAAGCACGAAGTGATCGAATGGCTAAGTCAGGAGAGTGGCCGTGCAACAAAGTTAGGGAATCGAGCCGCATCGGCTCGGCAAAACGAGGAAGGCGTATCGACTCAAGGTGGGAGGATTGACTTTTTTTTACTCCTTCATTCGATAAGTCAAATATATCACTGTATGCTAAAAGTTAACCTATCGACGCCACTGTTGTCCATAAATAAATTCCTTTATTTATTGTGTATCTGGAAAAATTACAACTGTGGGAATCTGATCTAGAAGACGATCACTTTATCCCTTGGACTATGCGAAGAAGAAAAGCTCTCAAAATTTTGACAGTAGATAACTATGTATCTGTATAATGAATGAGAAAAAGAACTCTATTTATAGAGTCGAAAATAATAACTGAAAAGATAACTGTCTTCACAGTCTGTGCTTAGTTGAAAATCACGCAGGATTTAACATACGCAAGACTGTGAGCAGTTACTGGACGTGGCCTGTAACTGTTGGACACATAGCAATCATGCATGAGTCGTGTGCAAGTTACAGGACACGCAGGCGAGAGATCAGTGGCATGGCCGCCACGTACTCCAATTTAATAAAATCTACGCAGACTTGTTGAAGACGAAATCCACACAAACTCGGGGTAGAAAGCTTCAAAATCCACGCACACTTGGGGCAGGAAGCTTCAGAATCTACGCAGACTTGATGAAGAAAACTTCAAAATCCACGCAGACTTGAGGAAGAAGAAAACTTCAGAATTCACGCAGATTTGAGAGAAAACTCAAAATACACGCAGACTTGGGATAGAACTGCCAACTGTCTTGATTTGGCGTGCCTCGACTGACACAAAATCTCTGACAGTGATTACTTTTGTCAGTCGCATTAAATAACAGGAAGCTCTTTTGGTACGCCAACGTGACGAAGGTTGAGTCTTGCTGAAGAAGATTTTGAAAATCGCGCAATAGACGGCTGTGATCTCTCGAATCCTGTACATACGTGGCATACGAAGAGACATTCTTCGACTGTTGTGCTGTCAGTCATAATTACTTTCTGACAAATGATGAGCTGTCTCCTCAGCGTGATTTGTAAATATTGTTTTGATCAACTGAGCGTGACTTTTGACCCTGTCCTGATCAACTCAGCGTGACTGTCATTTTTTTAAAGGCCTACAAGACCCCCTTCAAAGTTTTCGAAAAATTGAAAAGACTTCAAAATTTTCGAAATACTTTGAAAATAAGATGATAAAATGAAATCAGTCACGCTGTGATGACTTTAAATTTTTCGGAAGTCGGAAAGACTTCGAATTTCTTTGAGAATATCCAAATGAACTTATTAAATGTCATGATGACTCTTCATTTTTCGAGACTGATTTCATCCAATTTATGGTAGAATATGAACCGCCGGCGAGCTCTGTTATATAAAGAGGGAGAGGATTCATTTAATCTTCATCTTACGTCAACATGACACCAAAAGAGAAAGCTGAGGAAGAAGCACACAAGTTGGGCTTTTATTCCCATGGTGACCCCACTTTTGGGGGTGAAGAGCCAGAGCCCCTTGTCTTCGAACTCAAAGATGATCCCTTGCAACTAGCCAAGAATTTCTTGAGCTATTTTGGCTTGGATGGCTCGTCCTCTTCTAGTGGGCGCAGCCTCATAGAGCAGCGTGAAGTGTTTAAGGCTCTGTTGCACCGTCTGGGAGTTAGGAGCGTAGAAGAACTAGGCACCAAGCTCAGTCGCTCTGGGAAATAGAACGTGACTTTTGTGCTTTTGTTGTACTCTTTTTGTTTTGTCTTTTGTAAGGCCGTCAGTGCCTGTCTTGAAGAATAAAGTACAACTTCTGTGTTTAATCTGCGTGCATTAATGAAGAATATTAATTAGCACCCTTTGACTGTTTCTAATGCTGCGCTGTCTTCCAAAGCACACGTGACACTCATTCCACGGTTTACGAGCGCTATTTATGCGGATCTTTTCCAAGAATAGACTTGTACTTTGTCCTTTAAATAGATAGAAGAGTTTCACAGATACTCATCTCCCATTCCTCTTTTCCTTCTCTGAGAATGAAATTTTTGGGAGATTTCACTCTCTAATGTTCGACTTCTGCGCACTGTATCAAACATGAGTTTGCCAATCCTTAGCACCAAACTTGAAGGTAAGTCAGTGTAATACGTGTACTATTTTTGCTGTTGAAGATAGGCTTTCTGTTTTTTGTTTCTGATTTGAACAATACACGCCTGTCTCTGTTTGATAAATGCACGCTGAATGATTTCTGTTGATACTTTCTGCAGAAACTTGGCTGAAAATTTTCTTCAGAACTGGCATTGGGGATGTGGATGCTGTGGAGAATATCCTGCTGACATCTACATCAGGGAGCTCATACGCTTTTGACGCGTAAATCAGACAACTCAGAACTCTTCGTGGGATAGAAGGGTCTTCCTCAGATGGTAGGAAGAGCCTTTATACACGAGAGTTGGATGGTGGAGTCAACTCTACCCCGAGAAATCGGGTAGTAGAGTTCCTTTCACGGGAGAACTAGGAATTGTATCCCAAGGTTTGGATATATTCCTGTCTTCCTTGAGAGGTTACCCCCAATCCACCAGTTGTATTGGCAGCACCACGACTTCGGGCTGCCACACTCTATGGTTCTCCTCTCGTCTAAGAGAGAAGGCCAGAGTTTGATTCCTGCTGATCTGGTCGTAACTGAGATCCAGACAGTCAGGAATTGCAACCAACAACGAACCTGACGGAGAAGGTCCGACGGAGAAGATCCAAAGAAGAAGATAGATCTCTATTAGGTTATCGTTGTGGTGTAGAATGAAAATCCAAGATTTGTAATAGATTTCCATTATGATTTGTAAGAAAGTCTAAGAAAATATAATAGACTTTTTGTAGTGAAATGAGAATGGAAATGATAATTCTTCTATGCTCAAAGATTTGTATTTGTGGATGAATTGTGGACATGATAGATAATGAAATCTTCTTTTCTATTTTAGAGTATATGATATTATCAGAGGTATTATGGACGTGATAATATGTAGGAACTCAAAAGAAAATAGATTGATTTCTATGCAGAGGTCAAAAATGAACAAGTAGATTCGGAATTAATTCAGAGGTTATGAAAACATGATCAATAACGAATCCCTACTTAATAATTTGATAGAAGATCATGAACGGACGAATAAATGAACGGATGAACCGTCGGATAGATGAATGTGTGAATCGTTGGATGAACGCAATTAATGGATGGATGAACCGTCGGATGAACGTGACGTTTCATTATTTGTAGAACTTCTGTCTATAAATATAGCAGAAATCTGACAAGAACGAACACTTCTTCTTTCAAACATAAAAATGTCGTCTGAAGAAGTATTCAAGAAAACTGGAATTGCCTCAAAAGTTCAGAAAAGCACTGAAGAACACCCTGCTGATCCAGTTCAATCGAAGAAGACGGAAGCAGATGAAAGTTCGTCTGCACCCAAGCCACCAAGGGACATTCTGGATTTCTTGCTCGAACCAGGAAAGACTGAAGAAGAAGAAGCCATGAGGATGGCCGTTTGCAAGTTCCTCGTGGGTTCTAGCAGGGAAGTTCTCGACTCTTTTGCTGATCACGTCTTCGAGAAGGACGGCAGTGGCCCACATCCAAATGTAGAAAAGGATGATAGTAATCTTCTTTAATATCATGTATCATCATTCATGATAAAAATAAAATAAAAATTTTATTTCTAAACATGAAACTGTCTGATGATTACAAGCATTTACATTTATACATAGTACTTTTTAAGAAATTTGCCATTAATAGGCATCAAAACTTTTTGACCATCCAATTTTGAGAGTTGATAAGCTCCATTTGAGAAAACTTTGCTCACAATATAGGGTCCTTCCCACTTTGCGTCAAATTTCCCCTTGCTCATATGAGTCATAGTCATAGGACGTCTGACTGTTAGAACAAGTTCTCCTTTTTGATACGCCCGAACTCTGACTTTCTTATTAAAAGCTCTTGAAATTCTAGCTTGATAGAATTCAATATTCTGTTGAGCAGATAATCGCTTTTCATCCAAAGCTTCCAATTCTTGAAGTCGATGACGATCATTATTTTCTGCAGTGAGTTCATTAGCGATTGCTATCCTTAAAGAAGGAATTTGAATCTCTAATGGAAGAACAGCTTCGTAACCATACACCAGAGAGAAGGGTGTACATTTAGTAGCATTACGAACTGTAGTACGATAAGCCCACAAACATTCACCGAGCTTCTCACTCCAATTACATTTGTTAGTAGAGACAAACTTCTTTAGGAGTTTGATGATGGTCTTGCTGAAAACTTCTGCTAATCCGTTAGCTGCTAGATTATATGCGGTAGAAGCCACATTGTTGATCCGGTGATCGTCACAGAATCGAATAAACTTCTGACTAACGAACTGTGGTCCGTTATCATGAATAATGCGTCGAGGGACACCAAATCTGTAGGTGACATGGTGCTTAATAAAGCAAATAACATTGGACGTCTTAACTTCAGACAAAGGAATGGCTTCGGCCCATTTGGAGAAGTAATCGGTTATTGCAAGAATAAACCGATGACCCTTGGATGACGGCGGATTGATCGGACCAATAATGTCCATGCCCCAAGCTTCGAAGGGCCATGATGCTGCCGTCGGATGTAGAAATTTCGAAGGTTGATGAATAAAATCCGCATGGATTTGACAAGCTTTACACTTCTTTGCATATTCGATGGCGTCCGATACCATAGTAGGCCAATAATAACCCATACGTCGAATACGGTCTTGAAGTTTTGGTCCAGGCTGATGTGCTCCACAAATTCCATCATGTGTTTCACGAATAATTTGTTGAGCCTCGTCACCGGCAACACATCGGAGAAGTAAACCATCATAGGCTCGACGATATAAGGTCTTTGTTGTATGATTATAATAGAATCGGAATGATCGTCGTCTGATAGATGCTGCTTCACTCGGATCATCTGGAAGAATATCATACAATACGAAATCTAAGAAAGGAAGTCTCGTATCCGTATTTTGATTCTCGGCCGAATGACTGAAGATGAATTCCATGCTGGAATCAGATGAAAATGATAAAGATTTACGACTAAATCCAAATCCTCTTGTTGTGTTGACGTCATGAGATGTTAATTCTTTAGTGTCAACTGGAAGTCCTAGGGTCAGGTTATTTTCCAGATGAAATAATTCTCGATTGCGAACAATAATCATTTGTTGCCGTCTAATTGGGATAGCCAACACTGCTGCAAGATTAGCTAGAGCATCAGCTTCTGTGTTACATGCTCGCCTAACATGTTCGATAAAGAATTCTTCAAACGAAGAAGCCATAATTATAGCTGATCTATGATAAGGAACCAGATCTTGATGGCGGACTTCATAAGTACCCCTTATCTGATTGACGATGAGTTTAGAGTCTCCGTACGCCTCCAAATGTTGAATATTTAGATGTTTAGCGAGTTGAAGACCAATGAGTAATGTATTGTACTCAGCTACATTGTTTGAACACGGCTGATCGAGAGAATAAGCTCTTTGGATAGCAAGACCTTCTGGCGATACAAGAACGATTCTAACTCCAGCGACAATATCACCATTAGGACCTATCCTTGAAGCTCTATCAAAGAATAGACGCCAAGTAGGATCTTCTTCAGCAATTTGGTTTGAATCTAGGACTTAATCTGGAATTTTGTCATAGAGTTTTGAATCTTCTGGAATTGAATGAGCAGCCAGAAAATCAGCTAAAGCTTGTCCTTTGACTGACTTCTGAGGAATATAATGCATGTCATACTGAGCAAGTAGGATTCCCCAGTTAGCTAATCGAGAATTCAAAACACTGGGTTTTTTCATCATGATCCGTATAGGATTGATCCTGGAGATAACATGAATAGTCTGGCCAATGATATAATGTCGTGTCTTTTGAACAGCGAACATCAAGGCTAGACATTCTTTTTTCCACCGGTGAATATCGAGGTTCAGCTCCGGTCATAGTACGACTGAGATAGTAGATGGCTTGTTCATGACCATTTTGATTCTTTTGAGCGAGTAATGCACCCAATGAATGACTCATTGCTCGAGTATATAGGAGAAATAGAATTCCTGAAACGGGAGATACCAATACTGGAGGGCTCATCAGATATTGTTTTATATTATCAAATGCTTTCTGACATTCATCGTTCCAGACAAAAGAAACACCTTTCTTCATAAGTTTGTTGAATGGTCTACAGCGTCCTAATAAATTAGAAATGAATCTCCTGATATAAGCGATCCTTCCTTGAAATCCTCGTAGCTCTTTTAAGGTGCGTGGAGGACGCATCTCTTGGATGGCTTTGATCTTCTCGGGATCCACGTGTATACCTTTAGAGGTAATGACGAAGCCGAGAAATTTACCACTAGAGACGCCTAAGAAGGACTTAGTAGGGTTCATCTTTAATTGATGCTTACGCATTAGATCAAATATAGTCTTCAAATCTTGGATATGATCCTCCTTTTGTTGACTTTTGACTGCAATATCATCAACATAGCATTCGACTGTTTTCCGCAAATGTTCACGGAATATAGTGCTCATAGCTCGTTGATAAGTTGCTCCTGCATTCTTGAGACCGAATGGCATAACTGTATAACAGTATGTACCAATCGGCGTTCTGAAAGAAGTGTGCTTCTCGTCATCTGGAAACATTTTAATCTGATTGTATCCAGAATACCCGTCCATGAATGACATCCATTCAAATCCACAGGTATTATCAATCATGACATCAGTGATTGGTCGAGGGAATTCGTCTTTAGGGCATGCCGCATTGAGATCGCGAAAGTCTATGCATACTCTTATCTTGCCAGTCTTTTTAAGGACAGGAACTATGTTAGCCACCCAATCGGGATGTTGTTCCTCTCTAATAAACCCAGAGGTTATGAGTTTATTGACTTCAGCTTCAATTGCATCCATAATGTCTGGACGAAATCGTCGCTGTTGTTGTTTGACCGGTTTAGCATTCGGCAAGATATTGAGCTTGTGAGTTGCAATTTGTGGATCAAGTCCTGGCATATCTTCATAACTCCAAGCGAAGATATCGATGTAGTCACGAATGAGTTTGATCATGTCTTGCTTATCAGTTTCAGAAAGACTTTCACTGATGAATATTGGTTTGGGAGATTGTTGCTGAATAGTTCGACCTTTAACAGGAATTATTAAGGTCTTACTTTGTGAATCCTCTTTCTCCATAGCTCGTATGACCCTTGTATACTCTTCTTTGTACATTCGGGAATCATTGAAATAAGCTTCAACCCCATGGAAGGGATTTATATCAGCAACCTCTTTTTGTACTCTTCCATTGCTATCAATGTATTTAAAACACTGATGAAGAGTAGAAGGCACCACATTATTTTCATGAAGAAAGGGCCTCCCCAGAAGAAGATTATAGGATCCCACGATCTCGATCACATAGAAAGTGACTTTGGATCTGAAATCACCTATTTGAAGCTTCAGATGAATCTTTCCCAAAGGCTCGCTTCGGCTTTGATTGAATCCCAGGATAGTAGTAACCGTCTTGGAGAGTTTATGAAGAGGGATTTTTAGTTCATCCAATAAACTCTTTGGCATGATGCTTATAGCAGACCCTGGATCAATGAGGATACGATCTATCTTCATTGTATCGATATAACTGGTGTAGTAGAGAGGCCGATCATGTCGATTATCCTCCAGTAGCATGTCGTCTTGTGTAAAGGTGATATTTGGGATAATCTCCAATACACTGTTGCAATGTAAGCAAGTGGCAGGTTCTGCATCTGGCTTTTTCAATTGTGCAAGACAAGAGTCAGCTTGTAGAAGTGCTTCACTTAATGTCTCCCGAGTCTCTTTGGAAAGACGTAGAAGTTCAAAGAGGGACATTCTAGCTGGAGTAGGAACAGGTTCAGTGGATGATTCTTCTTCAGGAGGAACATTAGAAACATCTTTATCAGCTGGAGGGATATCAAGAGGATCCTCAGGATTCTTGGAATAATCCTTTAGATAAGGTTTCCCCGTTCGAGTAGCACTAACAAGTGCTTCTTCTTTCTCTTTTGGCTCTGTGTCAGGAATAGATCCAAGAGAAGTCATATGACATGATTTAATCTTTCCAGCCTTCTTGGACTTTCGAGAAGTAGTCTTTTGAGGAGAAGGCGATTCAAAATCTGCCACTAGATCAGGATGGATCCACATGATTTCCCCTGTTTCCAAAGTGATTGGCACTAATCCTTCAGACTGTGGAGGAGGAAGATTCACTATGTCAAGAGTTGCCTTGGGAATATGAACAATCCCACTTTCAAGGAGTTGAGGAGGGAAATCTCCGAATTGCATAGAGACGATATTGGAGGTGACGGTCTTCTCTTTTGGAGTAAGAGAGATAGCTCCAGATTTAATCATTTCTTGGATCTTTCCTTTCAATACATAACATGTACGAATTGTATGACCCAGCATTCTGTGATATGGGCAGTATTTGGGATGATCTGTTTTACCAGCTTCATCAGGTTTCTTGATCTCAGGTAGTTGTATCTTATTACCTTTCAGCAGACATTCAAAGATACCAAAGACATCGTCGTCATCGAAAGAGTATTCTTCTTTAGGGCGAGGTGTTCTTGGTTGTTGAGTTGTAGGAGAAGTTTGAACAGTTGATGCATCTTTGCTCTGAAGATTGACTTCAAGAGTTTCTTTTCCTTTGCGAGCATTGTTTTTATTGTTAGTACCTTGACCTGTTTCTTTAGAAGTCATCTGCACTCCTAAACCTTTGAAGGTTTCAGCACTAATTTCTGTGGCCTTGGCACTAACTATGAAAGAAGGCCAGTCTTGGAATTGAGTGGATCCTGTCCACATGCTGATGATTGGCAACAAGTTTAATTTGTATGTATCGATGGTGACAGCATCAGGAGTTCCAAGAGGCATCTTCAGAGCTTCTCTTCGAAACCGTTCAATGTACTCTTCTGTAGTTTCATTATTTTTCTGCTTGATTCTAATAAGAGCAGACATAGTCATGTCATTGAGCCCTTCATAGAACCGTTCAAGAAACATCTGTTTGAAACCGGAAAATGAGGTAATGCTCCCATCTGGGAGACTTCTATACCATTCATAAGCCGTTCCCTTGAGACATCCAACAAACACCCGAGTAAGGAGGGCGTCGCTTGGTTGCAGCTGATCAGTCATCACTTCAAAGTGATTAATGAACTGACTTGGAGAAGTGGTTCCATCATAGAATGAGATAGTAGGAGGCTTGTATTTAGGAGGATATGATACTTGCTTCCATTCTATCGGATAAGGTTGTTTGATGCCTAACCTTTGTAAACCATCTTTCTATTTGAATGCCTCGAATTGAGTTTTGAGATTCCTCAATTCTTCATTAACAACTCCGGAAGATTGTGGAGTTGTAACTTGTAGAGAATAGTTGGGAGGAGGAACAGCATTGTAAGTACTACCCCCAGCTCCAGAGAGACTAGGGTTTGGTTGAGCTGGTCCAGGAGTATTGGATTGTACTGCTGGAGGAACTTGTACTGGACTCATATTAGTGTCAGTTGGTATGGCATCTGGTACAGTCTGTCGATTTTGTATCTGTGTTGCCATGAGTTCATACATCGACTTCATAGTATCAGCCATAGACTTCATTTGTTGTTCCAAAGAAGCAATTCTTTGATCTTGAGGAGTCAAGGAAGAAGAAGGTTCATCAGTATTCCCATCAACCATATAAGTTATGACTGTACGAGGAATTATTGATGAACTGGTAGATGTTGTTTGTTCTGAATCATTGCTTTGTGCATCAAAGTCAATTATAGGAGAACTACCCCCAGTAGGAAGAGGTGGAAAGTTAGATTCTCCAAGGAATTCAGAATCATCTTCAGAGATCAAATTTCTTTGACTAGAGGCCAGGACTCTTGCTCTGGTATTTCTGTATACTCTATCTGGACTATCAACTCTACCCCCAGCATCCCGAGAGGTCATATTGATAGAAGCAAACAAAGGCTCATCTTCATCAGGCATAGGTTCACACTGAATCCGATTGAAGACAGATTGTCGTTTAGTTTGACATCTGCATTACATTGTGACTCTTGGCTGGAAGTCACATTCATGATCACCATGGTCTTGAACTGTTGATTGACATCTGCACTGAATTATGACTCTTG
This sequence comes from Iris pallida, assembly GCA_029216955.1. Lineage (NCBI taxonomy): Eukaryota > Viridiplantae > Streptophyta > Magnoliopsida > Asparagales > Iridaceae > Iris > Iris pallida. The sequence continues at coordinate 333,493 of JANAVB010007047.1, forward strand.
GATAGAAGTCACATTCAGCATGGTCCTTTGACACAGAATCACTTCTTCTCTTCTGTTGAAGATATTCCCGTAAATCTGTTTGGGAAGATTGAGGAGTATACTTCTTGTTCTTGGGTCTTGATAGCTCTTGATTATGCAAAGAGTAATTAATATGAGCCACATAATTTCTTGCATACTCTACATCTGGATCTTTTATCTTCATATCCAATTGGTATGGTTTCTTAACACCAAAAGTGCTGAGTTTTGTTCTTAAATCAGTGGAAGGTAACACATTGGTTTTGGAAACATGGAATTTTCCTTCCATTGATCTGGATATTTGCAGAGAAGGAAGAGTTGAACCACTCCTTTGATTAGGAGTTGGTAACAGACCTTTTTGAGACAAATTCTGTGCCCAATTCGAAGAAGTCATAGAAGAAGACATTAAGGAATGTTTCTTCTTAGACTCATTCAAGTTTTGAGACATAGAATGTCCAGAAGGAAGAGTAGTCAAAAGACCATCTCCTTTCCTTTGACTAACAAAAGTATCAGTCAAAGCTGTTCCTGAAGTAAAAACTACAGGAGCAGAAGAAACAACTAAAGAGTTATTTCTTTTCGAAGGGACTTTGTGTGGAAGACCACCCCCAGTTCTAGTAGAACTCGGTGAAAAAGAAGAGATAACTAAGGAGTTATTCTTCTCTGATGAAATACACGCTGAAACAGACTTGGTTAAAGAACCAGAGCTGTTAGCGTGACTTTTGATTTTAGAATTACACGCTGGAACAGATTTGGCTAAGGAACCAGTACTGTCAGCGTGACTGTTGAATGTGGGATTGCACACTGGAATAGATTTGGCTAAGGAGCCAGTACTATCAGCGTGACTTTTAGAGTTGAATTTGCACGCTGGAACAGATTTGGCTAAGGAGCCAGTACTGTCAGCGTGAATTTTAGAGTTAAATTTGCACGCTGGAACAGATTTGGCTAAGGAGCCAGTACTGTCAGTGTGACATTTAGAGTTGAATTTGCACACTGGAACAGATTTGGCTAAGGAGCCAGTACTGTCAGCGTGACTTTTAGAGTTGAATTTGCACGCTAGAACAGATTTGGCTAAGGAGCCAGTACTGTCAGCGTGACTTTTGGTTACTGTCATCTTCGAGCGCACAAGAGTGTGCGTGCTTATAGTAGAGTTCTTGCCAATGTTAGGAGTAGATACTGTGGCAGAGACTTCACCATTGACTGCCAACTGATTCTTAGGGACATAGACAGAGTGTCCCTTCGACTTGGCAGTGATGATGGAGGCTGGAGTGGGCTTGCCACCCTTAGCCCGCTGCATTTTTTCATAGGCGAGTTGATCGAATTTGATCGTCATCACCTTCTTCGTCGAGCCGACTGACGAAGTGTCGCATTGAGTTGTTGCCATCTCAGAAGAGGAGATGGTTTTCCCTAGCAGAGTCGCCAATTTGTTTTCTATAAATAAATTCCTTTATTTATTGTGTATCTGGAAAAATTATAACTGTGGGAATCTGATCTAGAAGACGATCACTTTATCCCTTGGACTATGCGAAGAAAAAAAGCTCTCAAAATTTTGACAGTAGATAACTATGTATCTGTATAATGAATGAGAAAAAGAACTCTATTTATAGAGTCGAAAATAATAACTGAAAAGATAACTGTCTTCACAGTCTGTGCTTAGTTGAAAATCATGCAGGATTTAACATACGCAAGACTGTGAGCAGTTACTGGACGTGGCCTGTAACTGTTGGACACATGGCAATCATGCATGAGTCGTGTGCAAGTTACAGGACACGCAGGCAAGAGATCAGTGGCATGGCCGCCACGTACTCCAATTTAATGAAATCTACGCAGACTTGTTGAAGACGAAATCCACGCAAACTCGGGGTAGAAAGCTTCAAAATCCACGCACACTTGGGGCAGGAAGCTTCAGAATTCACGCAGACTTGATGAAGAAAACTTCAGAATCCACGCAGACTTGAGGAAGAAGAAAACTTCAGAATCCACGCAGATTTGAGAGAAAACTCAAAATACACGCAGACTTGGGATAGAACTGCCAACTGTCTTGATTTGGCGTGCCTCGACTGACAAAAAATCTCTGACAGTGATTGCTTTTGTCAGTCGTATTAAATGATAGGAAGCTCTTTTGGTACGCCAACGTGACGAAGGTTGAGTCTTGCTGAAGAAGATTTTGAAAATCACGCAATAGACGGCTGTGATCTCTCGAATCCTGTACATACGTGGCATACGAAGAGACATTCTTCGACTGTTGTGCTGTCAGTCATAATTACTTTCTGACAAATGATGAGCTGTCTCCTCAGCGTGATTTGTAAATATTGTTTTGATCAACTGAGCGTGACTTTTGACTCTGTCCTGATCAACTCAGCGTGACTGTCATTTTTTTAAAGGCCTACAGCCACGGGCGTGGTCCGATCGGAGATAAATTATAGTGTGAGTCGAACACTAAGTTAGAACAATTGAAATAAAACGTGCATCAATATGCACGAGTCGCTATGGGACATTGGATATTGCTAAGGCGAGCGCCTCGGTGCGCAAGCCGTAAGAACATGGGATAACTGTACTCGGCTAGTGCCTTAGTGCACGAACCATACCGTGCCTTCGCGCACGAGTTAGACGGCTATAACATTGAAAGACAATAGACGAGCGCCCTAGCGCGCAAGCCCCGAACATTGAATGCTAAGTTATAGAACATCGGTATACGGTCAAAATGTGCCTACGTGCACGGGATAATAAAAGATGGCTTCGTTGCGAGAGAATACAGTTGTGGCATGAATGTGGCAGAACTGTCGGATATGACATGGTGCCTCGAAAGGTGTTCAAGACCTTTGGGTCGTTCGGTTGGCGAGCATTGAGTTGAGGCACGATGCCATTGAATCATTGAAACGAAGTATGAAATATAAGAACACAGAAAGTTAACGAAAGAGACGCGAGATGATAAAGTCTGAGTCTTGGACTCAAGCCTATGTTTGGTTGTTTGAATTTGATTTCTTGAATGATAGGGCATTGCATGGTCGATTGGAATGGGCTCGAGATTAAATTATGATAATAGCCCGTGCACGGGTGTTTCCCCCAAAACGGTTAAATGCCGGAGGAGCGCCCCGGAACCGATTGGCCGCGGAGGGATTCGAATAATCTTTGTAGGCGCACATCCTTAAACAAGATGGGAAAAGCCGCAAATGATGGTATGCAGCGAAAATATTTCTGTTGTTGGGAGGTGACCCAACCCGTGAAACGCCGGGCAGCCCGACCAAATAGAGAGAAAAGAAGGAGAGAAAAGAAAGGAACTCCTTTAGTCCATTCCGGCACGGATACGCCAACGGCCCTCATATAGTTAAGGAACGATGGATTGAAAGTGTAGGCGCATATGCGTCTCGCATAGAGATCCTGCTTAGAGATGCACAATAACATGACAGGGAAGGATTACGGCGTATTCACCTTGCGTCGGTGCAAGGGCGAGTGCGTCGACTTGGTAAGTCGCGCCACGAATCAAATACGAGATTGCTTGTTTGTTTGCCTATTCAATTCGATAACATGCTTCTATTATAACATGCTTTACGCTTTCGAAGATGCCATAAAATTGACCCTAAGGAGAACATAGCAAGATCATAAGCTAAGTTGCATGATTCAACATAAATATTAAAATGACGGTTTGGAAAGATGATATTTGCTTCAGTACATGCGAGGACGAACGTACTGATCCCCCACCAGCTTCATGCAGGGTGCAGGGAATGGATTGCTCGCGGTGAAGCGTGCTTGAACGCGTTAAGGCTTGGAATGCCGAAGCGCATTGAAGCGTGCTATCGTATTGACGCTCGGACTACGCAGCTGGATTGATGCGGCCGAGATATAGAAGGCATGATGAATGGAACGGTAAAATCCTTTGTGGGCAAGAAAGAACCTGAGTGTTGTAGCCAATCTGGCATATATTGTTAGGCTATCGAAAGCCATTGTAATCTCAGTTTCGAATATCAATAAAGAGAATTGTTTCGTATACTCTGTTTTCCTTTCGTTGTTAATATCAAATCGAAAGATAACCATTTGAGAACTTGTCAAACGTGCCTTGCACGAGCGCAACTCCAGGCTCGTGCGGCATCACGCCCCCTGCGAGGACGATGATTCGGGTGATTCCGGGTCGGGGCGTGACAGGACATGGCTCGGCCCGGCCCAACAATTTGGGTATCGGGTCGTGACAATGAGTTTCCCGTTTTCGAAGTGTTGGGGAAATCACTCTTTATTTGTATACCAAGTAAGTACTGCGGCAATTAATGCCTTTTTTTTTGATAAGTTTTAATTTGAATGGATGATCATACTTCCCTTTTTCTTTTAACTTTTATATATTGAATTGATATGTGAATATTTTGGTTAAATGCTAGGCATAAAGCTCTTTTTATATGTAGTTCTAAATTCTTCATTTTTCCCACTCTCTTTAATCCTCTCTACTGAAAATGCAGAAACTGGTCGCAGAAGAGAAGATGGATTCTTTTAATCTTCCTTTCTATACTCCATCTACACAGGAACTAGAAGATCAAGTATATAGAGAAGGATCTTTTACTATTGAATCTATGAAAAAAGATTACCATGAATGGATTGAAAATGCTCCAAAGATGTTATCAAAGACCTGCAGAGCTGTTACTGAGTCGCTTATTCGCCACCGTTTTGGAGAAGAGATTATAGAGCCTCTCTTCGAGACTCATACTCAACTACTTTGCGAGAAATTGGTGGCAGGAGAAGACATTGGATGGTGTCAAATTATAGTAGCTCTATGCAAGTCAGCAACATGATAGAGCTGGAGAAATTATTCAGTGGTTGGAGCAACTTTAATTGACTACAAAATTGTTTGATAATTTTCATATGTTTATTGGCGATTATTTGACCTGCTCTACTTTTATCTTTTGGGGGGATTGTTCAACCGAACTTGGTTATGAATTTTTCTGTTGCTGATATTGAATCTATACTACTATATAATGAAAAAAACTTCAGCTTCACCGTGGAAATTTGTTTCTTCTAAATATATACTTGTATATATTTACTGATCAAAGAGTCATCAATATTGTAGAAAATTGACGACCCGACATGTATGATTTATCTATAACATATCCGAGCTCTCGCAAAGAGTCATCAATACTTGGAAAAGAAATTAACAGAGAAACTGTAGCGGTTCATAATAATCTAATTTGAAACATAAACATGCATGCCACGAAAAACAAACATTTGTATGAAACTTACCAAGAAAATGGTCTCAAGTAAACTTACAGTTTTATTACAGAAAATTTTACCTAACAGGAAATAGTTTGGTATATTTGCGTAAAACAATTTTTTTTGGGAATTTGCTGATAGAGGGATCAGGCGCCATTGAAACTGGCACCGAACAAAAAAAATAAAGTAAAATAGCTTGGCGCCGGGTTCTAAATATTTTTTTTTCTTTTCAAGAACCTGACGCCGAACATTAAAAATAAATTGTTGTTGGCGCCAGTGACTGGCACTGGGTTTGTCTTGGGGGGTGGGGTCGGGGTTGGTTTAGAGATGAAATAAAAATTTAAGAATAAAACTAGATGTAATTAAATTTAAAACAATGGGATGATATCCATAATTGGGGATCCATACCTTATATACCCTCGCTAAATCCTTAAAAAAGATTGATTGAGACTTTTTTTTCATGTATAAAATAATTAAAAGTAATATAACAAGTAATTATTAAGAATTCATAAATTTAAATCTAATAGTCAAATTTAAAGTCTAACCCAATCTATTTAAATCTATTCTTATATAATTAGAAATTTATGTAATTATGTAATCCTTATTTAAAATATAATAATCTAATCCAAAATATAAGTCCTCAAAGAAGATTGAACGTATCTCATATTACATCGCAATTAAACTATAAATCAGATTTGATTTTGCTGCCAACATCAATTTTTTTTAATGTTCGACGTCAGTTGCTCTGGCGTCAGGATTTTGAAAATATAGAACCGACGCCAAGCTATTTAAAAAAAAATTGTTTGGCGCCAATTTTACTGACGCACACGTGATTTTTTACCAGCAAAATTTTAAATTTTTTTATGTCCTATGCAAATATATCAAACTATTTTCCGTTTAGTTAAATTTTTTGATTTTATTACTTTTCGAAGATACTTTATATACATCATTAATAGCATCAAAGTTGGTTGACAACTTCATGTCTATCAATCAGAAAACAGGAGCAAGACAATATCCTAGTTGGACTTTGACTCTCAATATGATCATTAGTTAAATGTCACTGCAGGAAGACAGTTATTAGCAGCAGACACATTATATCAAGGATCATTATAATAGAGTGTATCATAGATGGGAAAAAGGTATGGTTGGTTCGAGTTAATGATTTGATACAATTGTTGGGATTTTTTTGGTAAACCAACACTGTGCAGTTTAGTCCCACATCCATTGTCTCGATTCTTAAGTGTGCATATCAATATAATACTTTTTCTTTGTATTCTTGTGCACATGGAGTGTGGTAGTCCATGTAATTTTTAGTGGTAATTCTCCAAGAGGGCAAAAATCAAGACTCCATGGAAACAATTTTTTGTTGTCACTTGTTTTTTAAGGTCTTTGCATCTCGGACTTTGGATTGGGGTTTATGTGTGCAGCATAACATATGCTGTATTATATGTACATGTGTAAAGATTGTTTCCACTTGCGCTACATTATGCGCATGTCAAATTATGTGCGGCATTATGCGCATGTCAGTCCATACAAGACATTGTATGCAAGGCCGTATGCACGAGGCTGTATGCGCAAGGCCATCCGCGCATGGCATTCTACGGATAAGCTCTATGTGCATGGGTCTATATGGACTTTGCGTTTGCGTGCGAAGCTCACATACATGCTGCAAGGAGATTTCGTGTGTGGTCTCGTTCTAGAAGTTTGTTTTGTAAGCGTTCTGTCTCATTGTACTTGCGAAGAGAAGGTATTTAATTACTTTTCTTATGTTCGTTTTCTCTCATTGTAGCAAATGCAATTACGAAGAGTAGAACATATTTACTTTCTCGTTGTTGGTCATGCTCAAAGGTGGTGTGAAGAGTTCTCTGTCAGGTGTTCTCTGCATGGTAGCTATCTGCGCGCAAGTTCCTTGCACGTGCATCCTATGCGCTAGAGTTTTCTGCGGGACAATTCATGTGTGCATGAGTTCTATGCGCGACCGATCTATACGCTATATTCCTCATCAGGGTAATTCATCTGCACGAGAGTTCTCTGCACGGCCACACTTTGCACCGCGGGGCAGTGTTCTGCATGCGAGCTTCTTGCTACCATCCACTTTGTGAGTGTCCTTTGCGCGGTAGTACCATGCACACGAGTTCCCTATAGGAGAGTTCTATGCGCGACATTGAACTTTGATTCCATTTTTCGTGTATTCCGGAAACAACAACAATATGGTGACTTCATTTCTTGAACTCATGATACACTGATAATTCGCTAACCGTAGAGAGATGAGAAAACCGAAAATCCAACAACATACAAGAATCAGATGAATGAAAGGAAACTGATCTGTGCTTTATTACACACATCCAACTATAGCTATACATACCTTCACAACCTTCCAAACAAATTATAGTCTCGTAAAGAGATGAAAAATGATAACAAACGAAAAGTTCAAAATGTACACAGTGGCAAGATAATTTTACCTTGGACTAATAGAATGTGTCATTTTCTCCGGCTTGACAAATGCCAAGGAAGGATTCAAACCTGTGCCTTCTGCATCAGGACCCGTTGTTACCACTAGGTCACAACCCACATAAGTTAAGACTAGGGATGAATTTTTGTTGGATTTTTACTCTCTCTTTGAAATGCGCTTTGAAACATAACTGTCTAACAAAGTCGGTTTCTTTGGGTGTTATGCTCAATTTCTGCTTAGCATTTATCTGTCTGTAACGTAAAGGAAGATATCTTAATTTGAAAATGTTCAGACCAAATTATAACTGCTTTATGCATTATGTATTTATCTTCAAATTACTTATGAATGTGATCCTTTTGTTTCATACCAATTTATTGAATAAGCCTCAGAGTACTTATGATATACTCTTTAAGACTTATCACAAATGGTTCTACAACTTTTCATGACTGACACCTGTGTAATTTGGAATGTAATTGTAATATTTATTGAGAAGACATGTTATCATGATAAAATCAGACAAGTAGAAGCCAACTCTTGAAAATTATATAACACAAGGAAGACCGAACTCGTATTTTTATGTAAATTAAACATGAAACCTACAAAAGCAAATTTCAGATCACAGAAAAATATTTTACTCTTCTTTGCAACAACCCTTAATAACATACTAGAATCAGAGAAAGAAAATATTTCATTGGGCACGTATGATAGATCCCCTTCCTAGCCATGCATATTAAAGCAATTTGTAAAGAATTGAACCCGAATTCACAGATTTGGGGAAGAACTAGTTTTTTTCCCCTTCTATATTCAATTTGCGAAGGCGGAAAAAGTAAATTGTTGCAAGATCTAAAGAAAGGGAAAAAATTTTGAACTCAAAGGCCGATGACGAGACTTCACAATCTGGTTCCAGCATCAATCCTGGAGGAACTCCTCAAGAACACACAGGAAGAAAACCAAGTTATTTGAAAAATGGATGGGTCAACAAAGATATCAATATTGAGTACGTGTAGTACAAAGATCAGAAGCACAACAAATAATACTTATACATTGAGCAAACTCAACAATCAATTTAAGTTTTCTTTTGCAATTTTTTTTAAACTATATGTTGAGAACTAATAAGAGATTTAGTCCCACATTGAAAAAATGTAGTATGAAGAGGAGCTAGACTCCCTATAAGTAGTGGAGTAGCAAATCAAAAAATACAACAATTATTCTCTACATGGTATCAGAGCCATAACCACAAAAAAAAAAAATTCCAACCCGCCCAAAGCCACCCCCCCCCCGACGCCCTCCCTGTCCCGACGCCTACCCCCCTGGCCCCGCCGCCGACGCCCCCCTGCCGCCGACGACAACCCCCTTGCTGCCCTCCCCCCCCCGCCGCCTCCCCAAAGCCGTTGCCCCCTTGCCCCCGACGCCCACCCGCTGCCCCCCTGTTTGCCATTGATTGTAAAAGTACAGAACAGTTTTATGGGAGGACTGAACTTAGACTCACAACACAAACTCGCTTGTACAAAGAAAGCCTAGGGACGAAAGCCTAGGTACAGCAGACTAAGTATAATTGTTTATTTTAGATTCTGGGGGGTGACGATAGAGGCTCGGGAAGGCGACGGCAGCCCTGTCTTACTCCTTGGATGATCGGTGTGCAGCCTTGGCTCCAGAAGATTTGCTCAGCGTTGAAGAAATGCTCTCTTTGCTCTCTCTGCTCTTCTCTCCAAGTACTCTGGTGCTCTCTCTGATCTCGAAAAGTGCTCCTGTGTGCTCCTCTCTCTGTGTGTGTGTCTCTCTCGCAAGGGAATGGCACCCTGCTATTTATAGGAATGGGGTGTGATCATTAGGGTTGCAAATGATTGCTTCTTGGAGATGGCGATGGCCTGTGGATTGGTCAATCTAGGCCATTAGTTTTGATTGTGATGAATCTGGACCATCAAGTATAGATTACACTAAATCTCATCAGCAATTAATATTGATTGGAATAAATCTTTCTCATAATAATCTTCTGATGTCTGCGAATAAATTTGATTTATTCTCCTGCCACGTGTCCCAGATCAATGAGATTTGACCCAATCTCTGATTGCAATAAATCTGGGAGATTGATCGGCTTAGGACACGTGTCCTAGGAGCCACTGGGGGATCTGAACCGTATGACGATTGAGCCGCATAAGGTTCGGGCCACGTGTCAGGGCTGCTTGGGTAGTGGCTCCCCCCTTCGAACCCTTGAACCGCATGGAGATGATCATTGCGAGCCGCATAGGGATGCATCCGCCTAGGCTGCATGGAAATGGTCCTATTGAACCGCATGGGAAGGCCTCCGCTTGAGCCGCATGGGAAGGCCTCCGCTTGAGCCGCATGAGACTGTTTCGGTCTGAGCCGCATGGAACGGCTTCATTCTAAACCACATGGGAAGTTTTCGCTAGAGCCGCATATGATCGTCCACGTGGCAAGGCCACGTGGCATTTTATGGATCTCGGGGGATTTGTGTCAGAGATCTCTTTCTCTTCCCTAGGGGACTGTCATTATGACAGAGTCATAATTACTTCTTTTGTATCAGGGCTGTCACTTTTTCAAAGTTGTCAGCCGTCAAAGTAATTAATACAGCATGGGTCGAAGGGGAGCACTGTTACGCCACGTGTCTTCTGAGCCGCATGAAATATTTCAGGCCGTATAGTCCCTGAGTCGCATAGTCTTTCTGTGCCGCATGGGCTGTCTGAGCCGCATGGGTTCCCTGGCCGCATGGATCATTTTCCATGCTTCTACAAGACCCCCTTCAAAGTTTTCAATTTACAAAATTGAAATACTTTGAATAAGAAGCATGGTTGTATTCTTCTGGCCGCATATGGAGTCCTGGCCGCATGGATGTTTAAGCCGCATAGATAGTTCAGCCGCAAGGATGGCTGCCGCAGGGGACTTTTCCGGTTGCGGTCGAGGATTCCCACCTTGCTGGGACCTCAACCCAGGGGGATGGGGGTTTTACCGCGCCCGTCCCTGAGACATCTGAACCCCAACAGGATGACACTGTGGGTGGGGAAACTACGCCGGCTGTGAACGAGCCGCCGCCTCCATGCTCTTCCCCTGGTAATACAAGTCAAACCATAACTCGTGAATAAGCCTATGTACTCCGTCATCCTATTCTTCAGATCACGTCGATTAATGGTTGGTTTGGATGTTCAGGTCCCCACCCAGTGATGGACATTGCTGGGGTGGACCCTACCGAAGAGGGTCTGGGGGAACCTCCCCGTATCGAGGGGCCTCCATCTGGGTCGAGCTCGGAGGCCCCAGTAGCCATGCAACTGGGACAAGGGACGATGCTCCCTGTGCCCTCTTCTGCGAATGTAGTTTCGGGGGTCAACCTTTCCTCCCTGCCGAGCCTCCAAGCTCTTCGGGAGGCGGAAGAGGAGCTAACCGCTATTCAAGCGTCTTTCCGCACGGAATTTGCTTCCTTGGTGGCTGGGACGGTCAGTTCTGAGGCTACTCCTTCGGTACTGTCTGCCACGCTCCCTTTGACACCGTCCTCCGCAGAGGTTTTGGATGAGGTATCCCGAAATATGGTCGACAGTTTTCACCGCCACCTGAGGAGGGGGATCGAGGCAGCTACGGAAAGGGGGACTCCCTTTAATCTGGCCCGTCAATGCGCTGGTGGCCAGATCAATATCCTTAAGACACTCCCTGGTGGAGGGGAACTGGCTGCGCTTCTGGAGCCTAAATTGTTAGAGGCTGATCGTCTCGTATCCTAATTTCGCAGGCTGCAGCAAACTGATTTACCCGTGGCGATAAACCAAGAGCGCAATTTCCTTGTCGCTGCGGTGGAAAAGGTAAAGATGGCCCGGGAGTCGCTTAAGCCGGCCATATTGAAAGACCGTCGAGATCTGACTCGGTTATACGATCAATGGAGCCGTTGATCTGAAGATTGCACAACTCGGGAAGCGGATGCCTCTCGTGGGGTAACCGATACCCAGGAACAGATCCTCGAGCTCCAAAGAAAGCTGGCCTTCCTGGAGTCCGAGCTCGAAGCTGCTCTTACTGAAAAAGGGATCGCCATTCAGGAGGCCGACAAGCTTAGTAGGGCATCTGCCAATCTAGAACTTGCCGTAAAGAAGATAGAGAACAACTGGCAGGCGTATATGTATCTGGATGACGCAGAGCAGTTGTCCCAAGAGGCCGAGCGCCGGGCTAAACAGAGGCTTGAGCGGGGGACTGCCTTGGTGAAAAACCGTCTCTCGGAGTTATGTAATGCTGAGCTATAGTCGGCCTTTTCTTCTTGTTTTGTTCCTGTTTTCTTTTTGAAAGGGACATGGTCCCAAGAGATGTAATGCTTTTTTTTCCTTCAAATAAAGAGTACTTTCCATTCTACCCTTCGTTTGCATTGCTTGTTTGCTTGCGATATTTGTGGTGATGTTTGCCCCGCATGGGAGACTTGTTTGTGGACCTGTTACCCCTGGCATACCTTGGTTTTAGGTACGGATAACAAGTTTGATTGGGGATACCTAGAACAGTCATGGCAAAGTGGTCATGGGTGCTCTTGGTATCGAGAAAAAGAATGCCGTAGCGCAGCTGGGCTCCCGGGGCATGATGAGGTGATGGGCTTGTGCTAAGAAACTTAGCAGAGGATATTTGTGGGCCTATTATCCTTGGTGTACCCTGTCTTAGGATATGGATAGTAGGGTGAAATAGAACCGACATATTTGCTCAGAGGTTATGAGGACATGGCAAGTATGAGGGTTCTATCGTGGAATCTTCCTGCTCAGAGGTAATGAGGACATGGCAGGAGTGAATTCACGGAGGATATTTATGGTCAACAGAGAATATTTGTGGTCAACAGAGGACATTTGTGGTCAACAGAGGACATTTATGGTCAACAGAGGACATTTGTGGACCTATTATCCTTGTCGTACTCCGGTTGTGGGTACATATAATAGGTTGAAAGGGAACCGACATACTTACTCAGAGGTAATGAGGACTGTTGGCCCATTGGTCATATGGTCAACCTGATTTTAATAATTGATCAAAACTCTGTCTGGATATACAAAGCTTGTTGGGACATTCTCAGCTTCTTGGACATAAGCAAAATTGGATATTCACTTCGTTCAAGACTGAAGATCTGTTTGCCTACTTGAGTCTGTATTTCCTATGCAATGTAATTTTCTTTTTATTTGAGTCTAGGAATATATTGTACACCGAGTCGTACTGGCAAATAGGCTATTCCCAAAAATAGTTCAAAATGTTTTTAAAATGACCTATCAAATTGTTTACAAAAAGGTTTTCAAAAAGGTTTTCAAAAATCACCAAAACCTATTTTAAAAACCCTAACCTAACCCTGACAGAACTCGGCCAGAGTTCGGCCAGAGTTCGGCCAGAGTTCGGCCAGAGTTCGGCCAGAGTTCGGTTGGTGGCCGTTTTGATTTTGAATTCTCGGGAACTTGGTCCTCCTGCAGTTGCGGATTTGACCGAGATTTGCTCATCGAGTTCTGCCCGAATTCTGCCCGAATTCTGACAGAGTTCTCCCTTTGGAAATCCTATAAATAGAGAAGTATTTCGATCATTTCAAATCACTCATTCACTTTCAATCTTCTCTCTATCTAAAAAGCTTTCTGCCTTCCAAAGAGTTTTTCTAGAGCTTTCATTTTCAGATCCCAAGCCAGTTACAATCCTCTAGTCGATTTGCTAGTGCGGTACGATCTAGAAGTTTCTGAGAGATTGTAATCAGAAGGCTTGATTGAAGAATACCTCTTCACATTTGAAGTTGGACGAGTTCTTCGTATCAAAGCTCGCGTTGTAGAAGTTGCAAGGACTTCGTAAGAAAACTTGCGGTTTTTCCTATAGTGGATTCAAACTGGTAGCAAGAGTTCTACCGACTGGATTAGTCCTCAACAGAGGGATACCAGTATACATCGCTGTCTTTGCGTTTGCTTTCTGAACTCTGCCTTTACTTTATTTCATCTGTGATTATATACTGTGATTGTGTTGCTAACCTTTTTTAATTAGCATTATTCCGCTGCCAACTCTATTCACCCCCCCTCTAGAGTATTACGCTTTACTATATCGTTCCTACAATTGGTATCAGAGCGGGTGTTACAGGTAAAGCAAGGTAAAAGTGCTATTATTTATTCATTATTTATTAGATCACAGCACATCACATGGCTACTATGAAATTCACAAGTGAAGGTCAGGCCACAAACAGACCTCCTCTGTTTGATGGTACTAACTACACTTATTGGAAAACACGGATGAGTTTCTTCTTAAAGTCTCTTGATTTTGACTTATGGGCTATTGTTCTTGATGGCTATCAAAAGCCACCTCGTATAAATGTCGAGGGTGTTTTAGTTGAAAAACCCCAAAATAGTTATACAGAGGAAGAAAAAAAAAAGGCCAGTCTTGACGCACGTGCCATTAATGCTCTTTTTTGTGCCTTAGACAGAACAGAATTTAACAGGGTATCTACATGCACAACGGCAAATGGTGTATGGAAGCTTCTCGAAGTTACACATGAAGGCACGACTCAAGTCAAGGAGTCAAAAGTCAGCAGACTTACTCAAGAGTACGAGGCGTTCAAAATGAAGCCAAATGAAACAGTCACACAAATGTTCGAGAGGTTCTTGGATATTGTAAACCCTTTGTCCTCCTTAGGCAAAGAATACAGTAACCACGAAAAGATTCGCAAACTCCTGCGAGCTCTCACCAAGAACTGGATTCCGAAGGCTACAGCTATCATTGAAGGAAACGACCTCACCACAATGTCACTTGAAGTACTCATGGGTAAGCTACTCACTCATGAACTGGATCTACAAGATTTTGAAGAGCCTGCACCAAAGGAGAAGACTATCGCCCTCAAGGCTCAGCACAGAAAAGCTGCTAAAGATGACTCAGACAGCAGTGGATCTAACGCTGAAGATCAAGCCCTCATAGCAAAGAAGTTCAAAAGATTTATGAGACATGAGAAGAGAGTCAAAGAGAACAACAGCAACAACTGGTACCAAGAAGATGCTGTCTGCTATGGCTGCAAGAAGAAGGGACATATGAAAAAGGACTGTCCCACCAACTCATCATCGAGCAAGAAGAACAACATGTATGAAAAAGGCAACCTGAAGAGATCAACATCCTGGAAATATGCCAACACCAGCATATGGCATGAAAGTGAAGCCAGCGACTCAGAAGACGAACATTCAGAGGACGCTGCAAACATCTGCTTCATGGCAGTTGATCATATACCTACTGAACCTGTAGAAACATATGATGACTTTACCTTTAAGCAATTAGGAGATGCCTTCAGTGACCTGATGCTTAACTACAAGAAACTGCGTAGTAAATATCAGACCGCTAAGAAGGTACTCAAAGAGTACAAAGGAGAAATAGGAAGACTTACCGACCTACTAGCTGAGGTTAGAACTAGTGTTAGTGAGTCTGGTGAGCTTTCCTCTATAAAGCTCTTATTACACGAGACTAAACAGTCATCCGAAGAGAAAGATAAGATTATAGACCAATTGAGAGAAGATCTTTCAAAAGAAAAGAAAAGTCTTCAATCTGCACAAATCAGAATGGAATCACTTACTTCTGATTATACTAAGTTATATGACACTTCCAAAAGGTTGGAAATTAGGTTAGGAAAACAGCCTGAGCCTGCTGCTTCCTATCCTAACACGTGTCACTTACCGAAAATTCGGAATATTCCCAAGCCAAACACTGTCAGACCAAACCATATAAAACCTTTACCCCAAAAGGTTAAGCCCAAACATGATCATAGGTATGCATTCTTCTATACTAGAAAACCTAAACCTACCAACCATGCACATCACTCTGCTTTCAACACTCAACATGCACAATGTCATTATTGTGGCCTCATTGGTCATATTTCATCTGCATGTAGAATGAGAAAGCTAGTTGATTTAAATGTTTATGCTTGGATACCTAAAGCTAACAATTCAGGACCCTACAAGAAATGGGTACCAAGAGTTTCATCTGCAAACTGTTTTGTAGGTGGAATACCCTTTACATGCTAGAAGCAAATGGATCCTCGACAGCGGTTGCTCACGGCATATGACCGGTGACGCTACTCTATTTGCAACACTGTCGAAGAAAAAGAAGGAAGGCTATGTTTCCTTCGGCAATAATTTAAAAGGGTATATTATTGGTATCGGTGATGTTGGTAAATCTCCCTATCCCGTGATTAAAGATGTCTGTCTGGTTACCGAGTTGAAACATAATCTGCTCAGCATAAGTCATCTAGCTGATCATGGTTATGGTATCAACTTTGGCAAAGACAAATGTACTATAGTTGATAGCTCAACTGGTAGTACTATCTTTGAAGGAATCAGGGAAGACAATATATATGTTTTCTATCTATTGGAAGAAGCTAACATTTCAGGTAGATGCTTAATGGCCAAAAGTAATGAGAGTCATTTATGGCATATGAGACTCGGTCATGCAAACATGGATACAATTTCAAGATTATCCACAAAGAAGTTAGTACGCGGTTTACCGGACATAACATTCAAGAAGGATTCGGTATGCAGCCAATGCGAAAAGAACAAGGCTACCAGATCCACATTCAAGTCTGTAAACGCAGTATGTACTACTAGACCTCTACAATTGCTACACATGGATTTATTCGGTCCTAGCAGAGTTGCTAGCCTCGGAGGTAAATTATATGCATTTGTAATTGTAGATGATTTTTCTAGATACACGTGGGTATATTTCTTGACACACAAGAATGACGTATTATCCGAATTTGTCGCCTTTTGCAAGAAAGTACAGAATGAAAAAGGTTACATGATCACTCGTATTAGAAGCGATCATGGAGGCGAATTCGAGAATGCTGATTTCGAGCAATTTTGTGACACACACGGTTTTATACACGAGTTCTCCTGCCCTAGAACTCCACAACAAAATAGAGTTGTGGAACGTAAGAACAGAACTCTAACCGAAATGGCCAGAGTAATGTTAAATCAATTTAGCCTACCCAAATACTTCTGGGCTGAAGCTGTCAATACAGCTTGCTTTGTGCTCAATAGAGTTCTAATTCGACCCAAATCGAAGAAGACTCCATTTGAGTTATGGTTTGATAGAATTCCTTCAGTTTCATATTTTAAGATATTTGGCTGTAAGTGCTTTATTCTTAATACTAAAGACAATTTGGGAAAGTTTGACGAAAAGGCCGATGAAGGTATATTTTTAGGTTATGCGGCCAAGAACAAAGGATACAGAGTCTTCAACAAACGTACCATAATCATCGAAGAGTCAATCAACGTCACTTTTGATGAAATAAACCAAATGACACTCGATGACAGTGATGAAGATCTGCCTACATCAAGCTCAACATCAGCTGAACCTGAACCAAGCTCTGCACAAGCTGAACCCCCTAGAGGAGATCCAGGAACCAGCTACCTACAGAGTCTACCGAAAAGGTTAAAATTCACAGCTGATCATCCACAAGATTTAGTAATTGGTGACATTACCAAAGGAGTAAGCACTCGATCATCCAGTAGAGATATTATTTCTAGTGTTGCATTTATTTCACAGCTAGAACCTAAATCTATTGATGAAGCATGTAGTGATAGTTTCTGGATAGATGCCATGCAAGAGGAATTGAACCAATTCGAACAGAATCAAGTTTGGGAACTTGTTCCCAAGCCTATTGATCATCCGGTCATTGGCACCCGTTGGGTATTCTGAAACAAACTGAATGAGGATGGTTTAGTAACTCGTAACAAGGCTCGACTCGTAGCTCAAGGATACAATCAAGAAGAGGGTATCGACTACGATGAGACTTATGCCCCAGTTGCGAGATTAGAATTCATTCGTATGTTATGTGCATTTGCATGTTTTCATGATTTCAAACTTTTTCAAATGGATGTAAAAAGTGCTTTTCTAAATAGATTTATAAAAGAAAAAGTTTTTGTAGCACAACCTCCGGGTTTTACGGATTTCAAAAATCCTGACCATGTTTTCAAGTTGAAGAAAGCCTTATACGGTTTGAAACAAGCCCCTCGTGCTTGGTATGATCGTCTAAGCTCTTTTCTACTTGACAACGGTTTTACAAAAGGAAAGGTTGACACTACACTTTTTATTAAATCTTTTAATGGCAAGCTGCTTTTAATTCAGATCTATGTTGATGATATCATATTTGGATCCACTGATGAATCTCTTTGTCAAGAATTCTCTAAGTGTATGCAGAATGAGTTTGAGATGAGCATGATGGGAGAGCTGAAATTCTTTCTCGGATTGCAAATCAAACAAACCGACAATGGGACGTTCATTAATCAAGCCAAGTACACAAAAGATTTGCTAAAGAAGTTTGATCTGGACAATGTCAAACCTATTGGCACTCCGATGGAAACTTCAACAAAGCTTGATTCTGACGAACAAGGCAAGCCAGTCGACACACGTAAGTATCGAGGTATGATTGGTAGTTTACTTTACTTAACTGCTAGTCGTCCAGATATAATGTTTAGTGTTTGCTTGTGTGCACGTTTTCAAGCTAACCCAAAGGAATCACATCTGTCCGCAGTTAAGCGTATCTTCCGATACCTTAAAGGCACTTCCTCTGTCGGCTTGTGGTATCCCAAATCCAAATCCTTTGACCTTATTGGTTACTCGGATGCAGATTTTGCTGGATGCAAGGTTGATAGAAAAAGTACTAGCGGTACATGTCATTTCTTAGGCAAGGCTCTAGTCTCTTGGTTTAGTAAAAAGCAAAATTCTGTAGCCTTATCAACAACAGAGGCTGAGTACATCGCCGCAGGACGTTGTTGTGCTCAGATTTTGTGGATGAAACAAACCTTAGAAGACTTTGATTTATTTTACACACATATTCCCATTTTCTGTGATAACACTAGCACCATTAATTTGACTAAGAATCCTGTATGTCACTCTCGTACTAAACATATCGAGATTCGGCATCATTTTCTTAGAGATCATCATCAAAATGGAGATATAAACCTTGTATACATAGATACTGATAATCAATTAGCTGACATCTTCACTAAACCTCTAGCGGAAGATCGCTTCAATTATTTACGTCGAGAATTAGGAATTTTGGACGTCAATAATATTAATTGATGTTATTTTATGATTGTATATCATTATACAAAAACTGTGTTAGAGACAAGCTAATAAAGAGTCTGTCTGTCACCACAACTACGGTTGAAGCGAAGCGGTATTTAAGAGTTCCCCGGTGAACCTCCGCCAGCTGGGACAGTACTCCTACAGCTAATCTGAGACAGCTGCTGTGTAACGATATTTAACTCATAAAATATTATTAATTATGTTATTTGAAAGCTAAAATAACTAATCTTTGAATTAAATATTTGAAACGAGTCAATGAAAAAGAAGTAGCAAAATCAACTTGAAAGAACCCTAGGCGAATTCGGCCAGAACTCTGACCGAATTCGACCCGAGTTCGGTTGAGGGTATCTGCGTATATATCCAGAACCCGAGAGCTCCTTCTCTTCCATTGCTTCCATATTTCCAACCAGCAGCTACAGCCGCCCGAAAATCCTCCAAACCCTAGGTATTCACCAACCCATTGCTCCCTATCTACTTGGTGAAATCCTTCCAAACTTTGGAATCGTGCGGAGATCATCCTTCTCTACAACATATCTAATTTTTGTGAGGTATAACTCTCTCTTTCTCCACTTTCAAATTTGTGCTTATTTATTTCAATGGCACCTAGATTTAATCCGTCTAAGAGGAAGAAGACTACTCCTAGTGAGGAAGGGTCCTCTTCGAATCCTCACACGGATTCTTTGTTTTTGCCTGTCCAAAAGAGCGACGGTGCTTTCGATGGGTTTTTCTTTCAAACCCTCGATCAAGCTTTATTATGGTACGGTGACTTTTCCACCCGATCCATATGCAGCGGCGCTCCGGTTAAATGGACGGTATTTTCTGACCATCGTCACTTATTTGAGGCATTAGGGTTACATTTGCTTGTTAAACTGTGCTTCCCAATTGCTACTAATGCCATTAGATTGTTCTATTACAATCTTGTAGTTAACACTTTTGACGTGAGCACACGTGTTGGAGGCATAGATATTGAGTTCAATGATGTCCTCCTAGCGGAGATTCTTGGGATTCCCAATGAAGGTGAACCGCTAGTTGATATCACGGAATTCGAGTTTCCCGAAGGCACTACACTCACGAGTTTCAAAACGGAACTTTGTGCACCTGACAGAGTACGTTCTGGAAAGTTTAAGGCTAACAACCTTAACTTGTTTAACTACGAATTGCATCGCATCATCTACTCTACTCTACTTCCAAAATCCACTTCCAAGGATGATGTGACTTCGCTTGAGCTGTCCGCTATGTATCATCTTATCAAGGGGATTCCTTTTTCCGTCCCCAAGACTATTATTCAGATGATGGGACGTTGTCGTGCAAGAGATCGAAATCTCTCTTACGCGATGATTCTCCCTCGTATCTTTCAGCGCTTCGACATCGATCTATCGACTTGTACTCAGGACTCTGAGCCCAAGTTACTCCAGCTTTCTCGTCGCAGCCGGACTGCTTCAGCTACACCTCCTGCTCCTCCTACTGCACCATCTCCACCACATCAGCCGTATGCCATGACTTTTGAGGGCATACATCAGCACCTATCTGCTTTGTACGTCTCGATGACGGACATGGCTCGCGAGCGTGAGTTCCGCGATGTCACCCGTTACCAGGCGATGGCAAACTCCTTAGCCGATCTGTGTTTTGCACAGACTGGTCACTCTGCCGCTTCCATCCCTCGAGATCCAGCTTTTTCTGGTTACCGCTGTGAGGATGAGGCTGTCCATGCCTACTTCCAGCCCGGTAATGCCTATGATTGGTATCGTGCTCCTCGAGATTATGTTGGCGAGTTCTATGCTGGCGCCCCTACTCATCCTACTGGCGCTGGTACTTCTGGTGCTGGTACTTCCGGTCATGTTGGCCGTGCTGCTGATGATATTGATGAGGATAGTGATGATGAGATCTGATCTGATTACTAGTGACATTCTACTGTATACTTGGAAATGCTCCGACATTCTAAGTTTTTATCATTTACTTTTTGATTAGTACTTTGTAGTTTGCTATCAGTATTTTTTTTTCATGGACATGTTTATGATGTTTCATTTATGACATCTCAGTTAAGTTCAGCATTTTGTTTAGCACTATTTTCTTATATTGCTTTTCATTTTTAAACTGTCTGTGAAATAGCATGCCTGAGATTTTTTTTATGCAATACATGCTTGTGATGATAAATTTCTCTAATTATTTACTGTATCTTTTATTTTTGTTTTCTCACTGTTTGTTACTTATGCATTGATTGCGGGGGAGTCTTCTGTATTTCATGCGGGGGAGCCTTCTCTTGTACAACTATTTTGCTAAGTGACAAAGGGGGAGAAAATTAAAATGATCTAACATTTTTTTTGAGCTGAATACAGGTTATGAACAATTTTTCACCTTTTGATATTTTTTCGAACTAGCTTATTGTTATATCATTCATAGTTTGTCAATTATCAAAATGGGGGAGATTGTTGGCCCATTGGTCATATGGTCAACCTGATTTTAATAATTGATCAAAACTCTGTCTGGATATACAAAGCTTGTTGGGACATTCTCAGCTTCTTGGACATAAGCAAGATTGGATATTCACTTCGTTCAAGACTGAAGATCTGTTTGCCTACTTGAGTCTGTATTTCCTATGCAATGTAATTTTCTTTTTATTTGAGTCTAGGAATACATTGTACACCGAGTCGTACTGGCAAATAGGCTATTCCCAAAAATAGTTCAAAATGTTTTTAAAATGACCTATCAAATTGTTTACAAAAAGGTTTTCAAAAAGGTTTTCAAAAATTACCAAAACCTATTTTAAAAACCCTAACCTAACCCTGACAGAACTCGGCCAGAGTTCGGCCAGAGTTCGGTTGGTGGCCGTTTTGATTTTGAATTCTCTGGAACTTGGTCCTCCTGCAGTTGCGAATTTGACCGAGATTTGCTCATCGAGTTCTGCCCAAATTCTGCCCGAATTCTGACAGAGTTCTCCCTTTGGAAATCCTATAAATAGAGAAGTATTTCGATCATTTCAAATCACTCATTCACTTTCAATCTTCTCTCTATCTAAAAAGCTTTCTGCCTTCCAAAGAGTTTTTCTAGAGCTTTCATTTTCAGATCCCAAGCCAGTTACAATCCTCTAGTCGATTTGCCAGTACGGTACGGTCTAGAAGTTTCTGAGAGATTGTAATCAGAAGGCTTGATTGAAGAATACCTCTTCACATTTGAAGTTGGACGAGTTCTTCGTATCAAAGCTCGCGTTGTAGAAGTTGCAAGGACTTCGTAAGAAAACTTGCGGTTTTTCCTATAGTGGATTCAAACTGGTAGCAAGAGTTCTACCGACTGGATTAGTCCTCAACAGAGGGATACCAGTATACATCGCTGTCTTTGCGTTTGCTTTCTGAACTCTGCCTTTACTTTATTTCATCTGTGATTATATACTGTGATTGTGTTGCTAACCTTTTTTAATTAGCATTATTCCGCTGCCAACTCTATTCACCCCCCCTCTAGAGTATTACGCTTTACTATATTGTTCCTACAAGGACATGGAAAGTATGAAGGTTTCTTCTACGGAGCCTTCCCACTCAGAGGTAATGAGGACATGGCAGGAGTGGGCTCAATGAAGAGGGGGTACATAGAACGACTCGGAGGTAATAAGGACATGGAAGTTCTATGTAGGGGTGATTTGTTTTTGGCGGAAGTGAAACGACTCAGAGGTAATGAGGACATGGCCGTTTTAGAAATTTGTGGATCGCTTACCCTTTTTGTGCACTAGAAGTGCGGGTATTGGATAATAAGGGAGGATCTCTTCCAGGAAGAAAGTTCAGAGGTATGATCATACATGACTTACTGTCTGAAAGAGTGACCGGAATGTGAGTTCAGAGGCACCAGCGGGTACATGACTCGATATTGTGACAGTATGAGTTCAGCGGCACCAGCGGGTACGTGATTCAATGATCCGAGAAAATTGTAAGGGTGAGTTCAGCGGTGCTAGCGGGCACGTGACTCGAAAATCTGGAAAATTGTGGATGTGAGTTCAGCGGTACCAGCGGGCACATAACTCCATGATCTGGAGAATGTCATTTTAGACATAGTATTTCTTCAGGAACTTGCCGTTGACGGGCAACATGAGCAAATTCCCGTTCTATTTTACGAGGCGGTAAGCTCCGTTGGAGAATACGGCCTCAATGATAAATGGGCCTTCCCATTTTGGCTGGAACTTGCCGGCGGTCTTGTGAGTCATGACCATCGGTTTCTGGACTGCCAGAACGAGATCGCCCACTTGGAATGTTCTGATCTTGACCTTCTTGTTGAAGGCTCCGGAGATGCGTGCTTGATATAGTTCGATCCGTTGCTGAGCCAGGAGGCGCTTTTCATCTATGGCCTCAAACTCTTGTAGTCGACGACGGTAGTTATCGTCCGTCGTCAATTGGTAAGTAAGGGCAACGCGGAGTGAGGGTATCTGAGTCTCCAATGGGAGGACTTCCTCACTCCCGTACACAGGGAAAATGATGTGTTCCCTGTGGCTGTTCGGACTGTAGTACGGTACGCCCATAAACATTCACCGAGCTTCTCGTTCCAGTCGCGTTTGTTGGAAGAGACAAATTTCTTGAGGAGTTTGATGATTGTTTTGTTGAATGCCTCTGCCAGCCCGTTCGCTGCCGGGTTGTATGGTGTCGAAGCAATATTCTGGATGCGATATTTGTCACAGAACCGATAGAAGGCGTGGCTTGCAAACTGCGGACCATTGTCGTGGATGATCCTCCGGGGCAGTCTAAAGCGATAAATGACATGATACTTGAGGAAGCTGATCACGTTCGAAGTCTTTACTTCTGCAAGCGGGACAGCTTCTGCCCATTTGGAGAAATAATCCGTGATTGCAAGTATGAAGCGATGTCCACGGGAGGAAGGTGGAGTAATCGGACCGATGATGTCCATCCCCCATGCTTCGAATGGCCAGGATGCCACTGTCGGATGTAGAAATTCGGATGGTTGGTGGATGAGGTCTGCATGGACTTGGCAGGCTTTGCACCTTCTAGCATAGTCTATCGTATCTGCTACCATCGTGGGCCAGTAGTAGCCCGTTCGGCGAAGACGGTCTTGCAATTTAGGACCAGGCTGATGGCCCCCACAGACGCCGTCATGAGCTTCTCGTACGGCTTCTTTGGCTTCTGCGTTTGACAGACACCGAAGCAATAATCCATCGTAGGATCGTCGATACAGCATTTTCGTCTCTGTATCGTAGAAGAATCTGAGAGAACGCCGTCTGATGGAGGTGGCTTCCTTCGGGTTCTCGGGCAGGATGTCGTAGACAATAAAGTCAATGAATGGTTGTCTCCAATCTGGGACATCATTAATCGTCTGAGTGGAATAACTTGCCACGAATTGAACGTTGTTCTTGGGGCAGACCAGTTCGTGGCCTACTACGTCTACCGATTGATGAGTATGATTTAGCACTGCTAAGGAAGCGGCCAGACCTGCTAAGGCATCGGCTTCGATATTTCGGAGTCTGGGGACGTGTTCGATGAAGAACCCCTCGAACGACGAAATGATGTTGATTGCTATTTGGTGATAGGGAATCATGTCTTCGTGGCGAACTTCGTATGAGCCCCGGATTTGATTGACGATTAACTGAGAATTGCCGTATGCTTCAAGATATTCTACCCCCAGCTCCCTTGCGAGTTGGAGGCCAATGACCAGAGCATTGTACTCGGCCACATTGTTAGAGCAGGGTTCTATGAGAGAGTAAGCACGGTTGATCACCAATCCGGTAGGAGAAACCAGCACCACCCCGACTCCGACGACGATGTTGCCCTTAGGTCCAGTTCTCGAAGTATCGTCGAAGAACATTCGCCATATATCATCGTGCGAGGTTGTATGCGAGTCGGCGACCTCATCTGGGATCTCTTCATATATCTTGGACGACTCCGAGCCCGGGTGGGCTGCCAAAAAGTCCGCCAGGGCTTGACCTTTGACCGCCTTTTGTGGGACGAAGATCATATGGTAGGGGGATAGCAATATTGCCCATGTAGCGAGGCGAGAGCTGAGTGCCCCTGGTTTAGTCATGAGGACCCTGAGAGGGTTGACTCGTGAGATCACATGTATGGTTTGTCCCGTGACATAGTGCCGTGTCTTTTGAATGACGAACACTAGGGCGAGGCATTCCTTCTCCACAGCGGTGTATCGGTGCTCTGGCCCAATCATCATTCGGCTGAGGTAATATATGTCCTACTCATGGCCTGCATCGTTGTTTTGTGCTAGCAGAGCTCCGAAGGAGTGCTCCATTGCTCGTACGTAGAGCAGGAATGGTTTTCCAGCAACCGGGGCCACCAGGACTGGAGGGTTCGACAGATATTCTTTGATGCTGTCGAAGGCCCGTTGACATTCTTCGTCCCATACAAACGAGACACCTTTCTTCATGAGGTGGGTGAATGGCCGGCATCGCCCGGAGAGGTTAGAAATGAACCTCCTAATGTAAGCTAGCCTCCCTTGGAGGCCTCTGAGTTCGCAGAGATTTCTTAGAGGACCCATCTCCATGATTGCCTTTGTCTTCTCAGGGACTACATGGATACCCTGGGCGGTGATGATGAAACCCAAGAACTTCCCGCTGGATACGCCCAGGAAGGACTTCGTAGGGTTCATTTTCAAATTATGCGCTCGCATCAGGTCGAATACCGTCCTCAGATCCTGCAGATGGTCTCCCTTACAGCGACTCTTGACGGCAATGTCATCAACATAGCACTCCACCATCTTGCGTAAGTGGTCCCTGAAGATGATACTCATGGCTCTTTGATATATGGCGCCAGCATTCTTTAAACCGAAAGGCATGACTGTGTAACAATACGTGCCAATCGGTGTTCGGAATGATGTGTGCTTTTTGTCGTCAGGAGACATCTTGATTTGGTTGTATCCCAAGAAGCCATCCATGAATGACATACGTTCAAAGCTGCAGGTATTGTCAATCATGATGTCCGTGATAGGGAGGGGGAATTCATCTTTGGGGCATGCCTCGTTCAGATTACGGAAGTCGATGCAGATTCGAATCTTTCCATTCTTCTTGAGGACGGGTACTATGTTGGCGACCCAATCCGGATGTTGTTCCTCACGAATGAAGCCGCTAGCTATCAGTTTATTGACTTCGGTTTCGATCGCATCCATGATGCCTGGGCAGATGCGTCGCTGTTGTTGCTTGACTGGTTTTGCGTCCGGCCAAATATTGAGTTTGTGAAGAGCAATATCTAGATTTAACCCCGCCATGTCTTCATAGCTCCATACGAACACATCAATGTATTCTTTGACAAGTTCCAGCAGTGATTCTCGCTCTTCGTCTGTTAAGCTTTCACTGACGAAGATTGGTTTTGGAGAAGATTCGCTGCTGAGGTCGACCTGTATAACCTCATCTTCAGTAGGAGGTTCCCTCAGTTCGAACCGCTTTTCCCATTGCGCATCCAACTGCTGGGCCCACGGCTCTAGCTCGAGGATTTCGGGGATGTCTTCATCTTCTTCATAAGCGTCGGCGAATGCCATATTGACTGACAAGACTTGTCTGAATATGTCTCCGATGCTGGTGTCTGAGTCAGAAGTTGGTGACCCGGTTGAATGTGAATGCCAGTCACATTCTTCATCTGAACTCTCAGGGGTCATCGTGGGTGTAACATACCCTAATCCACATCGAGTCTTGCTATAGTAGTCCCGTGGTTTACCTACCGGGACTGGTGGCTTCAAAGGTAATCGTCGTCCAGTACCGTAGTTCAAGCATGACGTTGTTTCCAGATCATACCCCTGTTTCTGCATGAGATATTTAGATTGGGGGCTATAAAGATATAGAGGTAGTCTCCCGGCATCCGATCCAAGGTTGACTTCTTCTATGGTGAAGGGATACGGATCGTCCTTCCGGCCGAAGATGATTGGATGGTCCCCTCCCTCGATTATTCGGTAAGCGTCTTCTGCTGGAGTAAGCTGGATTGTGGTGTAGACATTTGTCACCTGTGTGTGTAGGTGAGTGCCTATACCGTGTTCCATAGCGTATATTGTACAAAGCTTATTAAGCTCGAGGTAGTTCAAAGATAGCCCTTTATTGATGAAGTAAGGTATCTTTTCTAGGGGATTACGTCATCTGCGGAGGGAACATCAGTGTGGACAGCCACATACTTGGCTAGCTTCGGTTCTTCTTCGGCTACCCCTTGTGTAAATGAAGACTGAAAGGACGACCTGGGCAGCTTGATCGTCAGAGGTTCAGCTGATGGAGCAGAGCGTGGAGTTGTTGGCAGACTAGCGACCCCCAGTTTGGTACTCGGTATGGGGCGAGGAGTGGCTGGTTCGCTAGAAGTGTCAGACCTTGCATCGGGGTGACGACCCTTCTTGGGAAGGCGTATCGTCAGTGGCTTGTCGGAGGGATTGAGTTTCTCCGTTTAGGGCTGACCGACTCTCGGCAGTCTGGTTGTCATTGGCCCCGTTGTGGGTCTTGGCACTTGGCCGGACCTTGGCAGCCAGATTACCATTTGCTCTTTTTGTGCCGAGAGGCTGATTGCGTCCTTCCGCAGAGTGGCAGTAAGGGATGCGGACCTGCCCGGTTTGCGAGCTTGGAGGTGGATCGTCAGAGGCTATTCTGATCCTGTGGTTGTCTCGGTACTAGCTTTTACATCTCCATCACCAAGATGCTTCTTCAATTTTTCGTACAGGCAGGAGTCTGAGTAGTAAGATTCGACCCCTTTGAAGGGATCGATATCAGCAAATTTCGTCCTCACGAAGCCGTATTTGTCGACATATTTGAAGCACTGGTGCAGCGTGGAAGGCACGATCATATAATCGTGTATCCACGGCCGTCCCAAGAGGATGATGTAAGAAGTGTCTACATCTATGACGTAGCAGGTGGCTTCGGATTGGAGGTCGCCAATTTGACACTTCAGACGAATCTTTCCAATTGGGTAGCTCCTGCTCGAATTGAAACCGCTGATGGCGGTGCTTGTAGGCGTCAGGCGATGCATTGGGATGCGGAGATGATGTAGCAGACCCTTCGAGATAATGCTTATGGAAGAGCCAGGATCAATGTGCATCCGATCCACCTTTACGTCGCCGATGTATCCAGTGTAGTATAGTGGGTGATCGTGCAGATTAGTTTTGATGAGCATGTCCTGCGGAGTGAAGACGATGTTGGGCATTGCTCCCGTGCAGGCGCTGTCTTGGAGATCTGCAGGCGGGTTTTCTCCCGTGAGGTTGACTTGAGCCAGGTATGCGTCGGCGTTTTGGAGCGTATCGCTCAAAGCTGCACGAACATCTTTGGAGAGTCTCAGGAGCTCGTATAATGACAACTTGGTCGGTGTGTTGGCCAATTGTGCCAAGATGTCGAAGTTGTAGGGCTTCTCCAGCCCTTGGGCTGCCTCTTTTCGGAGGGATTTGTCGAAGCGAGTCTCCCTCGCCCTAGGCTTGTCGGTCGTCGGAGGCTGAGCCGGTCCCGGAGCATCAGTTGTAGTGGGTTGATGATTTTCAGCTGGATTGTCAACCACATGTTGGGATTGCGCCCCAGACCGCGTGACGATGGCTGTAGCTTCTTCGATGTCTGCCGAGATTGTGCGACAGGACCTGATTTTTCTATTCTTTTTCTTGCAGATAGAAGAAGATATGGGCCGAGTCACTTCCGATACCAAGTCTGGATGGATCCACATGATCTCCCCTCGTGATGTGGTGAGGGGCACTAGACCAGCGGCCTGATCTCGGGGAGGAGAAAGGTTAGAGATCTCCATTGTCGCCAGAGGGATGGGGACCACCCCATCTTGAGTTTCCATCGGAGGAAAGCTGCCGAATTGTACGGACACCATATTGGCTGCCACGGTTACCTCTTCGAAATCGATAGCCAGAGGATTCGAATCGATGAGGTTTTAGATGTACCGTTTTAGCTGGTAGCAGTCGTGTGTAGCATGGTGGACGTAGCGGTGATAATGACAGTACTTTGGGTTCTCCATCTCTGCCGGCCGCGGTTCCCGTCTTGGTGGAGGAAGCTGAATTCTGTCTCCTTGTATGAGCATGTCTAAGATGGGCTTGACGTGACCGTCTTCGAAGGAGCAAGTGATTTGCGGCCATTGTTTGTCTGCCGGCTTTGGCTCAGGCTTTTGTGCTGTGTCGGCCACCATAGCCTGCTTGCCCTTGTTGTCTTGATTGTTGGTGGAGCTACCCCTATTGTCGTTGTTGGTGTAAGGACGCTTGCCCTTGTTCTCTCCCTCCGAGATGTGCAATCCCAATTGGCGAGCCTTCTTCAGTCGTTCTTCGGCGCTCGTGGCACTGATGATAAACGTCTTCCAGTCCTTGAATTGACTTTCGCCCATCCAGAGACTGATTGTTGGAAGTAGTCTCTTTTGGCAAATTTCAATCAAGGAGGAATCTGGATTTCCAGATGGCAATTTCATTGCGGTTTGGCGAAACCACTCGATATAGTTCCTTGTCAGCTCCTTCTCTTCTTGGACGACGTCCATGAGGGTAGACATTGTGATGTCCTGCCCTACTTCGTAGAATCTCTCCAAGAACATGCGCTTGAAGCCGGCGAAGGAGTGGATGCAGTTGTCCGACAAATTGCAGTACCAGTCGAAGGCGACCCTTTCCAATGCCCCGATGAATAATCGTGTGAGAATGGCATCGTCATAGGACAGATGGTCGGTGGTGACCTCGAATTAAGTAATGTACCGAGTTGCTGAGGTCTTGCCATCATAAGGATTGATGTTGAACGGCTTATATCTTGGTGGGAATGGAACATCCCTCCATGCAGCAGGGTATGGTTGCCGTATTCTTAGGTCTTGAGAGTTTTTTCGAGCGTAGAACATGGCTCGGAGCTCTTGTACCTCTCTTCTCGCTTCGCGGGCCTCATCCACGGCGGTGGGAGCCGTTTTTTCAGGAGGATCGTTGCCCGGGTTTGGTGCCGCCGAATTCGAGTCCGCATTGACCGTGGGACCCGTGCTTGTTTGGCCAAGCGTTCCTCCTTGCAGAGTTGGAAGGGCCGCTTTAATCTCGTCTACAGACTTGACCAAAGCAAGCAATATGGCTTCGAGACTGTCGATGCGTTGGCGATCACTGGAACCACCTTGGTTGCTGTCTGTCATGAATACCATCTTCACATGAGAAGAGATAGACGGAGCGGTGGAGGAAGCGCCCTCCGAATCGTACCCCTGTAGTAAGAAGTCATCGGGATATGTGGGTATGTTCCCCTCTGATTCAGATTCGGAAGGAACAGTACCCCCAGTCTCCGAGTTTGCCTCGTTTTGAGAGTTGTGGACGTCCTCGGGGACGTTGAGGTTTGCTACCTCCGATGGGAGAGTTGGCTCCCCCGGCTCGTCTTCTTGGAACATCGGATTGCTGTGGAGGCTCGGAGGGGTGCTACCCCCAGCCCCAGCAACCCCCTGTGTTGTGGACGACGAATCTCCCACTGTAGCAGATTTCGTCTTAGAACGAGTACCTTGGAAAACTCCGGTGGTGGGCACCCGCTTAGACGACAGTCTTTTAGTCGCAGTGGTTGAGATCTTCGGGCTGGAAACATTTGTCTTCTTCCCCCTTCCATCAACGGTGACTTTCTGAGCAGAGTTGCAGGAGACGACGGGTAGTGCCTCGTCTTCTGAAGATGGCTGTTGCAGTCTTTGAAAGACAGACTGCCGGTCTTTTAGCATCGTCGTGCTGTTGCAGCAGCAGTTGACGATGACTTGGGTGCAGTGACGTCCGTGGGAGGACTCTTTGTACCCCGATGTATCCTCTCTTTCCTTGCGTTTGTGGAGGATGGCCTCACGCAAGTCAGATGGGTCTGGACCGACCGTGTTTGCTCCCGGGATTTTGGAAGACTTTTGCGAACCTCTCTGTCCGTCTGTCGCCGGGGGCTGGACTCGAGTGGTTCTGTACAACTTCCCATCCGAGGCTCGCGTAGCAGTATACGGAACGCTCGGATGGTCAGAGGTCAGATCAGCGGGTTGAACTCGCCAGGCTCGTGCTGCTTTAGATTTCTTCGCTCTAGTGCGTAAGGGCACATAGTAGGAAGAGTCTAAGTAATACTGGAGAGAGTCAGACATATCTTCTTGGGAGCACAAGAGATCAGGACCGTACGAGAGGCGGTCGAAGACAGAGCCGCGTGGAGTAGGCGTCATGCGGCTGTCATCATTGGCCCGTATGCGGCTGGCAGACGTAGCCGCATAGGTCTTCTTCATGCGGCTGGGCGTCTCAGCCGCATGGGTCTTCTTTATGCGGCTGGATGATCTGGCCGCATAGATTTTCTTCATGCGGCTGGTAGATCCACCCGCATGAGCCTACTGCATGTGGTTGGCAGATTTGGCCACAGGAGTGCTCGGCTTCTTCTTGGGGCGTATAGAGTCGCTCTTTGTCCCTGCAAGTCCAGCATCGTAGTGCTTTCCTTTACCGGTCTTGGGGACAGCAGAGTTCTCTACGGCTCGAAGTGGAGCCGCATGAGAATCGCCTTCGCCGTCTTGGGTGGCAGAGAGTACCCCGTCTAAAGCTTGTGGGGGAGCAAATGATTTTGGCCTCTACTCGCAGCGAGCTTTCTTTGTGCAGGTTCGCTTCTGGATCGGGCCAGCACTTCCTTCAGAGAGCATCTCTTCAAACGCTTGTTGGTCAAAATGGACGACCATCTTCTGTTGCGTGGAGCCAAGCTTGGCTGCATCCGACTGCGTCACCAACTCCTCAGCCGTGGAGAAGTTTGTCTCCAGCAGAGTCGCCATCGTGTTTGCCATTGATTGTAAAAGTACAGAACAGTTTTATGGGAGGACTGAACTTAGACTCACAACACAAACTCGCTTGTACAAAGAAAGCCTAGGGACGAAAGCCTAGGTACAGCAGACTAAGTACAATTATTTATTTTAGATTCTGGGGGGTGACGATAGAGGTTCGGGAAGGCGACGACAGCCCTGTTTTACTCCTTGGACGTTCGGTCTGCAGCCTTGGATCCAGAAGATTTGCTCAGCGTTGAAGAAATGCTCTCTTTGCTCTCTCTCTGCTCTTCTCTCCAAGTACTCTGGTGCTCTCTCTGATCTCGAAAAGTGCTCCTGTGTGCTCCTCTCTCTGTGTGTGCGTCTCTCTCGCAAGGGAATGGCACCCTGCTATTTATAGGAATGGGGTGTGATCATTAGGGTTGCAATGATTGCTTCTTGGAGATGGCGGCGGCCTGTGGATTGGTCAATCTAGGCCATTAGTTTTGATTGTGATGAATCTGGACCATCAAGTATAGATTACACCAAATCTCATCAGCAATTAACACTGATTGGAATAAATCTTTCTCATAATAATCTTCTGATGTCTGCGAATAAATTTGATTTATTCTCCTGCCACGTGTCCCAGATTATTGAGATTTGACCCAATCTCTGATTGTAATAAATCTGGGAGATTGATCGGCTTAGGACACGTGTCCTAGGAGCCACTGGAGGGATCTGAACCGCATGACAATTGAGCCGCATAAGATTTGGGCCGCATAAGGTTCGGGCCACGTGTCAGGGCTGCTTGGGTAGTGGCTCCCCCCCTTCGAACCCTTGAACCGTATGGAGATGATCATTGTGAGCCGCATAGGGATGCATCTGCCTGGACCGCATAAAAATAGTCCTATTGAACCGCATGGGAAGGCCTCCGCTTAAGCCGCATGGGAAGGCCTCCGCTTGAGCCGCATGAGACTGTTTCGGTCTGAGCCGCATGGAACGGCTTCATTCTGAACCACATGGGAAGTCTTCGCTCGAGCCGCATATGATCGTCCACGTAGCATTTTATGGATCTCGGGAGATTTGTGTCAGAGATCTCTTTCTCTTCCCTAGGGGACTGTCATTATGACAGAGTCATAATTACTTCTTTTGTATCAGGGCTGTCACTTTTTCAAAGTTGTCAGCCGTCAAAGTAATTAATGCAACATGGGTCGAAAGGGAGCACTGTTACGCCACGTGTCTTCTGAGCCGTATGAAATATTTCAGGCCGTATAGTCCCTGAGCCGCATAGTCTTTCTGTGCTGCATGGGCTGTCTGAGCCGCATGGGGTTCCCTGGCCGCATGGATCATTTTCCATGCTTCTACACCCCCTGTTGTCCCCCCTTGCAGACCCCGACGCCCCCCCCGTCCCCCCAACGACGCCACCCCCCTACGCCACCCCTCTCTCTTTCGACCACATCTGCGCCCGACCCTCCCCCCCCACAAACCCTAATTTAAGAGCGCGATTATGTGGACGATTATTCGAAGACGGATGGCTGTCAAATAAATTATTTGCACCTTCTGTTCCTAGATTACGTCCTCGGGAACTACAAATGCTTTATTTGTATTCCGTTTTCGATCTGCAAATTAGGATCTACATGCGTGCGCCAGTGTTGGCCACGTTAGCAGCACATTCGTAAGGTCTCTATTGGAGACTTTACATAAAGACGAAGACGACGAAGCCGCCGCCGCCGACGAAGCCGACGAAGATGACGACGACGACGAAGCCGACGAAGACGACGACGAATCACAGTTGAAGATGTCATGGATTCGATCAGTGGTAAACTGACAGCAGAAGAGATGAAGGCCTTGATTGATGATATTTTATCAAAAAGATTAATCGAGAAAACCCTACGTGTGATCCATACTGATGTGGATCCGTCATCCTACAAAATAGGGAAGCTGGACAAGCTGGAGACGAAGTTGGAAGGCACGTCCAACTACTTAAAATGGTCACGGCAGGTACTGCGGACGCTCAAGGGACGAGGCTTGATTGGCTACGTCAATGGCCAAACCAAGGTGCCAGATCCCTCATCAAAGGAGTTTGCTATTTAGGAAATTATCAACAATGTTGTTGATGGATGGTTGACAGCCTCTTTGATCGACCAGGTGTCGGACAATGTAGAGGCAATGGAGGCTGCTGCTGATATATGGCATACTTTGAAAGATATGTACTCAGGCTCAGGCAATCCTATGCATGTCTTCCAACTGCAGAATAAACTTGATAGGGTGGCCCAGGACGACAGTACCATCTCTGAGTACGCCGCACTATTGAAGAAATACTGGTCTGATCTGGATCACTATGATCCTCTTGGGATGGAAGATGCACAAGTCGAACCAGCATTTGCGAAACATTTCCAACGGTTCTTGGATTATATTTTGCGACAACGGATGCTGAAGTTCTTGAAGGGTCTTAACCCTGCGTTTGAGCATAGAAGGAATGTCCTTCTAGCACAGCCCATGCTTCCAACCTTGGAAGAAGCCATAGCTGCCATGGCACAAGAAGAGGCTCGATTGAAATTGATGTTCAACAAGGGCTCTTTCCAGGGGGAGCCAGCCGCTGTTGACAAGTCTGCCCTTGCCGCCTTCAATCAGCCTCCCTCTGTGGCCGGTGTTTGCCACAACTGTGGTGACACAGGACATTACATCAGATTTTGTCCAAAATCCCTGTCGAATGATCGTGGACGGGGCCGCGGAGGATGTCGAGGTGGTAGAGACGGTTATGCTGGAAGAAGGGGAAATTATTCTGGCAGCCACAAAGCAAATCTGGCGGAAGAAGGGGACGAACATCACCTGGATGAGTTAACCCCTCTTGAGAAGGAGTTCCTCGCGAGGCTACGCAGCACGAAGCTGGGTTTGAACGGCAGTCATGGGGCGTCATCTTCCTCGGGGGATCACATTACTTGCTTTGCCCAGACCAGCACAGGTATTCCTGCGCGTGCTATTGCGGCAGCTGTCCACCAACCAGGTTGGATTATGGACTCTGGGACATCTCGCCATGTTACGGGGTCCCGCGGTGAGTTCCAGGACTATACTCACCTACCGACGCCGGAGAGCATTCAGACTGCTGATGGTAACTCCAGCCCTGTCATGGGTAAAGGCACTGTCGCATGCACCCCTTCTCTCACTCTCACCAATGTGTTACATGCTCCATCTTTTCCTGTAAATCTTCTTTCTATTAGTGCTATTATTCTTGATCTTAACTGTACAGTTTTCTTTAACATTCCTACGGTGACTTTTCAGGGAAAGGGGACAGGACGACGACTAGGGACTGGCACATGGCATAAGGGGCTGTGGTACTTGTACAGGACTGGACTGGACAAAAAGCATTGGCATCTCTGGTAGCAGACACACCACCTGAAGATTCACGGCGCAGTGTAGAAGATGAATTGCTACTCCACCACCAGCGTGTCGGTCATTCTTCTTTTAAAATTATTAGTCGAATGTATCCGTCCTTATACCAAAGGGCTAATAAAGAGAAGTTATTTGGTAATGCATATGAGTTGGGTAAACATACCAGAAGCACGTATGTGAGTTCAGGACATCGAAGTTCAGCTGCATTTGATTTGATACATTCGGACGTATGGGGCCCTTGTCCTACAACCGGTATTAACGGTTTTCGATGGTTCATCACTTTTATTGATTGTTATACTCGCGTGACATGGGTCTACTTTATGAAGAATAAAAGTGACGTCTTTGAGGCATTTCGCGACTTTCATCGCCGGGTAGAAAGACAATATGACACTAAAATTAAGTGTTTACGGTCTGACAATAGGACGGAGTATACAAATTGTGAAACCCAGTTTTGCTTTATGAATTATTATTATTAGCATTATTATTATTAGCATCATTTTTGGGTTTTTTTAAAAAAAACAATTTCGAAAATAATGAATATGACTTTTTGTTTGCTGACCTGACCTGAGCCCGGACCCGATTCCCGAACCCAGACCCGGACCTAACCCTTTTCTTTGAAATCTGATTCTTTATAAAAAAAATAAAAAAATAATTTCTATCCTATTGGAACTGGTCCACATTGGACCAGATCCCCCACGTTTTCCCCCTCTCCTTAACTCACTCTTCCTACAATCACTCCAGCACCTCCCACTCCCCCTTATAACTCCCCACTCCTTTAAACTCCATTCACTCATCCCCTTCCTTCTAGCAAACCCCTCTCCCTTGGAGCTACACCCGAGCTCCTCTCGGCCCCGACGCCCCGCTGTCTCCCCGCGGCCCCGACCCACCGGCCGCCTCCCCGGCGCCCCTTCCAGCCACCGGCCGCCCATCCCGAGCCGCCCAGCGGCGCCGCCAGCGCCCCGACCCCCAGCGCCCCGGCGACCTTCCCGGCCGACCCCCGAGCTCCCGTCGGCCCGACCCCGAGCTCCCGTCCGCCCGCGACCCCCGGCCGGCCCCAGCGCTGACCCAGCGCCTCGACGCGCCCCCGGACCCCGATCCAGCGCGACCCCCGCGGTTCCCGTGCCCGGCCAGCACTT
>JANAVB010007048.1:0-48925 GCA_029216955.1 Iris pallida
AAGTGGTTTGACTGCTTCCAGTCAAACTTTATAATAGATCTTTTGTGTACATTGCTTGATTTATGAACGTCCCATTGTTGGTTTTTTTAATTTGCAGTCCAAAAAGAATTTTAGCTCTCCCATCATCCTCATCTCAAACTCATTCTACATACACTTTAAAATTCTTGACAAAGAGATTCATCAGTAGATCCAAAAATAATCATCTACATAGACTTGAATCAAAAGAATATTGTTATTCAAAGATTTTATAAACAATGTAGTGTCAACCTTTTCCATTAAAAACTGTTATCAAGTAGAAAAGAGCTTAGACTCGTACCAAGCACGAGGGGCTTGTTTTAAACCGTATAAGGCTTTCTTCAACTTGAAAACATAATCAAATTTTTGAAATAGTAAAACCTTGAGGTTGAGCTACATAAACTTCTTCTTTTATAAAACCGTTCAAAATGCGCTTTTAACATCCATTGAAATAACTTGAAATTATGAATACATGTAAATGCATATAATATGCGAATGAATTCTAATCTCGCAACTGGGGCATAAGTCTCATCGTAGTCGATACCTTCTTCTTGATTGTATCCTTGAGCTACGAGTCGAGCCTTATTACGAGTCACTAAACCATTCTCGTTCAGTTTGTTTCGGAATACCCAACGGGTGCCAATGACCGGATGATCAATGGGCTTGGGAACAAGTTCCCAAACTTGATTCTGTTCGAATTGGTTTAATTCCTCTTGCATAGCATCTAACCAAAATTATCACTACATGCTTCTTCAATATTTTTGGGTTTAAGCTGTGAAATAAAAGCAACACAAGAAGCTATATCTTTATTAGAGGAACGAGTACTTACACCTTTGGTAATCTCACCAATTACCAAGTCCTTTGGATGATCTACCAAGAATCTCATCTCTTTTGGCGTATCCTCAGGATTGCTGGTTTCGGCTTCTTTGCTTGAAAGTTCTGCATCTTTGTGTGAAGGTTTTGCAGTAGCTGTACTTGGTATAATCAGGTCTTCATTGTCGTCATCGTCTAAGTGTTGATTTAGTTCATCAAACTTGACATTAATTGATTCTTCGATGATTATGATTTTCTTGTTGAAGACTCTGTACCATTTGCTCTTTGCTGCATAACCTAAAAATATACCTTCATCGGCCTTTTCACCAAATTTACTCAGATTGTCTTTAGTATTAAGAATAAAGCATTTACAATCAAAAATCTTGAAATAAAAAATAGTGGGTGTTCTATCACACCATAGTTCATAGGGAGTCTTCTTCGGTATAGGTCAAAATAGAACCCTATTAAGAATATAACACGCTGTATTGACAGCTTCAGCCCAAAAGTATCTAGGTAGACAAAACTGGTTTAATATTACTCTAGCTATTTCCGATAGAGCCCTGTTCTTACGTTCCACAACTCCATTTTATTGTGGAGTCCTAGGGCAAGAAAATTCATGTAAATAACCGTGTGTGTCACAAAATTTCTTGAACTCTGCATTCTCAAATTTGCGGCCATGATCACTACGAATGCGAGTACTCATGAAATCTTTTTCATTCTGTATTTTCTTGCAAAAGGTGACGAATTCTGACAAAGCATCGTTCTTGCGTGCAAGAAAATATACCCATGTGTATCTAGAAAAATCATTTATAATGACAATGCATATAACTTACCACCTAAACTAGCAATTCTACTTGGTCCAAATAAGTCCATATGCAACAATTGTAGAGGTCTAGTAGTACTTACAGTGTTCTTGGATTTAAAGGCGGATCAGGTAGCTTTGTTCTTTTCATATTCGCTACATACCGTATCCTTCTTGAAAGATATGTCCGGTAAGCCGCGTACCAACTTCTTTGTAGATAGTTTTAAAATTATATCCATGTTTGCATGACTGAGTCTCATATGCCATAGTAGACTCTCAATGCTTTTGGCCATCAAATATCTACCTGCTTTGTTAGCATCTTCTAACAAATAGAAAACATATATGTTGTCTTCCCTGATACCTTCAAAGATAGTACTACCAGTTGAACTATCAACTATAGTACATTTGTCTTTGACGAAGTTAATGCCATAACCGTAATCAGCTAAATGGCTTATGCTGAGCAGATTATGTTTTAACTCGGTAACTAGACAGACATCTTTAATCACGGGATAGGGAGCCTTACCAATGTCACCGATACCGATTATGTACCCTCTTAAATTATTACCGAAGGAGACGTATCCTTCTTTATTCTTCTTCGACAGTGTTGCGAATAAGGAAGCATCACCGATCATGTGCCGTGAGCAACCGCTGTCGAGGATCCATTTGCTCCTAGCATGTGAAGGGCGTTCCACCTACAAAATAATTTGCAGATAAAACTCTTGGTACCCATTTCTTGTAGGGTCATGACTGGTTAGTTTTTGGTATCCATGCATAAACATTTAAATCTACTAACTTTCTGATTCTACATGCAGAGGATATATGACCAATGTGGCCACAATAATGACATTTTGCATGTTGAGTGTTAAAAGTTGTGTGAGGTGCATGATTGGTAGGTTTTAGTTTTCTAGTATAGAAGAATGCATGCCTATTAGTCTTTTGGGCATAGGTTTGGTATGATTTGGTCTGACAATGTTTAGTTTGGGTGTGTTCCAATGATTCGGTAATTGACACATGTTAGAATAGGAAGCAGCAACTTCAGGCCATTTTCCTAAACTAATTTCCAACTTTTTGGAGGTCATATAATCTAGTGTAGTCAGATGTAAGTATTTCTATTCTGACTTGTGCACACTGGAGACTCTTTCTCTCCTTAGATAGGTCTTCCTTTAGCTGGATGATAGTTTGATCTTTTTTCGGATAACTTGATAGTCTTGTGTAACAACAGCTTAATAGATGAAAGCTCACTAACTCAATAGAAGAGTCACTATTTCTAACATCAGCTAGTTGGTCGGTAAGTTTTCCTATCTCATCCTTGTACTCTTTGAGTACCTTCTTAGAGGTTTCATATTTACTATACAGTTTTCTGTAGTCATTTAACAGGTCACTGAAAGCCTCTCCTAGTTGCTCAAAAGTGAAATCATCATAAGGATCAAACAGAGGATTAGTGATTACCTAATCGCAAGCCATCAAGCATACATTTGCAGCATCATCTGATTGTTCATCTTCTGAATCGCTGGCTTCGCTTTCATGCCATATGCTTGTATTGGCGTACTTCCTTGATGTAGATCTCCTCAGGTAGCCTTTGTCATATTTGCTGCTTTTTTTTATTGATGATGATGCTGTTGGATAATCTTTCTTCATATGTCCTTTCTTCTTACATCCATAGCAAATAAGATCTTCCTTATTGTAGTTGCTATTGCTATCTTTTGTTCTTCTGTTGAATCTCATGAACTTCTTGAATTTTTTACCAGAAGAGCTTGATCTTCAGAGTCAGAGTCGCTATCGTCAAAATCATCTTCGACAGTTCTTCTATGTTGAGCCTTGAGAGCGATCGACTTTTCTGACTTCCCCTTTGGTGTAGCATCTTCAAAGTCTTGAAGTTCTAACTCGTGAGTGAGTAGCTTACTCATGAGTGTTTCCAGAGACATTGTTGAGAGGGTCGTTTCCTTCAATGATTGCTGTAGCCTTTGGAATCTAGTTCTTTGTGAGAGCTCGTAGAAGTTTGTAAATCTTCTCATGGTTACTGTATTCCTTGCCTAATGAAGACAAAGTATTTACAATATCCAAGAATCTCATAAACATCTGAGTGACTGATTCACTTGGCTTCATTTTAAATGCCTCATACTCTTGAGAAAGTCTGCTAATTTTTGACTCCTTGACTTGTGTTGTTCCTTCATGGGTTACTTCGATAAGTTTTTACACTTCATTTGATGTTATGCAAGTCGACACCTTATTGAATTCGGTTCTGTCTAAAGCACAAAATAAAGCGTTAATAGCACGTACGTCAAGACTGGACTTTTTCTTTTCATCCTCCGTATATTTATCATAGGATTTTTCAACTAAAACTCCATCAACATTAATACAATGAGGCTTTTGTAGCCATCAATAACTATAGACCATAAGTCAAAATCAAGAGATTTTAAGAAGAAACTCATCAGTGTTTTCCAATAAGTGTAGTTTGTGCCATCAAACAGTGGAGGTCTGTTTGTGGCTTGACCTTCACTTGTGAATTTTACAGTTGCCATGTGTAATATTGTGATCTATATAATAATTGAAAATTAACTGAATATAACTGCAGTTTTACCTTGCTTTACCTGTATAACCCGCTCTGATACCAATTGTAGGAACGAAATCGTAAAGCAGAATACTCTAGAGGGAGGAGGGGGTGAATAGAGTAGGTAGCGAAATATTGCTAATTAAAACTTGTTAGCAGTTAGATCACAAAAATAATAATAATCACAAAGTAAATAACGGTAAGGAAAAGAGTGATCAAAAGGCAAACGTAAATACTTGTTTCCTTCTTGTGAGGACTAGTCCAGTCGGAAGAACTCTAGCTTCCAGTTGAATCCACTATTGGAAAATCCCGCAAGTTTTCATACGAAGTCCTTGCAATTTCTACAGACGCGAGCTTTGATATGAAGAACTCGACCAACTTCAGTTTTGAAGAGTCTTTCTTCAATCAAGCCTCTGATTACAATTTCTCTGAAATCTTCTAGACCGTACCGTATCGGCAAATTGACTAGAGAATTGTAACTGGCTTGAGATTTGAAAATGGATGCTTTTTAGAACTCTTTAGAAGAAACATAAGCTTTTAGAAGAGAAGAGATGAAAGTGAATGAGTGTGTTAAAATGATCAGAATTTCTCTCTATTTATAGTTTTTCCAAAGACATAACTCTGACAGAATTCGGACAGAACTCTTTGTAACAAACCGTAACTGAAGAGGGACCAAGTTCAAAATCCAACGTTCACATAACGTTCACCTTGGCCGAACTCTGGCCGAGTTCTGTCAGGGTTTGGTCAGGTTTATTTGTGAAAATAGTTTTTGGCTTTTTGAAAACCTTTCTGAAACTTTTTGTAAAAGTAGATATTTTTCAAAAACATAGGTCATTTTAAAAAGATAGGTCAGTTTTGAAAAACGATTTCGGTTAGCCTATTTGCCAGTACGACTTGGTGTACAATGTATTCCTAGACTCAATAAAAATAAAAATTATATTGCATAAAGAAATACAGTCTTGAGTGGCAAACAGAGCTTCGATCTTGAACTGAGTAGATATCCAACCCTGATCAATGTCCAAAATGTCTTTAGTAAACATCTGAATTGATTCGTATATAGAGATAGAGTTTGATCAAATATTAAAATCAGGTTTGACCATGACCAATGGGCCAACACGGAGGAGAGAAGAGTCTTCTTCGAAGAAGAAAAAGAGTGAGGAAATTGTCATTGAGAGAGAGGAAATGATAGAGTGAGAGGGAGGGGAATTGAACGAGAGGGAGAGACGGGGAAGAAACTCATCGAAGTCGTCGGCACGGTGGTGCGGTGAGTGGCAACGGACGAAGGAAATGTTAGATTAGACCGAAGAATGGCGTAGTTATTGGAAAAATACCAGAGAGGGGCTGCGACGTCGGGACGAGTGGTCGACGACCGGATCTGGACTCGACAACGGGCGGTGGAAACTCATGTGAGCACATCTGTGTTTTGGTGGTGGTAATGATTGTGTTGTTATGGTGGTTCCGATGGTGATGGTGGAGTTGTGCGGTGGCCGGTGGTTACTAATGGTCATGGAGACGCTGAGGGGGGAGGTGATGGAAGCCTGGATCTGGCCAGAGGGCGGAGGAGGCACGGATCTGACGGAATCTGCCGAATCTCGGTCACGGAAGGCTCTGGTGGAGGCTGGGGATCGACGCACAAAGGACGAGGTTGGTGGCGTACAGTGATGGAGTAGTGGCTCGTGTGTGTTCATGGTGGACTGGCGGATGGGGAGGCCAGGTTGGGTGGTCGGCCGGAGTGGCGGGGACGAGTGGTGCAGGGAGCAGGGCAGGAGGAGGAGAGTAGTCAGAGAAGTTGGTGAACAATGGTGGTGACTGAGGAGTGCTGCTCGGGATGGGCGGTTAGAGTCTTGGCAGGGGTGGTGGTACATGGCTGCAGTTGATGGCCGGTCATAGGAGATACGCGACGACGTACAGCGGTGAATGAGAGGCTGATGGCTGACTGTAAAATATGAGTAGAAATTTTTGTAATAAAATATTGGAGATTCTCGAATATTTTATAGAAGGAAAATGGAGTGTTCCACAAGCCTTGATGCCACAAAATGTAATTTGTAATAGATCTAGGGTTAATAATGGAGGCTACTAACTAACTAACAACTAACACTAACTAGTCCACTAACTAATCCATTAATTAGTAACTAGTTACCAATTAATAATTAATCTAAAACCCAAGACCACTAATAATTAATATAAAATTAGGAATACCATATTAGCTAGTAGCCCACATTCCAAGCCCAAGGTTTAGTAGGCTAATAGGCTAGGCTAGCCCACAATCCAAGCCCAAGGCTTGGTAGGCTCACATGAATTTAATTATTAATAAAAATAAATACGAAAAGTAAGATTAACTAATTATTAAATAATTAGAATTAGAATAAATCCACAAATAAATTTGGCAAATGATTGTACAAATTTTAAAAAAATAGTATTGATTTTCAAAAATAGAATTTGAATTCTAGGTAGTTACAAGTTTACCCACATAAAAAAATTTTTGTCCTCAAAAGTTAAATTAACATTATTAATAGAATTAAAATCCAAATACGATTAAAGATAGTACTAAAATCTAAGTACAAATATTAATATAAGTAAAATCACTTGAGCGCAACAAAATATAGGAGAAATACGATTTGGCACGACTAAGATTAATCAAGTAAAGGCATTTAGAAATTGTATGGTTTGGCACAATCAAAATCTAACCATGATTAAGACATTACCAAGAATAAAGACCACATCATTTAGGTAGGTCAATAAATGATTTGATTTGGCACGACTAGGATAATCAACTATGGTTATCGACAAAATCATTCATGTATGATCAAGCCAATTTGGCATGATGAAGATCATTATCAAAACACGGTCAAAATCACTTAGGCACGATCACATACATCATGATTTAGGCACGGTCAAGAATGAATTCGAAATCAAAATAATATAAGCACGATGAAGAGGTAAATCCAATCTCTTAGGCACGATATAGGATTAAAATCGTCTAGATCAAAATTATTAGTTATGATCAAATTTGAATCTAAGCACAGAATGGTTAAGGCACGATCAACTCAAGATCGAAGTCATATGTGCGTGATTAAAGATTTAGAATTTAAGCACGATTGAAGGATAAAATCAATGTACGAAATCAAAGTCACATAGTCGTGCGAAGTCATATAGGCATGACTAATAATTGGCTTATTCAAGAATATAGTCATGTCTAAGGTAGAATCTAGTCGAATAGAATCTAGATATGATGAAGTGTATAATCTAAATTTAGGCATGAGCAACAATATAGAATCGATATCTAGGCATGATCAAGGTTATGATCATATAGTCATGACCAAGATTATAGCTTGGGTATGATTAAGAATAAAAGCAGAGTATTGTCACAGTCAAATGGAGTAAAAATTTAGATATGATCCATACAATATAGATCACCAAGTCATCTAGATATGACTAAAAATTAAAATTTGGGCACAATTAGAAATATATTTAGATATGATTAAAAATATAATAAAAATTATGACCAGATGGATTTGGCACAATCAAAAGTATTAAGTCATGATCAAAACCTTATAGGCACGATGAAGGATAATTCAATCTTTTAGGCATGAGCTAGTTACGACTAAAAGGATTAAATCGTTTAGATCAAAATTATGATCATGCTGGAATAGAATCAAAATCTAAGCATATAATGATCTAGGCATATAACCATTCGTATAATTCAAATCACTTAGGCTAAATCAAAATTTAGAAATGAAAGTTAGGTATGAATACGAATCGAACTTTAGGTGATTTGGAGAACCTTGAAATAATCAAATCACTATGGCATGATCATATATGGAAATATTGTGATTTGGCACGATCAGGAGTAATCAAGTCTATAGTCATTTACGTTCGATTAAGTCATGTTAGCACGATAAGAACAAAATTAAAAATTGGTCAAAATTTATAGGTACGATTAATCATTTGCAAATGATTTAAGAATTGATTCAGAATATAATCGAATTCGTACAGGCACGATAAAGTTTATCATCTTTAGGTATGACATCATCGTGATAGAGTCAAAATAGTTAATTATGATCAAGTCAAAATGATCAAAATTTAAGTATAGCATGATAGGTATGATCAA
Source organism: Iris pallida (assembly GCA_029216955.1). Classification (NCBI taxonomy): domain Eukaryota; kingdom Viridiplantae; phylum Streptophyta; class Magnoliopsida; order Asparagales; family Iridaceae; genus Iris; species Iris pallida. The sequence goes on from JANAVB010007048.1 coordinate 8,293, forward strand.
AGCCAGAGTTAAAGTCATAATGAAGATAAAAGCCTAGACATGATTAAGAATAAAACCAAATATGGTCACGATCAACGGATCAAAATCACTTAGTCATGCAAGATTTTATAGGCATGACCAAGATTAGAATTTTGGTACATTCAATAATAGGGAAATGATTAAGATAGATTCTAATCATGACTACGATGTGATTAAAGCCTAGTTATGAGCAAATAATAGAGATGAAATCTTGCCATGAGAGCATGATCAAGAATTAAAATTTGGCAAGATAAAGATTATATTCAAAATTCATTTAGTCACGATTAAAAAGGATCAAAATTTAGTAATGTTAGAAAAATAAGAATGATTTCAAAGGTAGAGAAAATCGAATCACTTTTGCAAGGATAGAAAAATAAAAAGATAAGATTTGCATAGGAAAAATGATGTAATCATCATACTCTACTGACACCTACCATAGAACTATTGCTGCAAATGTACTGCACTATGAGTTATCTCTAGATTGATGCATATAGCTCACATGCCCAACCAGGACTCACTCACAGACTCACACACTATAATTCCAACAATCAAACTGATACTCAATGACACAAACATATCTGTAAGTTATAAACTACTATAATATCCAAAGAATATTAGGAATTAATAAAATAAAGCTCTATAAGGAACTTGACTAGAGGAACTAAGGATATCCCTACTCCAGGTGATGGAAATAAATTCTATAGCAATAGGAGTGGAATGATAGAGATGATATGTTAAAAACCAATTTCAAGACACAATCTGATAATCATATACGTCTATTCGTAATCATATTTTACAGAATCCTCGCTATGTCGGTAAGCATAGCTGTGATAAACGATAGAGTCCATAACGAAGGTTTATACATTTGTAATCATGTTATCTAGAATTCTCACCATGCCAACTGGTGTGGTTGTGAAAAACTCTAAATTTCATAACTATGATAAGTATATCCAAAATCAGGCTCTATGTCCTTATCACGCTAGCTAGTATGGTTGCGATAAACTCTAGACTCCATAACTAAATCAGAAATTTAACTTTCATATTGTCCTCAACAAATATGTTATCAGAATATACCTTAATTTAATCCATAAAATTTATCTCGATACAAAATCAAATTCAACAATTAATCGAGAAAAAGTAGACTGAACAAGGGAAAATATATTTCAAGATAGGATTTATAATAAGATTATCAGGGGTCGTCCAAGGAATCTCTCAGGGAGTCCTTATTTGGGATTGAGTATCCTCTCATCATAATATCCTATTTCCTATATCCTATCGTAGGCTCACAGTAGTATAACTAAGTCGTTGTACTACCACGCTATCACATTAATTACCAATATAGGACCTGCGTGGGCTACCATAAAAATATGTCACGACCCATATCCAAAAGTTCGGGCACGAATACATGAAAATACGTCCAGCCTATGCCGCAGAGTCGGCAATAGTAAGCTGTCTAATCCTCAAGTATATCCAAATCTAGCAATATAATATAAATCGTAATAACAAGATCTAACTCAATCACAAGTACTAGCAGGTAGATAAAAAATAAAAAGACAAGTCCATATAGTCCAAATCAGATAGTCAAATATAGTAATCCTCAGAATACAATACAACTCAGCAAATGTTCTGACAATAGAAGTCTAATCAACAGAAAGTAAATGCTAAACCAAGCTAAGCATTCTCCAGTGGTAATTCTGCTATATCATCTTCTACATCCTCAACTATGTCGTGATTAACCTCAGGTGTGCCATAGCAAGTGGGATACCAGTTCTCTAAGTGATCTCCTAGAAATATTTATCCAGTCAGGATAGGAGCAAGTACAATATATGGTTATAACATGATAAAAATTATATAACATAAAGTAGAATATGAGACATAGAAGTAAGTACTGTAATCATGAACTGATAAATATGTAAATGGTAAAGAGATCACTACTAAAATCTGTCAAATCAGCGACGCCACAGGACGTTGCTAAACAGGAAAAATACGTCACTAATTTCAATTAGCGACTTATTTAGCGACGTTTGGACGTTGTCGCGATTAACCTAGTCGCTAAACAACACGACGTCGTAATACGTCGCTATTGTGATGACACTTAGCGACGCATACATGTCACTAATTCAGCGACTACCAGCGACGTAAAATGATAGCAGTTACCGACGTCACCTAGCGATGTTGAGCGACTTGACATGCATCGATGCTGACCTAGCTTGAGAGCCAAATAGCGACGTTCTGTGACGTTATTACGTTGCTGTAGTACCGACATATAGCGACGTTTAGCGACGTGGTACCTAGCGATGTTTAGTGATGATCAACGACGGTATTTATTACAGTTAGCGACGTTCCGATACTTACTTAGCGACGTTAACTTTCGTCGCTGGACGTCGCTGAACGTCGCTGAACGTCGCTAATTTTGAAATTTTTTTTAAAAAAATAGTATTTGCAGCATCCCCTACAGCATTTGCAGCAGATACACAAAGTATCAAACAAGACAGATACACAATCACTAACACAGATGCGTATCAAACAGCGACGATGTGTATCATGAACACAAAGTATCAAACAACGACGGTGTGTATCACGAACACAGTATCAAACAACACAGATACATACAATCACGAACACGTTTGAAACACAATCTCATCAATCAACACAGATATATGAAAATTGTAACAACAATGTCAAACATAATGGTCTACATAAGAATAATGTATGTATAACCACATAAAAGACCCAACAATGGGCCATCACACAATAATATACATATATGTCGACTATGGCTGATCAGGAGGAGCATCACCGCTCCTGGAAAGAAGGTAAGCATACTGCTCCGGTGTAAGAACCACCAACGACGATAAAGGAGGAGGCAATACAACCGCTGGAGAAGAAGGCAGTGTAACCACTAGAGAAGGAGGCAGTGTAACCGCTGGAGATGGGTGCGTTCGTGTCTCCTCTAGGGTTAGCAGTCTGGCGCTGCATTGCTCCATGCAAGCCGCTATCCTAGTAACAGTGTCGTGAATGGACTCCTGCGTCCCCTGTACATGCTGTACGGTGTGCTCGAGCTCGTCAAAGCATGCAGTGACCGACACAGCGTCCCCTTGCGCCTGAGACCCTGGCTGCTCTGAAATCCTCCTCAACATATCATCGAACAGCTCAGCAATCTGGTGGGCAATGGTACCCTCGACTCGGGATGACTTGGCCTGTGACGGCTGTGAATGCGCACTGGCAGAGGGAGCCCTGGATGCCTGCGTCACAACAAATGCGTCGTTGGACCCCGTACCGTAGTACGTACCCCTCTGAAGACCACCAACAACGGTCTTCCAGAGCTCGTCCGCCGACTAAGGCGGAGAGGGCTGCGATGTACCAACCCCTTCCTCTGCCGGTGCACTAGCACTCGTACGCTCCCCACCTGCTCCCCACCCGCCATGCTGCTGTCAGCGGTAGGAAGGCTAGGGGAAGGAGTATGATCAGCAAGCCTGGAACTGCTCATCGTAGGTGTACTGCCACCTGGACCTGCGACCGTATGGTACAATGGAGTGCTCGGGTCAGACGATGGTCCGGAGCCATACTCTGGTAACGGAGCTCTCTGTCCACCTAAGGACACGGCTCGTCCTGGCCTATCTTTACGTCGTCCTGAGGTGCCTCCGCGTCGTCCTGCCATACTGATAATAACATTGGAGTTCATAATTTATGATTACAGAAATATGAATACATCAAAATCACAGTTTATGATTGAAAATATAAATAAATACAATTATAGTTTATAAATATCTGCATACATTGGAGTTCATAATTTAAGTTTTCAAAACTCTGAATACTAATAGAAATGATTATAGTTCATAATTTAAGATTACAGAAATATGAATACATCAAAATCACAGTTTCTCAATCATCCTCTGAAATTTTATCTTCTTCGTTTGCCTCTTCCTCCTCCTCCTCATCCTCTTCCTCTTCCTCCTCATCGTCACTAGCATCTCCTTTGTCTTTCCCTTCAGATACTTGTACCTCTTCTACACAAGTAGATATTGAATGGAGAACTTCTGCTGAGTCGACATCAACTGTATTTGGTACAAGAGGCAGCTCATCCTCCTGATAAGCCACTTCGTCGACGTCGTAGGTATTTCTGGCTTTAGTCTTACATACTGCCCACCAGTCGTACCTCGTTGTTCCCCGTCTAGGATATGTTGTAAAATATACGAGTTGAGCTTGACTTGCTAGGATAAATGGTTTGTATCCTTGGTATCGACGATGGTAGTTAATATCCACAAGACCATGCTTGTCAATTTTCCATCCTTGATCTTGTATGGGATCGAACCAATCAACTTTGAACAACACGATCTTGGCAGGCTCTATGCCATAGTTGTTCGTCAATTCTACGATCTTTCGTAAGACGCCATAGAAATCATTGCCTGGAGTGACATCTTTGTAGTTTGTAGATTTGATACACAAGCAACTATTTTTTGTGGAATCAAGATCCAGGAAGCTATCTCTGATGAGAGCATTTGTTGACTTGAACTTAAACCCATTAACGCAATAACTTGGCTATATTTTGACGGCATAAATTGGTCCCTTGGCAAGAGTTCTAATAGATTCATTCTCAAGGATGACGTCCGGACGATCGACCTAAATACGAGAAGATACAAAATTAAGTTTAATGTTAAGTTATTTCTTGTGCAGTTGTGAATGGAGGAAGATTCTAACTAGCTTCTTACGTACATATGCAGTCAACCAAGACAGGAAATGAAGTCTCAGTTCTTGTTCTACTTCTTCATCTGTAATATATGGTCTACTTGACCTCACCTCATCATTAAATTTGCTGAAAACCAATAAATATCCGGATATACTCGTTAAATTATAATAACGTAATCAACAAATAGAAGACTTTAACGTTGAAGATTTTCACTTACCACTCTAGCTTTTCCACTTCATCCTCCTCGCAGTTGAGTAATATATATAACTGGGCAGCCTTTAGTTCCTCATCATTCAAATATCACTTTTTCAGTTTTCTAGAAGGCTTTCCAAGAGCATTGAAGACTTTCAATAATGCATCATTATATTCTATATCTCCATCGTCGTTCCTCGGAGCTCTTGTTCTATTTGTAGCAATATGAGGCTTGAAATACATTGAACAAAAGTTTGTAATCTCCTCAAGGACATAGGCTTCACAAATAGAACCCTCGACCCGTGCCTTATTTTTTACCTTCCACTTCAGATGGTTTAGATGGTGCTCGAACGGGTACATCCACCGATAACCGACGGGCCCACCAACACGTGCCTCATATGAAAGATGAATTAGCAAATGCTCCATAGAGTCGAAGAATCTAGGAGGGAACACCTTGGCAAACCAAACTGCAGGAACTGTTGCACACCTTCTATAAATTCATCCTGCACACGGCACATGTCATCAGGATGACGATTGTACATCCACAAACGGTTCCGCAGATAGTAATTCATATCTATTTTAAGATAATTCTACAAAGATCGATACAGATAATAATTCATCAGGATGACGATTGTACATCCACAAATGGTTCCGCAGATAGTAATTCATATCCATTTTAAGATAATTACTGTAGAAAGTGAAGATTGACATGAACTGACGCACGAAAGTGACGATTGTACGACCACAAGTTTTATGTTCTTCAACGATATATTTCACATGCATAATTGCCAAGTGTGAGAACGGATGGCTCAGAACACAACCCAAAATTCATTCTAGCATACATTAGTATGAATCATCTATGTTCTGTACATATGGTGTAGTATATGTTCTTATCGAATATAGTATCTGAAGGATGTAACAGAATCAATAAGATGAACACACAAAATGTAATACTAAGACATTATCTACTACTAAAAGATGTAGTGGTAGGTTGTCGTATCATCATTGCCGAGTGATGGGGGTCGGAGGACAGTCAACTTTATCTACGGCTACATAGTTTCTGCCTCGCCAGTCGAATGGCTGCAGGGACTATGTCCTGATCACGATGTCGTACCGTAGATTAATGTAAATTCCTTATAGCAAATGTCGTACATACATTTCTGTCTTGCCAGTCGAATGGCAGATAAAAAGGTTATATTCTATTTTTTGTCAAGTGTGAGAATGGATGGCTCAGAACACAACCCAAAATTCATTCTAGCATATATTAGTGTAAATCATCTATGTTCTGTACATATGGTGTAATATATGTTCTTATCAAATAAAGTATCTGAAGGATGTAACAGAATCAATAAGATGAACAAACAAAATATAATACTAAGACATTATCTACTACTAAAAGATGTAGTGATAGGTTGTTGTATCATCATTGCCGACGGATGGAGGTCGGAGGACAATCAACTTTATCTACGGCTATATAGTTTCTGCCTCGCCAGTCGAATAGCTGCAGGGACTATGTCCTGATCACGATGTCGTACCGTAGATTAATGCAAAGTCCTTATAGCAAATATCGTACATAGATTTCTACCTCGCCAGTCGAATGGCTGTAGGGACAGTGTCTGACTTGGTGTATCTCACCATTTTTCCAAAATGCCTGACATTCAAACTCAGAAAATAGTTGCTAACTGATATCACTGTTCAGTTAAGCCTATTCTCAGGTTAATCCTTATTCCAATATCATTTCCTAATATGAATTTATCTAAGTCCATATCAATAGACAAATTTCCTTTGGGTAACATGAACTAGCCAAGCCATTATACCTAGGTATCCAGTCTCTCATACAGGACCTACCTATCTGTCTTTCACATAAATTATACAAATCAAACTAGTCTTAAATACTGGTACCAACTGTCTGAACATGACAGTCCCTAATTTGTACTAGATTTATCCTACCTCTGAGTGTGCAAAGCACCTGAGTGCCCCTCCTAAAAACCAAAGAAAAGTGGAATCACCCAAGAGGAAGAAAAAGAAAGTTGGGCAACACAGCCCATGCTTTCTTTCTTTCTTTCTTTCTTTTTTGCCACTAGCATTTTTCATAGAAGTTATTGATCTCTACCAGGGACTCTGTCGAGCAAATATACTTTTCTGCATGCACTGTTATTGGTCAGCTGGAAAGAACTAACCATTGCAAAAATCCTCACTTTCGACATTGATATTGTAAACTAACTGAACTAAGTTGATTTTGATTCTAGTAAGTCACCATTCTTCCTGTTCTTAGGATTCAGTTTAAGCAAATGTGTCTGATGTATTTTTGTCACAATAAGTTTTTCACCCACAGTAAGAGCAAGAAGTGTTTATTTTCATAATTTTATTATTAGTGTCTATTTGCTCGTCTACAGTCAGATCGAAATGCTTATGGTCATCTGAGCAACAGTGTTCATATATTTTGTGACATGCCTTATGTTATTGTTTTGAACGGGTTAATTGTTCTTCGGACCCAGATTTTCCATATTGTCGTTTCAAAAATAATTCCAGAATCACTTTCACGAAACTAGCACATAGATAGATTTCTTGAAAGAGTAGATGACTAACGTTAAGGGTTTGTAGCACAAAAGCATTTACATTCGGAAAGATGCTCAATACTCTTTAGCTACAGAGAGATTTCTTGAAAGAGTAGATAACTAACTTTAAGGGTTTCCAGCACTAACTTTAATGGTTTCCAACACAACGCTCTTTTAAAGAACATTTTTCATAAAAGTTACATCAGAGCAAAGAAGTTCTGGAAATTATCATGAGAACCCTAAATTTTTCCCAGTATCAGTAAATAGGGCTCGAACCGTAAATTGGATATATTAACATTTTTCCCAGTATCAGTGAATAGGGCTCGAACCCTAAATTGGAATTCCAATCCAAGCAAAACATCAAATCGACAGTTCATATGCCCAAAACACTCCCAGTATCAGTATATAGGTGTCACACTGTGAGTCTCGTGTCCACACAGTGGGACATGATGTGTCCAAACCAACAAAATAGGTGTCACACTGCTGCTCGTGCGGCGAGTCCACGCTCTCGTGGATACGAACTAGAAGCGAGAGGTAGAGCTAGAAGACGAGGAGAAATTGGGAAGCAGGGACAGGTGAGAGTGTATGTGTGTGTGAGAGAGAGAAAGAGAGATGGAGGAGCTACCTAAGGAGGAGGAGGAGGAGGCCGGAGGAGGGAGATCGTCGGAGGAGCGCCGCGGAGGAGGAGGACGGAGGAGGGAAATTGGCGGAGGAGCGCGCGCGCAAAAAATTAGGGGGGGGAATTTGTGAATGATCGAAAAGGAAACCCTCGCAGCCTATATGAAACATTTAGCGACGTCTGAAATGGACGTCGCTAAACGTCACTGATATTTAATAAACGGCGACGCCGCTTAATGTACGTCACTACACGTCGCTATATGAGCGACGTGTACCGACGAACTTGCGATGCAGGTTCCCAGTTAACAAATTATAGTCGCTAGACGTCACTAATTGTCGCTGTTGGCGACAAACAGTGACGTCTTCATTAAACGTCGCTAAACCCCCAAAAATTAGCGATGTTTTGTCTTAGAGTCGCTAAATACGTCGCTGATATGACTTGTTTTGGTAGTGGATAATCATAGCAGAAAATCAAAGTATATGGCATAATCAGTATGAAATGTATAAGTCATTATTTGCCATTAAATATCAAGAACAACAAATTTCAGATGAATTGAACTTGATTGCAAACTCACTTGTACAAGAGAAAGCCTAGAAAGAAAGCCTAGGAAACAAAATAAGTACAATTGTTTAGTTTTGATTCTGAGTGAGACGATAGAGGCTCGGGAAAGTGTAGCAACCCTGCCTTACTTCTTGGACTATCTGACACGCTCCTTGCTCTTTAAGAAATTATCCTTCATAGGTTACCTGCCTTGGATTGCCAACCATTTGCCTGGGTGTGATACGTTACTATTTATAGTATTTTCTGTAGTAGCAAATTTTTGGGCTGCATAAAGGGCCATGTGGCCACGTGTCTCTCACCGGGCACAAAGACTGAATCTCGGACTGCCAGCTGGTGGGGGTTGTTGAGATTTTGTTGTAGTAAATCTGGGTGGTTGAGACTTGGTCAGCCTGCCACGTATCTCATTGCAAGATAGGATCAGTCTGCTTGAGTCATTTTGAGCCGCATAGGCCCTTCAGAGTTCGGCCATGCTGGGCCGCATAAGACTCATGCGGCAGTCTCCCTTAGTCCGCACGTAGCTTGAGGACTTTTGAACCGCATATGTTCTATATTCTGGGCCGCATAAAGCTCGTGCGGCTCAGATTGCAGTTACCCTTGGCCGCATAAATTACATAGTTTAAGCCGCATAAGGTTCATATGGCTCGGGTCGCAGTCCTTTTGGCCGCATGGCCATGTCCAGTCTAATCATGACTTATCTTTTTTTGTCAGAGTGTCAGAGTTATCAGAGCTGTCAGACTGTCAGTCTTGCCAGAGTTTATCAGTTTTGTCAGACCAGAGTTTTGTCAGCTTTATCAGAAGGATTGATCAGCTTAGTCAAATAAGTAGCTATTCTCTCTGCGGCTCAATAGTCAGTCTCGTGACAATAGGCCGCATGGGGCGTACTGAGTCTATCATACGGTTTTCTTTATGCGGGTCAATCTGTTCCAAAGTACACATGTGGTCAGTTGTGATCCGCATGAACCATATATTTTCCATGCTTCTACAAGACCCTTTCAAAGTTTTCAAATTACAAATTTGGAATACTTTGAATAAGAAGCATGGACATGTGTCAAGCCGCAGAAAAATCTTCGAGTCAGAAGAGACGTCGTAACGCAGGGACATTTTGAGCTGCAGGAATGTTTTTGAGCCGCAGATAGATCTTGTACCGTAGGGAGATCTTGTGCCGCAGGGAGATCTTGTATGCGAGCTGTCACTGCTGCATTTAATGCCTTGATTTTTTTTATTTAGGCTTTTTTTTCCGAGATAAAGCTGACGGTTACTAAGGATAAAATCCCTAAACGTCATCATTATCCTTAATGGATACGAAAATCGAAGTGGTAATGACGGTTATTAACGATAAACATCCCCAAACGTTATCATTATCTTTAATGGATACGAGAATCGAAGTGGCATTCATCTGTTTCCACTTTAAGGAGCTATAAATATGGGCCATACGGAGAGAGTTTTTTCCTTCAACTTTTTCTCCTTCATCTTTATCATCTTCGTCATCTTTCTGTCCCGGTTAGCCATGGAACCGAAAACTTCCAAGTCGACTGATGCTACGGCCAAAGGGAAGGGGCTCACCTCTCCGTCGAGTGCTGTAGACTCTTCTCCCGTTCATCCTGACGTACTACCCTCTGTTAAGGGTAAGGACGGTGGGAAAGAGATGACTTAAATTTGAACGACCATATCGCACATTCTAGGCGCGTGCTTGTCATAAATTACCTCTATGCTTTAGGCATGATCGATATATCCCCTATTTCATGGGATTACATGTGTTCTGTATGATGGGACTGTATGGGTTGAGCCACATAAGCGTTACTGACCTTCATGGATGCCTCATACTTGAGCCGCATGAGCGCTACAGGACTGAACCGCATGGATGCCTCGTGACCAAATCGTATATACATCTCATAACTGATCCGCATAAATGCTTTATGGCTTAGCCGTATGAACATTTGCATAACATAACCGTATGAGTAATTTTAAGACTGAGCCTCATGTGCATTCCTCATAAATGGGCCTATGTGTTACTTAATTTGAGCACATACATTTCCCTCATAACTGAGCCGCATAGGCTCTTCCTGACTAGGCCGCATAACTAAAAAGGTGCCCATTCACTTTGTCTTTATATGACTATCTTCTTTCTTTGATTCTTACAACATCCATGACGAAGGCTGAGACCGTTGTGAAGGAGGAGATGCTGCCTCCTTTCATCAAACAAGAGTTGTCGTTTGTTAAGGAGGAGGTGATACCAAAAATTAAGGTAAAAGAAGAGCTGACATCCATCAGGGAGGGAATTACTCCCAAGATTGAGACTGTTGTAAAGGAGGAGCCCAGTTCTGAGGGTAGTAGCACTGGGAGTTCTGACCCTCCTGCCCCCGCCGAAGACCTTAATCAAATAGATCTTTCGTATGTGAAATGGCTAAGAGAATGGTATATGCCTCAATACAACTATGATCCTCGATTGTAGGGATCCATGAGTTGTCATGTATTTGCTGTTTTCGGGAATATAAAACAAAATCAGTATAATCCTTTACTGGAGATGTATTTCTATGAATGTAACTGATTTTGAATAAACAGAATACATTCACTCCATTCTTGATTTATAGTATCTGTTGTGCTTGTACTAGAGGGCCTAATACAACATTTGTGTTTGATAAAGGACATCCCACTGGAGGACTTTTTTGTGGACCTATTGCCCTTTTGTGCATCTGGAAATGCGAGCAAATAGATTTGAATGATATTTTGTGGACCTACTACTCTTTGGTACACCGATGGTGTGAGTAATAGATTAGGATAAATTTTGTGGACCTATTACCCTTTTGCGTAGTGACAGTGTGGGTAATAGATTTGAAACAAAACCCAACATAGGTGATATGGACGTGAAAGGTTTTGTGGTCTTAACACCATATCTTTTATCCCGGGTTGGGTACAGGTGTTAAGTCAGAAGACTATCGGTATCAGAGGTAATATGGACGTGACACACGATAATCAGGCATAATCTTTGGTGGAATGGATTTTGAGACAAAACCTAACAGAGGTAATATGGACGTGATAGGTTTTGTGGTCTTAACACCATATCTTTTATCCTGGGTTGGGTACAGGTGTTAAGTCAAGAGACTATCGATATCAGAGGTAATATGGACGTGATACACGATAATCAAGAATAATCTTTGGTGGACCTATTACTCTTCTGCGCACTGGTGGTACGAGTAATAGATTTTGAGATAAAACCAACAGAGGTAATATGGATGTTATAGGTTTTGTGGTCTTAACACCATGTCTTTTATCCCGGATTGGGTACAGGTGTTAAGTCGGAAGACTATCGGTACCAGAGGTAATATGGACGTGACACACGATAATCAGGACCATAAATTTTGCTCAGAGATAATGATAAACTAGGCAGACTCCTATGAGGTAAAGCATTAGAGTGGGAGTTCAAAGGTATCATCGTATATGACTCTCCACTCAGGAAGATGCGATAGAGTGTGAGTTTAGAGGTATCATCGTACATGACTCGCCACTTAGGGAGATGCGATATAGTGTGAGTTCAGAGGTACTTGGGGTACATAACTCGATAGTTTAGAAGATTTGATGGTTTGAGGGAGTACCAGCATGTCTTTAGACATAGTATTTCTTCAGGAATTTGCCGTTTATGGGCATTATGAGCAAGTCTCCGTTCTGTTTTGTAAGCCGATATGCGCCGTTAGAGAATACGGTCTCGATGATGTATGGACCCTCCCACTTGGGCTGGAATTTGCCGACGGTTTTGTGAGTCATGACCATCGGTCTACGAACGGCTAAGACAAGATCGTCTACTTAGAATGTCCTCTACTTGACTTTCTTATTGAAGGCTCAAGAGATGCGTGCTTGGTAGAACTTGAGGCTTTGTTGAGCTTGCAAGCGCTTCTCGTCTAACGCTTCCAATTCTTGTAGCCGTCGACGGTAGTTATCGTCTAACGTTAACCGATAAGTAAGGGCCACACGAAGTGAGGGGATCTAAGTCTCCAATGGGGGAACTGCCTCGTTCCCGTACACCAAGGAGAATGGTGTATTTTCCGTAGCTGTCCGACTCGTAGTGCGGTACGCCCATCAGCATTCTTCCAGCTTTTCATTCCAGTCGTACTTGTTCGAAGACACGAACTTCTTAAGAAGCTTGATTATGGTCTTGTTAAAGGCTTCAGCCAGACCATTAGCCGATGGATTGTCGGCCGTTGAAGCCACATTCTGAATCCGATTCTTGTCCCAAAATTGATAGAAGGCGTGGCTTGCGAACTGCGGACCATTGTCATAAATGATCCTCCGTGGCAGTCTAAAACGGTAAATGATGTGATGTTTTATGAAACTGATCACGTTTGATGTCTTTACTTCTGCCAACAGAATAGCTTCCTCCTATTTGGAGAAGTAGTCTGTGATCGCGAGAATAAACCGGTGCCCTTTGGACGACGGCAGGGTGATTCGGCCAACAATGTCCATTCCCTATGCTTTAAATGGCCAAGAGGCCACTGTTGGGTACAAGAACTCAGATGGAAGATGTATGAAATCTGCGTGTATCTGACAAGCCTTGCACTTCTTTGCATAATCGATTGCGTCTGCTACCATCGTAGGCCAGTAGTAACCCATCCGACGGAGATGGTCCTGTAACTTTGGGCTCGGTTGGTAAGCCCCACAAACGCCATCGTGAGCCTCGTGTAAGGCTTCTTTGGCTTCTGTATTTGACAGATAACTTAACAGTAGTTCGTCGTAAGTCGTCGGTACAATATTTTTGTTTTCGTATCATAAAAGAATCTGAGAGAATGCCTTCTGATTGAAGTTGCTTCTTTCACATTCTCAGGCAGGATTCCGTAGACTGCAAAGTCGATGAACGGGAGTCTCCAGTCTTGCATATCATTGGTTATCTGGGAGGAGTAACTTGTATCTAGTTGAATATTAATTTTGGGACAGACCAGCTCATGGCCTATAATGTCAACTGGATGATGAGCATAATTTGGAACCGCCAAAGAAGCGACGAGGCCTGCTAGGGCTTCAGCTTCAATATTCTGGAGCCTAGGAACATGTTCTATAAAGAACCCTTCCAAGGTTGCTATGATAGCAATTACTGTCTGATGATAAAAAATCAGGTCCGCGTTGCGAACTTTGTACGAGCCTCGAATTTGATTGACAACCAACTGTGAGTTGCCATATGCTTTTAGGTATTTGACTCCCACTTCTTTTACAAGTCGGAGCCCGATGACCAAAGTGTTATATTCGGCTACATTGTTTGAATAGGGTTCTGTGAGAGAATATGCCCGGTTGACCACCAATCCAGAGGGAGAAATTAACACTATCCCGACTCTAGCGACGATATCACCTTGGGACCCCGTTCTTGAGGCACCGTCGAAGAACATTCGCCAAACATCTTTATGTGAAGTCATGTTTGAGTCAATGGCTTTATTTGGGATTTTTTCATAGATTCTGGCTACTTCTGAGCCTGGATGGGCTGCTAGAAAGTCAGCCAAGGCTTGACCTTTGACAGCCTTTTATGGAACGAAGACCATGTCGTAGGGAGATAACATTATCGCCCATGTGGCTAGACGAGAACTGAGTGCGTTTGGCTTGGTCGTGAGAACCCTGAGAGGATTGACTCGCGAGATAATATGGATGGTCTGCCCTGACACCTAGTATCGTATTTTCTGAATAGCGAACACCAAAGCAAGGCATTTCTTCTCTACGGCGGTGTACCTATGCTTCGGCCCCACCATCATTCGACTGAGGTAATAGATGGCTTGTTCGTGCCCCGCATCATTGTTTTGTGCTAGCAAGGCGCCGAAGGAGTGTTCCATTGCTCGTACATATAGCAGGAAAGGCTTTCCGGCAACCGGGGCTACCAGAACTGGCGGATTCGTCAGGTATTCCTTAATGTCATCAAAGGCACGTTAGCATTTCTCGTTCCAAACGAAAGAGACGTCTTTCTTCATAAGTTGTGTCTAGGTTGGCATCGCCCTGAGAGGTTAGATATGAATCTCCTGATGCAGGCTAGTCTTCCCTGAAGGTCGCGGAGTTCACGGAGGTTCTTCGGTGGACTCATCTCTACGATTGCCTTTGTCTTATCGGGGTCTATGTGAATGCCCGTGGAAGTAATAACAAAGCCCAAAAACTTTTCGCTGGACACGCCCAGGAAAGACTTGGTGGGATTCATCTTCAAATTGTGTGCTCGCATAAGATTGAACACTATTCTCAAATCATGGAGGTGGTCATCCTTGGAGCGGCTTTTGACAGCAATATCATCAACGTAGTACTCCACCATCTTGCACAAGTGATCCCTAAAAATGATGCTCATTGCTCGCTGATATGTAGCATCGACATTCTTCAGGCCGAAGGGCATGACTGTGTAGCAATACATGCCGATCGGTGTTTGGAATGACATATGCTTTTCATCGTTAGGAGACATTTTGATTTGATGGTATCCTGAAAAGCCATCCATAAAGGACATGCGCTCGAAGCCACATGTATTATCGATCATTATGTCGGTGATGGGAAGAGGGAATTCATCCTTAGGACATGCCGTATTCAGATTGCGAAAGTCGATACAGATTCGGATCTTCCCGTTCTTCTTGACGACTAGTACTATATTAGCTATCCAGTCTGGGTGCTTCTCCTCGCGGATGAAACCGCTAGCTTTAAGCTTGTTTACTTTCGCTTCGATGGAGTTCATGATGTCTGGATAGAATCGTAGTTGCTGTTGCTTGACTGGTTTCGCGTCCGGTTGAATATTGAGCTTATGAAGAGCGATCTCGAGGTTTAGCTCTGGCATGTCTTCAAAGCTCCAGTCAAAGACGTCGATGTATTCTCTGACGAGTTGCAACAAGGACTCCCGCTCGTCGTCTGTTAGGCTTTTACTGACGAAGATTGGCTTTGGAGAGGATTCATTACCGAGGTTAACTTGCATGACCTGATTTTCAATAGAAGGGTCACGTAGTTCAAAGCGCTTCTCTCATTGTGCATCCAGTTATTGGACCCATGGCTCCAATTCAGGAGGTTCGAGTAGATCCTCGTCTTCCTCTTCAATGTCAGCGAATGCCATGTTGACAGATAATGTCTGCCTGAACATATCTCCAATGCTGTCGTCGGAATCGTATGTAGGTGATTCGGATGAGTGAGAATGCCAATCGCATTCCTCATCGGAGCTCTCGGACGTTGTTGCTGGTGTAACATAACCGAGGCCACATTTGGACTTGTCGTAGAAATCCTGAGGTTTACCAGACGGAGTTGACAGTTGCAGAGGTGATCGCCGACCGCTGCCGTAATTCAGACCTGGGGTAACCTCCATGTTGTACCTCTGCTTTTGCATGATGTACTTGGCCTGAGGACTATACAGGTAGAGCAGTAGTCTCCTGGTATCGAGTTCGAGATCAAACTCTTGAGGCATGGAGGGTTGAAGACCTTCTTTTCGGCCAAACATGATCGTGTGATCCCTTTCTCTTCTGTCTGGGACTAGAAAGTAGGCATCTTTAATGGGAGCAAGTCGGTTTATGGTATGGACGGTTGTCACCTGTGTGTGCAGGTTAATGTCCCGACCGAGTCCCACAGTATACATCAGATTGAGTTTATTACACTCGGGATAGTTCAATGGCAGCCTCTTAATAATGAAATAAGGAATTTTGTCCACAGGGATTACATCATCAGTAGAGGGACTATCCACCTTTTCAACAAGATACTTCGTAAGTTCTGCGTCTTCTTCAGCTACCCCCTGCGTGGTCGAAGGTGGGGATGCTGTCCTAGGCAACTTGACCACCAGGGGTTCAGCTTGTGGCATTGTCTTGCCTAAGGTTCTCGGATCGACACTTGGTTGCCGCCTCGTCTTGGAAAGACGGATGACCATCGGCTCGGCAGAAGACTTCGTGTCTTCCGAATGTTTTTGACTGGATCTTAGAAATCCGATCACCATCGGCTCCCCAGAGGGCCTTTCGTCTTTCGGTCGCCTTTGATTGGATTTTGGCAATCGGATCACCATCGGTCCTATGACGGGTTCTTGGCATGTCCTTGGGAGTCGGATGACCATTGGTTCCAACTATGCAGCTGGAGCGGGGGAACTGGGCACCTCTTTATGCAAAATTGCGACAAGGGGCACGACTTTGCCCAGTTTACGGGCCTGGAGATGAATTCTCAAGGGTTCCTCTGGCCCTGTGATGGCCTCTAGTTCGTCAGTTATGTGTTTCTTGGATTCGTCATATAGACAAGCCTCCGAAGAATAATAAGACTCAACCCCTTTGAAGGGATCGATGTCGGCGAATTCAGTCTTCACGAAGCCGTGCTTACTGACATACTTAAAGCATTGATGGAGGGTGGATGGCACGATCATATAGTCATGTATCCACGGACGCCCCAAGAGGATGTTGTAGGACGTATCTACATCTATGACGTAGCAGGTGACCTCTGTCCTTAGGTCATCGTTCTGACATTTCAATCGGATCTTTCCTAAGGGATAGCTCCTTTCCGAGTTGAAACCGCTAATGGCAGTGTTGGTCGCCGCTAGCCGGTGCATAGGGATGTCGAAGACTTGAAGCAAGCTTTTCAGGATGATGCTTATCGACGAGCCAGGATCGATGTGCATCCGATCCACCTTGATATCGCCTATGTACCCGGTGTAGTACAAGGGGTGATCATACATGTTGGTCTTGATCAGCATGTCCCGTAGGGTGAATACTATGTTGGGTATTGTATCCACACTGTTGCTGCCCTGGAGATCTGCTGACGAGTCTTCCCCTGTAGGTTTGCCCGGGGCTAAGTAAGCGTCAGCATTCTGGAGCGCTTCGTTCAATACGACACGAAGATCCGTGGAGAGCCTTAGGAGCTTATATAATGACAACATTTTTGGCATATTAGCCAATTATGCTAATATGTTAAAGTTGTAAGGTCTCTCCAGCCCTTGAGGTAATCTTTACGGAGCGGCCTGTCGAAGCGGGTTTCCTTCGGCTTGGCCCTGTCTGCCGATGGAGGCTGAGATGGCCCTGGAACATCAGTGGCGGGCAGCGTTGTCGGTTGAGGGACTTCAACTGAACTACCTGGAGTGGGCTGGACTTGTGCCCCAGACCGGGTAACAACGGCGGCGGCTTCCTCAGCTTCCGTTGAAATTGTGTGGTATGATCTGGACTTTCTGTCCTTCTTTTTATTGGCTGGAGATGATGCCGCCTCGGTCACTTTGGGCACTAAGTTGTGGTGCACCCACATGATCACTCCTCGTGACATGGTGAGAGGTACCAAGCTAGTCGTCTGGTCCCGGACGGAAGGAAGATTAGTAACCTCCATCGTTGCCCGGGGGATAGGTATTATCCCGTCTTGAGTACTTGTTGGAGGGAAGTTGTCGAACTGAATTGATACAATGTTCTTCACCACAGTAACCTCTTCAAAGTCTAGCGACAGAGCTTTGAAGTAGATAAGATTCTGGATGTACCGCTTTAATTAAAAGCAGTCCTGAGTGGCATGATGAACATAGCGGTAGAAATGGCAGTATTTTGGGTCCTCTATCTCTGTCGCTCGGGGCTCGCGCCTTGGTGGAGGGAGTTGGATCTTGTCCCCTTGCAAGAGCATGTCGAAGATAGGCTTGACATGACTATCTTTGAATGAGTAATTGACCTGGGGCCACTGAGCTTCTGCCTGCTTTTGTTCAGGCTTCTTGGTCGTACCGACGACCAGGGCCTGTTTTCCCTTATTGTCCCGGTTATTGGAGTTTCCATCAGTGTTGTTGTTATTGGAGGCGGTACCAGGACTTTTGCTTTTGACCTCTCCGTCCGGGATGTGTAATCCCAGCTGGCGACCTTCTTTAATTTTGCCTTCGTATTGGTGGCGCTTATGATAAAGGTCGTCCAAACCCCTGAACTGATCTTCACCCATCCAGAGACTGATTGTGGGGAGCAACTTCTTCTGGCAGATTTCAATCAAGGAGCTTTCGGGATTGCCTTGGGGCAATCTCATTACAGTTTGGCGGAACCGCTCGATATAGTTCCTTGTCAGCTCCCTCTCCCCCTGAACGACGTCCATAAGGGATGACACTGTCATATCATGTTCTACTTCATAGAATCATTCTAGGAACATGTGTTTGAAGTCGTCGAAAGAATGGATGCAGTTTTCAGGAAGGTTGCGATACCAGTCGAACGCGATCCCCTTCAATGCTCCGATGAATAATCGTGTGAGGATGGCGTCACTATACGACAAGTGGTCGGTAGTGACCTCGAAATAAGTCATGTACCGACTAGCAGAGGTCTTTCCGTCATATGAATCGATATGAAATGGCTTGTACCATAGTAGAAAAGGCACATCTCTCCATGCAACGGGATACGGCTGCCGTATTCTGAGGTCCTAGAAGGAATCTCGGGTATTGAACATTGCACAAAGCTCCTGGACTTCCCCCTTACCTCCCTTGCTTCATCTGCAGTTGAAGGAGCAAAGTCTCCTTGAGGATTATCATCCAAAGGAGGAGCGATTGTGTTGGAGTCCGCATTGACTGCAGGTCCCAAGCTTGTTTGTCCAGATGTCCTTGCTGATTGAGTCGGTAAGGCAGTTTTGATTTCATCTACTGACTTGACCAAGGACAAGAGCATGGCTTCAAGTACTTCTAGATGTTTTCGGTCAATAGGTGCTTCATGATCATCGTCGGCCATAAAGACTGTGTAGAAGCATGGAAAAGAATAAAGAAAGATCCATGCGGCCAGGGAGCCCCCATGCGGCTCAGAGAGCTCATGCGGCTCAGGGATCCATGCTGCTCAAGCATCTATGCGGCTCGGATAAGTTCCATGAGTCTCAGATGGGAGCCACGTGGCCTGCAAACAGCTCTTTCCTTTGTCCTTTACTGTATTAAATGCCTTGACGGCTGACAGCTCTGACAAATGACAGCTCTGACACAAAGAAACAATAATGACTCTGTCATAATGGCAGACTCCTAGGGAAACGAAGGAAATCTCTGACACAATCTTCCGAAATCCAGAAACCTTCATACGGCCTTGACACGTGGACAAGCGTATGCGGCTCAGGCAGAGACCACCCCATGTGGCTCAGGTAGAAGCTGTCCCATACGGCTCAGACCGAAGCTGCCCCATGCGGCTCAGGCCGAAGCTGTCCCATGCGGCTCAGGCCGAAGCTATCCCATGCGGCTCAGACAGAAGCTATCCCATGCCGCTCACTAAGACTATCTTTATGCGGCTCACTGAGAAGCCACCCATTATGCGGCCGCCTACGCTCATGCGGCTCCGATCATCACCATGCGGTTCAAATGTTCAGGGGCCACTCCCAAGCAGCCTTGACACGTGGCCTGCCTTATGCGGCTCAATAGAGAGCAATCCTCATGCGACTCAGATTTCCTCAGTGGCTCGCGGTTAAGACACGTGGCATGGTAGTGGGACATGTGGCATCAAATAGATCGAAATCCTTCAACAAATCCTAATAAAATATTGGGATCAAATCAGATCATTTGCAATCAAGCAAATCAATGATACGTGGCAGAAAATCCGAGATTGGCATGACAAATCAGGAGGATTTATGTCAATCATCATTTAATTACCCACAAAAGATTTGATGCAATCACATTAATTGCTTAAATCTCTTATATTCAAGATGAACGGCCCAGATTCAGTGATCCTTAGCCGCCGACTTTTGAGAATGGGCAATCATTGCAAACCCTAGTGATGCCCTCAACTCTTATAAATAGCAAGGTGCCATTCCCTTGCGAAGAAGGAGATTCTCTTATAAAAAAAAGAAGACACAGAGATCCAGAGAGCCAGAGAGAGAATATACAAAGATCGAGAAGAGAGCATTTCTTCAACGCCAAGCAGATCTTTTCCGGAGCCAAGGCTGCATCCGATCGTCCAAGGAGTAAGGAAGAGCTGCCGTCGCTTTCCCGAGCCTCTATCGTCGCCCCCAGAATCTAAAATAAACAATTGTACTTAGATTGCTGTACCTAGGTTTTCGTCCCTAGGCTTTCTTTGTACAAGCGAGTTTGTATTGTGAAGTAAAAGTCCAGTCCTCCGATAATTGTTCTGCTCTTTTATATCTAATGGCAAACACGATGGCGACTCTGCTGGGGACAAACTTCTCCACGGCTGAGGAGTTGGTGACGCAATCGGATGCAGCCAAGCTTGGCACCACGCAACAGAAGATGCTCGTCTGCTTCGACCAACAGGCGTTTGAAGAAATGCTCTCCGACGGGAGCGCTGGCCTGGTCCAGAAGCAAACCCGCACAGAGAAGGCTCGCAGGGAGTGGAGGCCAAAATCATTTGCTTCTCCCCAAGCCTTGGACGGAGTACTCTCTGCTACCCAATACGGCGAAGACGATTCTCATGCGGCCCCACTTCAAGCCATAGAGGACTCTGCTGTCCCCAAGTCCGGCAGAGGAAGCACTACGATGCTGGACTTGCAGGGACAAAGAGTGATTCTATGTGCTCTAAGAGGAAGCCGAACACTCATGCAGCCAAGACTGCCAGCCGCATGCATGATGCTCATCTGGCCGAAACTGCCAGCAGCATGAAGAATATCCATGCGGCCAGAACTCCCAGCCGCATGAAGAAAGCCTATGCGGCCACAACTCCCTACCGCAAGACTATTGACTCCAGCCGTATACTGCCTGCTCCTCGCAACTCAGGCTCAGTCTTCGATCACCTCTCCTATGGTCCCGATCTCTCATATGCCTAAGAGAATATATCTGACTCTCTGCAGCATCACTCTGACTCTTCCTACTATACGCCTTCGGGCGCTCAAGTGAAGAAGTCAAGGGCAGCGCTAACTCGGCGAGCTCAGTCGACTGTCCCAACCTCTGACCATCCGAGCGCTCCACATACTGTTATGCGGGCCTCTGATGGAAAGTTGTACAGAACCACTCAAGTCCAGCCCCCGACGGCAAACGGACGGAGTGGTTCTCAAAAGTCTTCCAAAACCCAGGAAGCAAACATGGTCGCTCCAGACCTGTCTGACTTGCGTCAGGTTATCCTCCACAAACGCAAGGAAAAAGAAGAATCCCCGGCATGCAAAAAGTCCTTCCATGGACGTCACTGCACTCAAATTATTGTCAACTGCTGTTGCAGCAATGCGACAGCAAGAGAAGACCAGCAATCTGTTTTCCAAAGACTGCAACGACCAAGCTCAGAGGACGAAGCGCCTCCCATCGTCTCTTGCAACTCCACTCAGAAAATTCCTGCTGATGGGAGAGGAAAGAAGATAAACGTTTCCAGCCCGAAGATTTCGACCACTGTGACTAAGAAGCTGTCATCTAAACGGTTGTCATCCACCAGAGTTTTCCAGGGAACCCGCTCGAAAGCAAAATATGCTACAGTGGGTGATTCATCATCCACACCACTGGGGGTCGCTGGAACTGGAGGGAGCACTCCTCCTAACATCTATGATAATTCGATGTTCCAAGGAGACGAGCCCGGGGAAACAACTCTCCCATCAGATACAACAGGTACTGACGTCCCCGAGGACGTCCACGACTCTCAAGATGAAGCAAGCTCTGAAGCCAGGGTACTATTCCTTCTGAGTCCGAACCAGAGGATAACATTCCCATATACCCCGATGAATTCTCTGTATAAGGGTACGACTCGGAGGGTACATCCTCCACCGTCCCTTCCATCTCTTCTCATGTAAGAACGGTATTCATGACGGACAACAATCAAGGTGGTTCCAGTGATCGCCAACACATCGACACTCTGGAGGCCATACTGCATGCCTTAGTCAAGTTTGTGGACGAGATCAAAGTGGCTCTTCCAACTCTGCAAGGAGGGATGCCTGGCCAAACAAGCGCAGGTCCTACGATCAATACGGACTCGAACTCAGCAGCACCGAACCCGGCAATAATCCTCCTGAAATGACGGCTCCCACCGTTGCAGATGATGCCAGGGAAGCAAGAAGAGAGGTCCATGAGCTCCGAGCCATGTTTCACGCCCGAGAAAACTCTCAAGACCTCAGAATACGGCACCCATACCCCACTGCATGGAGGGATGTCCCCTTCCCACCAAGATATAAGCCGTTCAACATCAATCCCTATGATGGCAAGACATCAGCAAGTCGGTACATCACTTACTTCGAGGTCACCACCGACCATCTGCCCCATGACGATGCCATCCTCACACGATTATTCATTGGGGCATTGGAAGGGGTCGCCTTCGACTGGTATCGCAACATGTCAGACAACTGCATCCACTCCTTCGCCAGCTTCAACCGCATGTTCTTGGAAATATTCTACGAAGTAGGACAGGACGTCACAATGTCCACTCTTTTGGACGTCGTCCAAGGGGAGAAAGAGCTGACAAGGAACTATATTGAGCAGTTTTGCCAAACTGGAATGAAGTTGCCATCTGGTAATCCGGATTCCTCCTTGATTGAAATTTGCCAAAAGAGATTGCTCCCAACAATCAGTCTCTGGATGGGCGAAAGTCAATTTAAGGACTGGAAGACATTCATCATCAGTTCCACTAGTACCGAAGAATGGTTGAAGAAGGCTCGCCAACTGGGATTGCATATCTCGGACGGAGAGAACAAGGGCAAGCATCCTAATACCAACAACGATAATGGGGGTAGCCCCTCCAATAATCGGGACAACAGGGGTAAGTAGGCTATGGTGGCCGACACAGCCCAGAAACCTGAGTCAAAACCGGCAGACAAACAATGGCCGCAAATGACCTACTCCTTCGAAGACAGCTACGCCAAGCCCATCTTGGACATGCTCATACAAGGAGACAGAATTCAGCTCCCTCCACCAAGACGGGAACCTCGGCCGACAGAAATGGAGAGCCCGAAGTACTGTCATTACCACCGCTACGTCCACCATGCTATGCACGACTGCTATCAACTGAAACGATACATCCAAAATCTTATCGATTCGAACGCTCTGGCCATCAATTTCGAGAAAGTAACCGTGACAGCCAATATGGTATCCGTACAATTCGGCAGCTTCCCTCCAACAGAGACTCAAGATGGCGTGCTACCCGTCCCTCTGGCGACGATGGAGATTGCTAATCTTCCACCTCCTCGGGATCAGGCTGCTGGTCTAGTGCCCCTCACCGTATCACGGAAAGAGATCATGTGGGTCCATCCGGATCTGGAACTCGAGGTGACTCAGTCTGCACCATCTTCCATTCGCACGAAGAAGAGTGGAAAGGTCAGATCCTTCCGCATAATCTTGGCAGATATCGAAGAAGTCACAGCTATCGTTACCCGATCTGGGGCACAATCCCAACCTATGGCTGATAACTCGATTGAAGATCATCAGCCAGCTACTGCTGACACTCCGGGACCGTCTCAGCCTCCGACGACCGACAAGCCTAGGCCGAAGGAGACTCGCTTTGACAAATCCCTCCAAAAATATGCACCTCAGGGGCTGGAGAGGCCCTACAACTTCGACATCTTGGCGCAATTCGCCAATACACCAGCCAAATTGTCATTATACGAGCTCCTGAGACTCTCAAAGGATATTCGCGTGCCTCTAAGCGATGCACTCCAGAATGCCGATGTCTATCTGGCTCAGGTCAATCTCACAGGAGAGAGTCCGCCTAAAAATCTCCAAGACAGCGCTTACATAGGGGCGATGCCCAATATTGTCTTCACTCCGTAGGATATGCTCATCAAAACTAATCTGTACGATCGTCCGTTATACTACAACGGATACATCGGGGACGTAAAGGTGGACCGGATGTACATTGATCTTGGCTCTTCCATAAGCATCATTCCGAAGGGTCTACTACATCATCTCCGCATTCCTATGCATCGCCTAACGCCAACAAGCACCGCCATCAGCGGTTTCAATTCAGGCAGGAGCTACCCAATTGGGAAGATTCGCTTGAAGTACCAAATCGACGATCTCCAGTAGGAAGTCACCTGTTACGTCATAGATGCGGACACTTTTTACAACATCCTCTTGGGGCACCCTTGGATACACGATTATATGATCGTGCCTTCCACACTCTACCAATGCTTCAAGTATGTCGACAAACATGGCTTCGTATGGACAAATTTTTTTGACATTGATCCCTTCAAAGGAGTCGAATCCAACTACTCAGATTCCTACTTATACGAGAAGTCGAAGAGGCACCTGGATGAAGATGTACAGGCTCGGACTGAGACGGCCTCAGGATCAGAAGAACCTCTGACGATCCACCTTCAAGCTCGTAAACCTTGTAAATTTGTACCCCTTACGACCGCTCTGCGTAAGGATACGATCAGCCTCTCGGCACAAGAAAGGCAAATGATAATCCGGCTGCCAAGGTGCGGCCAAGCGCCGAGACCCACAATAGAGCCACTGACAATCAGGCTACCGAGAGTCAGACAGCCACAAGCAGGAAAACTCAACCCCTCTGACAGGCCAATGATGATACGTCTTTCCAAGAAGAACCATCACCCCGATGCAAAGTCTGGGGCTTCTAGCGAACCAACAACTCCCCGCCCAGCGTCAAGTACCAAACTGGGGGTCGCTAGCGAACCAACTACTCCCCGTCCAGCATCGAGTACCAAACTGGGGGTCGCTAGTTTGCCAACAACCCCACGTTCGGCTCCACCAACAGAACCTTTGATGATCAAGCTGCCCAGGTCATCCTCTCAGTCTTCATTTATACAGGGGTGACCGAAGAAGAACCGGAACTGGCCAAGTATGTGGCTGCCCACACTGATGTTCCCTCCGCGGATGATGTAATCCCGCTAGGAAAGATACCTTACTTCATCAATAAAGGGCTATCTTTGAACTACCTCGAGCTTAATAAGCTTTATACAATGTATGCTATGGAACACGGTATAGGCACTAACCTGCACACACAGGTGATAAATGTTTACATCGCAAACCAGCTTACTCCAGTGGAAGACGCTTACCGCATAGTCGAAGAAGGGGACCATCCAATCATCTTCGGCCGGAATGATGATCCACAACCCTTTACCATAAAAAAAGTCGATCCTGAATCAGACGCCGGGAGACTGCCTCTGTATCTTTACAGTCCCTAATCCAAATACCTCATACAAAAACAGGGATATGATCTAGAGACTACGCCAGGCTTGAATTACGGCACCGGTCGACGATTACCTTTCAAGCCACCAGTCCCGGTTGGCAAGCCACGGGACTACTACAACAAGACCCGATGTGGATTAGGGTATGTCACGCCCACAACGACCCCCGAAAGTTCAGATGAGGAATACGACTGGCAGTCACATTCAACCGGGTCACCAACTTATGATTCAGATACCAGCATCGGAGACGTATTCAGACAAGTCATGTCAGTCTATATGGCATTCACCGACGCTTACGAAGAAGATGAAGACATTCCTAAAATACTCAAGTTAGAGCCGTAGGCCCAACAGCTAGATGCATAATAGGAAAGGCGGTTCAAACAGCGAGAACCTCCTACTAAAGATGAGGTTATACATGTCGACCTCGGCAGCAAATCTTCTCCAAAACCAATCTTCGTTAGTAAAAGCCTAACAGACGAAGAGCGAGAATCGCTACTGGAACTTGTCAAAGAATATATTGATATGTTCACCTGGAACTATGAAGACATGCCAGGGCTAAACCCCGAAGTTGCCCTTCACAAGCTCAACATTCGGCCAAATGCAAAGCCGGTCAAACAATAACAGCGACGCTTCCGCCCGGGCATCATGGATGCGATCGAAGCTGAAGTCAACAAACTGATAGCCAGTGGTTTCATTCGTGAAGAGCAACATCCAGACTGGGTCGCCAACATAGTACCGGTCCTCAAGAAGAATGAAAAGATTCGAATCTGTATCGACTTCCGCAATCTGAACGAGGCATGTCCTAAAGATGAATTCCCCCTCCCTATCACAGACATCATGATTGACAACACATGCGGCTTCAAACGCATGTCATTCATAGATGGTTTCTCGGGGTACAACCAAATCAAGATGTCTCCTAACGACAAAAAGCACACATCATTCCGAACACCGATCGGCACATATTGCTACACAGTCATGCCTTTTGGTTTGAAGAATGCTAGCGCCACATATCAAAGAGCCATGAGTATCATCTTCAGAGACCACTTGTGCAAGACTGTGGAGTGCTATATTGATGACATTGCCGTCAAGAGCCGCTATAAGAGAGACCACCTGCATGATCTGAGGACAGTGTTCGACCTGATGCGAGCACGCAACTTGAAGATGAATCCTACGAAATCCTTCTTGGGCGTATCTATTGGAAAATTCCTGGGTTTTATTATTTCTGCCTAGGGAATTCATGCAGACCCAGAGAAGACAAAAGCAATTATGGAGATGGGTCTACCGAGAAATCTTCGCGAACTCAGAGGCCTTCAGGGAAGGCTAGTTACATCAGGAGGTTCATTTCTAACCTCTTCGGATGATGTCGGCCATTCACCCATCTCATGAAGAAAGGCGTCTCGTTCATATGGGATGAAGCATGCCAACGTGGCTTCGACAACATCAAAGAATACTTGTCGAACCCTCAAGTCCTGGTAGCCCCGGTTGCTGGAAAACCATTCTTGATATATGTACGAGCAATGGAGCACTCCCTCGGTGCTCTGCTGGCACAAAACAACGATGTAGGCCATAAACAAGCTATATATTACCTCAGCCAAATGATGATTGGGCCAGAGCACTGATACACCGCCGTGGAGAAGGAATGCCTCGCCCTGGTGTTCGCCATTCAAAAAATATGGCACTATGTCACAGGACAAACCATACATGTGATCTCACGAGTCAACCCTCTCAGGGTCCTCATGACTAAACTAGGGGCACTTAGCTCCCGTCTCGCCACATGGGCAACATTGCTGTCTCCTTATCATATGGTCTTCGTCCCGCAAAAGGCTGTTAAAGGTCAAGCTATGGCAGACTTTTTAGCAGCCCACCCAGGCTCGGAGTCGTCCAAAATATATGAAGGAATCCCAGATGAGGTCGTCGACTCACATGTGGCCTTCCATGATGATATATGGCGAATGTTCTTCGACGGTGCTTCGAGAACTGGACCCAAGGACAACATCGTCCTTGGAGTCGGGATGGTATTGATTTCTCCTTCCGGACTGGTGATCATTCGCGCTTACTCCCTGACAGAACCCTGCTCTAACAATGTGGCCGAGTATAACGCTTTGGTCATTGGCCTCCAACTTGCAAGAGAGCTGGGGGTAGAATATCTTGAAGCATACAACGATTCGCAGTTAATCGTCAATCAGATACGGGGTTCGTACGAAGTCCGCCACGAAGACATGATTCCCTATCACCAAATAGCGATCAATATTATCTCGTCATTTGAGGGATTCTCCATCGAATATGTTCCCAGACTCCAGAATATCGAAGCCGATGCCCTAGCAGGCCTTGCCGCTTCCCTAGTAGTGTCGAACCATACTCATCATTCGGTTGACATGATAGGCCACGAACTGGTCTGTCCCAAGAACAACGTTCAAGTTGTGACGAGTTATTTCGCCCAAACGATCGACGAAGCGCCAGACTGGAGACAACCATTCATAGACTTCGTAATCTACGACATCCTGCCCGAGAACCCAAAGGAAGCCACTTCCATCAGAAGGCGTTCTCTCAGATTCTTCTACGATACGAAGACGAACATGCTGTATCGACGATCCTAAGATGGGTTATTGCTTCGGTGTCTGTCAAACGCAGAAGCCAAAGAAGCCGTACGCGAAGATCATGACGGTGTCTGCGAGGCCCATCAGCCTGGCCCTAAATTACAAGACCGTCTTCGCCGAAAGGGCTACTACTGGCCCCCGATGGTAGCAGATACGATAGACTATGCAAGAAAATATAAATCCTGCCAAGTCCACGCGGACTTCATCCACCAGCCATCCAAGTTTCTACATCCGACAGTGGCGACCTGGCCATTTGAAGCATGGGGAATGGATATCATCGGCCCAATTGCTCCACCTTCTTCTCGAGGACATCGTTTCATACTCGCCATTACAGATTATTTCTCCAAATGGGCGAAAGCTGTTCCACTTGTAGAAGTAAAGACTTCAAACGTGATCAGCTTCCTCAAGCATCACGTCATCTATCGCTTTGGACTGTCCCGAAGGATCATCCATGATAATGGTCCGCAGTTCGCAAGCCATGCCTTCTGTCGGTTCTGCGACAAACATCACATCTAAAATATTACTTGAACACCCTACAACCCAGCAAAAAATGGGTTGGCAGAAGCATTCAACAAAAAATCATCAAACTTCTCAAAAAGTTTGTATCTTCCAACAAACACGACTGGAACAAGAAGCTTGGTAAATGCTTATGGGCGTATCGTACTACGGTCAGAACAGCCACTGGGAATATGCTATTTTCCCTGGTGTACGGGAGTGAGGCAGTCCTCCCGCTGGAGACTCAAATACCCTCACTCCGCGTCGCCCTTACTTACTAATTGACGACAGACGATAACTACCATCGTCGACTGCAAGAGTTGGAGGCCCTAGATGAAAAGTGCCTACTGGCTCAGCAACAGATCGAACTATACCAAGCACACATCTCTGGAGCCTTCAACAAAAAAGTTAAAATCAGAACATTCCAAGTAGGTGATCTCGTTCTGGCAGTTCGGAGGCTGATGGTTATGACTCACAAGACCGCCGGCAAGTTCCAGCCAAAATGGGAAGGTCCATTTATCATTGAGGCCGTATTCTCCAACGGTGCTTACCGCCTCGCAAAACAAAACGGAGACTTGCTCATGTTACCCGTCAACGGCAAGTTCCTGAAGAAATATTATGTCTAAATAATATTTTCCAGATCATCGAGTCATGTACCCGCTGGTACTACTGAACTCACTTTCACAATATTCCAGATCATCGAGTCATGTACCCGCTAGTACCGCTGAACTCACTTTCAGATCGAGTAATGTACCCGTTGGTACCACTGAACTCACATCTACAGAAATCCTAGATTGTTGAGTCATGTACCCTCTTGTACCGCTGAACTCACGTCCTCCTTCCACAGAAATTCCAAATTATCGAGTCATGTACCCGCTGGTACCTCTGAACTTACATTTTTCTAAAATTCTCGGATTATCGAGTTATGTACCCGCTGGTACCCCTGAACTTACATCCCGGTCACTCTTTTGGGGGAAAGTTATGTATGACTATACCTCTGAACTTTCTTCCTGAAGGAGCTCCTTTCTCATGATCCACTACCCGCACTCCCAGTGCACAAAAAGGGTAACAGATCCACAAATTTCCAAAACGACCATGTCGATGTTACCTCTGAGTCGTCTCAATTCTACCAAAAATAAATCATCCCTCTACATAGAACTTCTATGTCCTCATTACTTCTGAGTTGTTCTATGTACCCCCTTCATTGAGCCCACTCCTGTCATGTCCTCATTACCTCTGAGTGGGAAGGCTCCGTCGAAGAAACCCTCATGCTTGACATGTCCTCATTACCTTTGAGTAAGTATGTTGATTCTCTTTCGACTTATTATCCGTACCCACAACCGGAGTACGCCAAGGATAGTAGGTCCACAAATGTCCTCTGTTGACCACAAATATCCTCCGTTGAGTCCACTCCTGCCATGTCCTCATTACCTCTGAGTTGGAAGATTCCGCGATAAAAAAAGCTTTTATACTTGCCATGTCCTCATTACCTCTGAGTAAGTATGTTGGTTCCTTTTCATCCTATTATTCGTATCCTAAGCCAAGGTACGCCAAGGATAATAGGCCCACAAATGTCCTTTGCTAAGCTTCTTAGTACAGGCCCATCATCTCTCATCATGCCCCGGGAGCCCAGCTGCTCCATGGCATTCCTCATTCCTCTACCAGGAACGTCCATGACCACCTTACCATGGAACTGTTCTAGGTATCCCCAATCAAACTTGTTATCCGTACCTAAAACTAAGGTATGCCATGGGTAACAGGTCCACAAATAAGTCCTCCATGCGGGGCAAACACCTCAAAACCACAAACACAATACAAATGAAGAATAAGATAAAAAATACTCTTTATTTGGAAGTCAAAAAGCATTCCATGTTTGGGACCACGTCCCTCTCAAAAAAAAAAAGAAAGAAAGGGGGAGAACGAAAACAAAAGAAGAAGAAAAAGGCCGACTATGGCTCGGGATTACATAATTCCAGGAGGCGGTTCTTCACCAAGGTGGTCCCCCGTTCAAGCCGCTGTTTAGCTCGATGCTCCGCTTCCTGGGACAACCGCTCCTCATCATCCAAGTACATATAGGCCTGCCAGTCTTCCTTCATCTTCTTCAGGACGAGTTCCAGATTGGCAGAAGCTCGACTAAGTCTGTCAGCCTCCTGGATAGCAAGCCCCTTCTCGGTACGGGCGGCTTCGAGCTCGGACTCCAGGAAGGCCAACTTTCTCTGGAGCTCGAGGATCAGCTCCCTGGTGTCGATTACCCTGCGGGAGGCGGTCGCTTCCCGAGCCGTGCAATCCTTATTTCTACGGCTCCATTAATCGTACAACTAAGACAGATCACGGCGGTCCTCCAGTATAGTCGGCTTGATCGACTCCCGAGCAAGCCTCACCTTCTCCACCGCGGTTATGAGGAAAGTGCGCTCTTGGTTTATTGTCGTGGGTAAATCAGCCTGCTGCAGCATACGAAATTGGGCCACAAGATGATCAGCCTCTAGCAACTTAGGCTCCAGAAGCGCAGCTAGTCCCGTCCCACCGGGAGTGTTCTAAGGATATTAATTTGGCCACCGGCACTCTAACGGGCCATATCAAAGGGAGTCCCCCTCTCCACAGCTGCCTCGATCCCTCTCTTCAGGTGGCGGTGAAAGCTGTTGACCACATCCTGGGATACTTCATCCAAAACTTCAGTAGAGGACGGCGTCAAAGGAAGTGTGGCAGGCAGTACCGAAGGAGTAGCCTCAGACTGCCATCCCTGCCACCAGGGAAACAAATTCTATGCGAAAAGATGCATGAATAACAGCTAGCTCCTCTTTCGCCGCCCGAAGAGCCTGGATACTTGGCAGGGCGAAAAGGTTAACCCCCAAAATCATATTCGCAGAGGAGGGCACAGGAAGCATCGTCCCTTGCCCCAGCTGTACTACCACTTGGGCTCCCGAACTCGACCCAGCTGGAGGCCCCTCAATATAGGTTGGAAAAGAAGGAGCACACGTGCTTCCATCAGATCCCCTCCGGTAGAGTCCGCCCCGGCAATGTCCATCACCGGCAATAAAGGGGTGGGACCTGTACATCCAAAGCAACCATTAATCGACGTAACCCGAAGGACAGGATGATGGAGCAAATAGGCTTCCTCACAAGTTAAGATTTGGCTTATCTTACCAGGGGAAGAGCATGGAGGCTGCAGCTCGTTCGTAGCTGGCATAGTATCCCTACCCGCGACTTTCGAGTCGAATTCAACTGGTTTCCCTATCCCAGCCATCCCTGAAAGGGAGCCAGCCAGGTCAGTATCATCCTGTTGAAATTTAGATGTCTCAGGGACGGGCGCAGTAGAGCCCCCATCCCCCTGGGTTGAGGTCTCAGCAGGGTGAGACTCCTCGGTCGCCTCCGGAAGAACTCCAGTAGAAATGATAGCGGTGCACACATCATTGACCAAATTGGACAAGACCGGATCGACCTGGACAATCGGGTCCCGAGAAGCAGACTCATCTGACGCCTACAAAGAGCAAAAGGAAGAAATGATTAGGCCATAACTTAGAAAAAGAAGGAGAAGGTAGTTAAAATTCCAATCACCTCAGAAACAGCGTCAACGTCATCAATAAACAGCCTGCGACGTCTTACCGCAGCCCGCTTCGTAGAGTATGTCCTGCCATCGTCGTGGACATACGCCTGTCTCGTTTGTGCGAAGCACCAGGCACAGCAGGTGGTTGATCCTCTACCTCTTCGTTCGACACAGTAGGTGGCTGGTCCCCCACCTCCTCGTCCGAAGAATGCGACGAGTCATCGGTGTCCTGCTCATCATCCTCTTCGTCCGCCGCAGCGGACTCCGAGTCCAGCACAGGAACCCTATTTGCCATTCTCTTTCTCTTCTTAGATCCCTCGGGCTTCTCGACCAAGCCAGTGCCAACAATGAAGCTGGTACTCATGTCAAAGTTAACAGGAGGCTTGCTCGCCGTAACATGATAAAGGGCCGCCATGTACAAAATCTCCCCTGACGTCTTAGCATCAGGGACCGAGAAGCTAGCCCGGGTATGGACCGTATTGTAATAATGCCAAGCCCTGATACCATCGAGGACGCTGCCCTCAAAGCACAGGCAAGCACTGGGGCAATCAAGGAACAACTGACTATACCCGAATTGACGGGAAAACCTACTCGACAAATAAGGCTCCAGGTATACGTTATTTCGGTAATGATATACTAGGTGCGCGGGGCGAATATTGTGCAGCCAAAAAAGAAACTTCTCAGATAAGAGGTGGGGAGGTTCAATGCCGTCAACGTGTACCCCTCTCACTTCTCTAGCAGTAAATTGAGGAAGAGAAATAAAGAAGTCGGGCCCGTCAACTCTCGCCAGCTCCCTCCGACAGGCTGGCATAGTGTCATACTCCCAAGGCTAACGACGGTATCGGAAAAGGAAGGCGTCATCAACGGTAACATCATCTTCTGTTCTGGGCCTCATCAACGACCGGTAATGCATCAATAACCACCTTATGAGATAATGGTATGGTAGCTCTATCGCTCAAAGTCCAGTATCGTCTCGTGAGCAATGACTTTAGACGAAAAGGTGCGGAGGCCGTGGTGTATGCTACACACCATGGCCGGAAGAAGGGCCAGTCTGACTTTGAAGACCATCTTCACAGCCGGGAGGATGAAGTGGCGGCTGATCCTTTCAGTAGAACCTGCCCCTCCCGAGACTATGCAATTCCGTAGCCACACCATCAAGAACCCGGCCAAGAGTGCTTTCTCAGAAATCTGCCAGGTACCGTGGTGGAAATAACTGAAGGAGTCAGTACGACTCCCAAATCTGTCACAAGTGGACCTCGACCTTTTTGCATTCAACATCAGGTCCTTTACCTCCTCCTAGGTTTGAGGACCTCGAGAAGAAACCCGGCCGGAGGGACTTAATTTGAAGAGATACGCAACCCAGGCCGTGGTATGGGGGAGTTCCCTTCTGAGCTATTATTTTTCTTAGCAGTCTGGTGACAGATACTATGGTGGCACAGCAGTTCCCGGTACACAGCGACAAAACTCGGGAATCGTCGATCCAGATCATCGAATTCCTCGTTCGTCGGGGTGCATACTTCAATGGCCTCGCCCCCCCACGGCAGCTTAGAAACAACATGCATTTCATGGAGAGCAAGTCCCAACTCCCCTCCGAACGTGAAGAAAGTTCCCGTACGCCGGTTATACATCTCCAAAAGGGCCATGAACAACGGCTTGTTAATGGGTAACCCGTAACAGGTGCCTCGGATGGCGTAGTAAAGGTCAATCTCCCGAAGGAATTCCTCGTGTTTCCTCAGGATCCATAAGGTAAGATTGGCCCACGTAGGAATAGGGTTAATCTAATTCAGCAGCGACAACCTGCCCACAGGATAAGACCCCTTACGAGCGAGCTGATTCAGGAGGGTATTAGCTCGAGTAAAAGTGAAGTTGGGACCAGACACGTTTATAAAAGTACCCGGAATCAGCCCCATCACACTCTGACTGACTGACTCCCTGCTCGCACATGCTGACCTAATACTCATATTATAGTGGATGTTGCCCACGAACATCCTCGATTGGGTTGGAGTTAGGGAGCCTACCATTTTCCAGCTCAACTGTACCATATTAAACCCCGAGAGGGGAAAATGCCGTTCCATCTCTGGAATATGGATCTCCACCCCATCCACAGTAAAGTTCCAGCTCTCAGAAACGTCCAGCACTCGGGAGTTCTTTATGGATAGAGCATCTCCAAAGTGAAAAGCTGGTTTTAAATATTCTCCGTCCAGTCTCCTCGAATTCACCATAGTGCAAAGAAAGTGGAAAGGCTAGTTATTGATGGCAGCCAACCTCTCCAAAGGCTCATTGGTGGGAAGCTGATCCGTCACATGTCGAATTAAGCCATCGAGCCGCACACCCACGGCAAATTGTGCTGAACCCACCAGAAGCTCTCCCGCCGGGTTGGTTGGGAGGTTCACTGGAAAAGGACAAAAGAAATAGAATTAAAAGATGGTTAAAATGAAACCACTTAAAGTTTCTCAAAAAGAAGTTCCTATGAGCCTATGCGGTTCGGATCAACGAAGCCTTATGCGGCCCAATTCAGCTGGGTTTCATGCGGCACGGCTTCAATAGAGCCTATGCGGCTCGGGTCAACACAGCCTCATGCGGCCCAATTTAGTTGGGAGTTCCATGTGACACTGATTCGATAGCTTATGCGGTTCGGTTGAACTTATGCGGTTCTATCTAGCAGAAGAGCTTATCCGGTGCGACTTAGCAAAATTCTATACGGTCCAGTTTGTCAGGAACATATGCGGCCCCGTTCAAAGGAGGCTTCATACGGTTCAAATCCAGAAGTGCTCCTGCGGCTCAAATCCTTCTCATGCGGCTCAAACACAGGGTATGCCCTATGCGGCTCGGATATGAGAGGGTCATGCGGCCCATACAACATATGTGGCTCCATCATGGTCGAACTTGGGCGGTTCAATAATGACGAAGGATGAAGGCTTGTACATAAATTATGCAATAGAGCCATGGGTTCTTAGGGTTCAAAGTATTCAAATCCAATCCTTACCCATGAAAGTAGGGTGGACGTCAGGGTGCACTTCGGACACGATGGCCGATGAGAAAGCCGCTTTCTTGCCCTTCGCAGTAGTAGAGGCGACCTTGGAAGACTTGGGGGCCATTTTCGACGGTCGGAGAAGGGAGGTAAGGAAAGAAAGTCGAGACAGCAATAGTTAGGGACGAAAGAGAAAGTAAAAAAAATCCCTCCGACTGAACTCGTCCCTATTTATAAACAAAAGCAAGGCGTTTCGATTCCCGTGCAGCACGAACACCGACTCTTCGGTTATCGAGGCGAGCCGACTAAAATGAAGGCCAAACTCCTGGGATCCTGTCCCGAAAAGTGGCAGCAAATCAACAGCATTTAATGCAAAAGATTTCCATACGTGGTAAGATGATATGGCAGAAAGTCCCTGCGACTGAGACATCCATGCGGCCGAAACATCCGTGCGGCAAAGACATCCATGCGGCCAGGACCTCATATGCCGCCAAAAGAGTTTATACATAGCCATGCTTCTTATTCAAAGTATTTTAATTTTACAAATTGAAAACTTTAAAGGGGGTCTTGTAGAAGCATGAAAAAGAATAAAGAAAGATCCATGCAGCCAGGGAGCCCCCATGCGGCTCATAAAGCT
Source organism: Iris pallida (assembly GCA_029216955.1). Lineage (NCBI taxonomy): Eukaryota > Viridiplantae > Streptophyta > Magnoliopsida > Asparagales > Iridaceae > Iris > Iris pallida. The sequence continues at coordinate 44,113 of JANAVB010007048.1, forward strand.
TATGCGGCTAAGGGATCCATGCGGCTCAAGCGTCTATACGGCTCGGATAAGTTCCATGCGGCTTAGAGGGGAGCCACGTGGCCTGTAAAGAACTCTTCCTTTTGTCCTTTACTGTATTAAACGCCTTGACAGCTGACAGCTCTGATAAATGACAGCTCTGACACAAAGAAACAATAATGACTCCGTCATAATGGCAGACTCCTAGGGAAACGAAGAAAATATCTGACACAATCTTCTAAAATCCAGAAACCTTCATGCGGCCTTAACACGTGGACAAGCGTATGTAGCTCAGGCAGAGACCATCACATACGGCTCAGGTCGAAGCTGTCCCATGCGGCTCAGACCGAAGCTGCCCCATGCGGTTCAGGCCGAAGCTGTCTCATACGGCTCAGGCAGAAGCTACCCCATGCGGCTCACTAAGACTATCTTCATGCGGCTCACTGAAAAGCCACACATTATGCGGCCGCCTACGCTCATGCGGCTCCGATCATCACCATACGGTTCAAATGTTCAGGGGCCACTCCTAAGCAGCCTTGACACATGGCCGGCCTTATGCGGCTCAATGGAGAGCAATCCTCATACGACTTAGATTTCCTCAGTGGCTCACGGTTAAGACACGTGGCATGATAGTAGGACACGTGGCATCAAATCGATTGAAATCCATCAACAAATCCCAATAAAATATTGGGATCAAATCTGATCATTTATAATCAAGCAAATCAATGACACGTGGCAGAAAATCCGAGATTGGCATGACAAATCAGGAGGATTTATGTCAATCATCATTAATTACCCACAAAAGATTTGATGCAATCACATTAATTGCTCAAATCTCTTATATTCAAGATGAACGGCCCAGATTCAGTGATCCTTAGCTGCCGACTTTTGAGAATGGACAATCATTGCAAACCCTAGTGATGCCCCCACTCTTATAAATAGCAAGGTGCCATTCCCTTACGAAGAAGGAGATTCTCTTATAAAAAAAGACATAGAGATCCAGAGAGCCAAAGAGAGAATATACAAAGATCGAGAAGAGAGCATTTCTTCAACGCCAAGTAGATCTTTTCTGGAGCCAAGGCTACATCCGATCGTCCAAGGAGTAAGGCAGAGCTGCCATCGCTTTCCCGAGCCTCTATCGTCACCCCCTAGAATCTAAAATAAATAATTGTACTTAGATTGCTGTACCTAGGTTTTTGTCCCTAGGCTTTCTTTATACAAGCGATTTTGTATTGTGAAGTAAAAGTCCAGTCCTCCGATAATTGTTCTGCTCTTTTATATTTTATGGCAAACAGACTGTCCTCACGTAGGTAGAGGTGGAAGGGTTCGTAGCAGCGGTGCTCTCTATGTCGTACCCTTATATTGAGAAATCATCGGGGAATGTCAGAATGTCTTTCTCTTCGGACTCGAAAGAGGTGCTACCCCCTTTGCAGGAAGTCGCATCGTTTTGGCGAAGGCGGTCATCCTCAGGGACGTCCACATCTGTTGCATAATTCTAGTGGATCGCTACCCCCTGTGTATGCTCCTGGAATACCAGATTATCGCATACATTAAGGAGACTGCTACCCCCGGCCTCATCTACCCCTAGGCAGGTCAAGGATGCACCCTAAGGTATTGGCAGCTACTTTTTTGATCGAGTGCCTAGGTAGACACCCCCTGTAGTTGTCGGTGGCAGTCCCCTGGATGAGAGTTTCCTTGCAATACTGGCAGAAATTGTTGGACTGGAAGAGCCTGTCTTATTCCCTCCCTTGTCGGGAAGAACCTTACGGGTTGAATTACAGGAGGCGAAAGGAAATTCCTCGTCTCCCAGGATTTGCACCTGTTTCTTAAGTTGTTGTTAGAAAAGTGTTGGCTGCTACAGTTGTTAGAAAATGGACTGTCGATCTTCAGGTGCTGCTGACTTATTGCAGCAGCAGTTGATGATGACTTGGGTACAACGACGTCCCAAGATGGGATCATCGCATGCCAAGGTTGCTTCCCTCTCCTTGCATTTATGAGTAGTTACCTCACACAAGTCGATAGCAGGCTGATCTACCTTTGCATCCAATTTGTCGACTTGGGTATCTCGAGCACACGGGTGCGTAGGTATCATTGTTTACCATGAAATATAAAAGAGCAGAACAATTATCGGAGGACTGGACTATTACTTCACGTTACAAACTCACTTGTACAAAGAAAGCCTAGGGACGAAAATCTAGGTACAGTAATCTAAGTACAATTATTTATTTTAGATTTTGGGGGGTGACGATAGAGGCTTGGGAAAGCGACGGCAGCTCTGCCTTACTCCTTGGACGATCGGTATGCAGCCTTGGCTCCAGAAGATTGCTTGACGTTGAGGAAATGCTCTCCTTGCTCTCTTTCTGCTTTTTCTTTCCAAGTATTCTGGTGCTCTCTGATCTCGAAAAGGGGTCCTTTTGCAAGGGAATGACACCTTGCTATTTATAAGAAGGGAATGCAATCATTAGGGTTTGCAATGATTGTCCCTTAAAGTGGCGGCGGACTGTTGATTGATCGATCTGGGCCATTAGTCTTGAGTGTGATGAATCTGGGCCATTAATGTAGATTACGCCAAATCCTATCAGTAATTAATGCTAATTACAATAAATCTCCCTCATGATGATCTGCTGATGTCTGCGAATCTGAATGAATAAATTTAATTTATTCTTCCGCCACGTGTCTCAGATTATTAGGATTTGATCCAATCTTTGATTGCAGTAAATTTGGAAAATTGATTGGCTTTATGGCAAGTGTCCTGGGAGCCACTGAGGGGATCGGAGCCACATACAGATTGAGCCGCATAAGACTGGCCACGTGTCAAGGCTGCTTGGGGAGTGGCCCCCGAACCTTCGAACCACATGATAATCTGGGCCGCATGAACGTAAGCGGCCGCATAATGGATAGTTTCTTCGTAAGCTGCATGGAGATGGTCCTTGTGAGCCGTATTGGGAAGCCTCTACTTGAGCCGCATAGGGGGAGCTTCTACTTGAGCCGCATAGGGCTGTTTCGATCTGAGTCGCATAGGACAGCTTCGACCTGAGCCACATGGGGAGTCTCCACTCGAGCTCCATACGACTGTCCACGTGTCTTAGGCTGCGTGGCATTTTCTGGATCTCGGGGGATTGTGTCAGAGATTTCCTTCGTTTCCCTAGGGGTCTGTCATTATGACAGAGTCATAATTACATCTTTGTGTCAGGGCTGTCACTTTGTCAGAGCTGTCAGCCGTCAAGGTAATTAATACAGTATAGGACGAAGGAAAGAACTGTTTGCAAGCCACGTGTCTTCTCTTCTGAGCCGTATGGAATATTTCGAGCCGTATAGTCCCTTGCGCCGCATGAATCTCTGAGCTGTATGGGCTTTTTGAGCCACATGGGGTTCCCTGGCCGCATGGATCTTTTTTTATTCTTTTCCATGCTTCTACAATCATGTTTGCTCCCTAATCTGAGACTAGTAAAAGCACTTGCTCTCGATCGTTAGAGGAAGACTTTTGAGATCCACCCTGTCCGTTAGCCCTAGAGAACTGGACGCGGTTGGTTCTGTACAACTTTTTATCAGGATCCCGTATAACAGTTAACGGTATCCGCTGACGGCCAGCAACTTGGACAGTTGACTGGGCTTGTTGGGCCTACACTACCCTAGACTTTTTTGACTTAGCACCCGAAGGTGCATAGTAAAAATAGTCCAAATTGATACATCCCATATTTTCAATGGATCGCAGAGAGTCGGGCCCGCATGAGAGACGGTCGAACATAGAGCTTCTGACAGGGCTGCATGAGACACTCTATCTATGGCAGGATTGGCTGTCGTATGGGCCATCTGCCTGCAGCCAGAGTTGGCTGCCGCATGGGCGATCTTCCTGTGGCCAGAGTTGGCTTCCGTATGAGCGATCTATCTGCGTGTTTTGCTGCCGCATGGACGATCTGTCTGCGGCCAGAGTTGGCTGTCGTATGAGTCATCTGCCCATCTCTCTTATGTGGCCTCTTCCTCGTCTGTATGGATTTCCTTTGTGCCCCTAAAAACTCAGCATCGTAGTTTTTTCCTTTGCTGGATTTGGGGACAGCGGGGTTATCTGCGGTCGAAAGCAAGGCCGTATGAGAGTCTTGATCACCGTCTTGGGCCACAGATGGAGCTTCTTCGAGAACCTGGTCGAGGGCAACAGTTTTGTACTTCGACATGCTGTGGGCTCTATTTGGGTTGGCTTGCTTCTGCAATGGGCTGGCGCTCCCTTCAAAGAGCATTTCTTCGAATGCTCGTTGGTCAAATGGAACCACGAGCATTTGCTGCGTGGAGCCGAGCTTGGATGCGTCAGATTGCATCACCAACTTCTCATTAGAAGAGAAGGATATCCCCAGCAGAGTCGCCATCATATTTTTTATTAAATATCAAGCACAATAAATTACATATGAATTGAACTTGATTGCAAACTCGCTTATAGAAGAGAAAGCCTAGGAAACAATCTAAGTACAATTGTTTAGTTTTGATTCTAGGGGGTGACGATAGAGGCTCGAGAAAGTGTAGCAACTCTACCTTACTTCTTGGACTATCTGACGCGCTCCTTGCTCTTGAAGAAATTGCCCTTCATAGGTTAGCAGCCTTGGATTGCCAACCATTTGCTTGGGTATGATACCCTGCCATTTATAGTATTTTTTACAGTAGCAGATTTTTGGGCCGCATAAAGGGCCTCGTGGCCACGTGTCTAACACATCGCACAAAGACTCGATCTCAGGCTGCCAGCTGGTGGGGGTTGTTGAGATTTTATTGCAGCAAATCTGGGTGGTTGAGGCTTGGTCAGCCTGCCACGTGTCTCATCGCAAGATAG